>CM053792.1:707946136-708453636 GCA_028749045.1 Cupressus sempervirens
TATGCCTTAGGAAGGACAAGGTTTTTTTTGTCTGCATTATGCTTGTTTATGCTAAAGGTTTGCATTTTGCGCTCTAACCCTTCATGCCATGATGCGTTGGATTCCATTTGCCATATCAAAATAAGGCTCCATTTGACATATAGTGCACTTTACAAAAGCAAAATTCATCCCATCATATAAACCATTCCTCATCTCATCTCCTCTATCTTATGTGTCTTCTTCATCTACCGCCTTGGTCTCGTACTCTAATACATCAAAAGCATTACTGTCCTACATTCTTGCATATGTCAAAAGTCTAAAACAATCCAAAGCAATACATCTTTGCATAAACATGGCATTTGTATTATTTTCACATTTCATTTGGATTCATTCCATATCATTTTACATTTCATTTGCATTCATTTCATATCATTTTACATTTCATATCATTTACATTTCATTAGGCATTCAATCATGAAAAAAACATGTGGCAAACATAATGATGTCATTTTCTAAGCATAACACGTGATAAACCAACACATGATGTCATCATATAAAAGCCCACATAAAAAAGCATAAATGCATCCATATAAAACATATGTTTATATGCATAAACCATCTTATATAGTCATCATAACATAGTTGCATCTCATAAGTGTCTCAAAAAGTATTAGAGTATGTGATCATGTTTTACATGAATACTAATTACTCGTAGGCATGAACCATGAAAGAACATAATAGAAAACCAAAAAGAAAAATAGAGAATCCCCTCCGTATATGAGCATTTTAGTGTCACCCTATGTTGTCCCTAGCCTTACAACCTCTATCTAGACTCGAGGATGATCCCTCTGCTATTTGTGGTGGTATCATCAGTCCCATCACCCTTGCATTGCTTTGTGTCCTCTATGTTTGATGTGAGTGAGATCTTGATGCATGGAAGCTCTCTACTCTTTTCCCTAGTGGCACTACCCTCTCATACTAATCCCTCCAGTACTGTGTCTCCATGTGTGCCCTGGTCATCATCATAGCCATCTCTCAGAAGTTGGCATCTCTGATGTTGCTAATGAACTCATAGGACTCCTTAACTGCGCTCTCTACCCTACACATTGTGACATCTCTCTCTACCATAGTTTGATCTCTCTCTGTTGTCACTGCATCCCTCTCTCCTATCACTACATCCCTTTTTGCTACAACCTAGTCTAACTGACTCTACAGACCTCTGATCACCTCCATCAGCTTTAACTGGCTAGGCCCAGCTTGTGCTGGGACTAATGTCCTCCTCGTGTAATCCATTGGATCCCCCTCCACATCCATCATAGCTACATTGACACCTATTTCATCCTCATCATCTTCCTCACCACCATCATCCCCAGCCTCCCAATAGTTATCCCCATCCTGTCCCCTGTCACCATCTCCAACACCATCCCCACCCCCATTGTCTCCACCCACCTAATCATCATCTCCCTCATCCTCTCCCTCAACATCCTCATCATCATCCCCTGCATCATCCATAGCATCCTCTCCATCCCCATCTCGCTCCTCCTAATCATCGTCCTCATCTCCCCCCTCCTTATCATCACCATCATCTCCTCCCTCCTCATCCTCTCCCCCATCCTCCTCCTCCTCCTCCTCATCCTTCTTTGCCTGAGACCTCGCTCATGGTACTAGTACTATCAAATCTATTAATGGCCTTAAACGATGTTGTGCAAACCATCTATCATATGTTGTTGTTGTGCTTGCATCCATTACATCTGCTAGTACTCCCCATATCCTTAGCTATAACTCGTCTTGTTGTGCATAAGCCACCTGGGTCCTGATAAGTGCTCCCCACTCTCAAACCTCTACTCTGGACCATTAAAATAATGCTAGACTAGTTGGTACATCCTATATCTCACCATACTATTTGCGTACTGACTCTGGCAGGTAGTGTAATACCCTAAAATTGGCTCATTTCCATGTTAACCAATTTTGGTCTATTTGATTAACCCTAATGTCCTAGTCACTAGGAAATTCTGATTCTGATAATCTCTAGTTGACCTAAGTGTCAAATGCAGAAGATCATTAATATGTATTAATCATTTACTTTAACTAATTCCTGAATATTCATTAAATTGGCTAAATTAACCTTTTAAATGAATTAATTTAATTATAAGTCCTAGTAATTTAATTAAATTAAATTCAACCCCTTTTGGCTAATATACATGAGGAATTAAGCGTATTTGATTTAATTAAATATTCTTATTCTAATTGTTGAATTTGATTATTCAATTTAGAATACTCAATTATGAGGTCATATTTAATTTCATTAAATCAAATATCTTCTTCAATATTCTCTCTTCAGTTCATAAATGGAAACTCCTAGTTGATTGAAATCAGGAAAGAAAACTAATTAGTTAATTCCTTATTCTACTCAAAAAGAAATCAGTTAAATTCCTTTTCATAAGGAAACTTTCCATTCTAACTGAATATCATTTCTAATCTTGACTGTCCATCCAAATTGATCTTGACCATTGATCAATTCTTGGATTCTATTTAAGGGACTCCTAATCCCTCATTACAGGGGTTGGAATTTGAATTGTATTGAATTGTTGTCAAAGTGATTACTCATTTATGTTTTAGCTTTGGCTTAGCATTTGATATCATTTTAGATTAAATATGTATCCATTTAGTTTAACTTCCTTTACTTCTTATTAAAGTAAACTATATATCACCTAGATTAATTGCATAAGTATATACTTGCATAAAAATCCTTCATTCTAGAAAGGTTTGGTTGCCTGCTTCTTGGTCTGAGAGCATATAGGCATAATCCTTCTAGTTAAAAGGCAATAGGTCACATTGTTGGGCCTCATGGACAAATCAATCCATGTTTATTCTAGTATGACTCCACATATAATGACCATGTTGAAGTGTGTGTGAGAATCAAAGGTCACATTTTGCATATACATTTCTAGTGCCCATCGCGGGGCTAACAAAAACAAGTTTTTTGGCCTCATTTATCATATTTTCTGTTATTTTTGTCATACTGTTGTAGCTATATGTATAGACTTCTAGATTTTCGCACAGAAAATCTCATTTTCACACAAGGATTTGAGAATTTTTCTTGCTTCTCTACACTTTCTCCTATGAAAAAGTGACCCATTGCATGATTTCTCGTGCGACACCTCATTTTATCACACGAGTCTGTGTAAGAGTTTGTGCAGATCTGCGTAATAGTTTGCGCAAGATCTTGCAACAACATATTTAAAATGAAAAATTTCAATGCTATTTATCATGTCATTTCATTAATGCATGGTCTGTGAAGCATCTTTATTTTAGTTTTCTAATTTTTTGCAGCATAATAATTATCTACGAGACATTTTGACGAAGATTCCTTTTACACAAACTTTCCAAACATGAATTGACTATGTTTTTGTAGGACATTGTCAAAGATACAATTGTCGAAGACCAATTTAAAACCTACACAAAACATTGTGTCTTTTTCTTTCTTTTCAAACATAGTCTAATTAGGGCTTGTGAACTTTGTAGAATGCAAGACAGGGGAATAGGGGAGTATACTCTTCACCACTTGGAGGTCATGACCAAGGGTGAATCAAAAATCGAGAAGCCTCTGAAAGATGGCATCTAAGGGAGGCAAGCAAGTTAGTGGTTCTCCTAACAAAGCCTTTAATGAAGAGATGTTGATTTCCTTTTAGGGGATCAAAGTCTTGGAATAGGCCAAGGTGGGATCGATTAAGCTAACTTGGTGATTGACATGTCTTGCATGTTTGGGTGAGGAAATGAGGTACATGAGTATGCTCTTTCCCCTTGAGGGAAATTAGAAACTTTGACCCTTAGATCCAAACCACTAGTCTGAGTCAATCCTTTAGAGGGCTTGCCAGAGTGTTCCAACCTTTGAGAATGACCCAAGTGAGCACACTCCTTTTTCCGGAGATTCTAACTCACTATAAAAAATAATCTTTGTAGAGAGAAAGACTCGAAAGCCATATTTATTTCCTCTCCTTCATTCTTGATATTGCATATCAAGGGGAGGCTCTATCTATTGCACTGTCCGGTGCTAGCCCTAGTCTTGCTAAGCAAGTGTATGTACTTTTAGATGCTGGTGTGGGCTGTTGGTTTCAACTCCACTTTTAGAGCCATTGGGAATTAATTTGAATGAAATCCAAGTAAAAAATTTTAGTTAGAGGCTACCTAGTTCACCTTCGTAAGGGGGCATAATCTTTGTGCAAGGAGGGGGAAGAATCTCTCCTATAGAACTCACCATAGGCATGCTACTGGGCATTGGAAGGTGGTATACATGCTTGACCCATGCCAAAAGGGTGTTCATTCTATGTATATGTTATTTAGCCCTTTGAATACACCAAAAACATGGGTGCCCTCTAGGGGGTGACACGACTGTGTGAGGTGCATGCATGTGCATAAGTTGTGGGACAAAGAATTTTCCTTCTCTACCATTTTTTGGTTTATAAGGATAAAGCATGTTTTTTATTGAGTCTTAAACATGTCCAAACCTATCTAAAAAAATTAAAAGTCAAGACTTCCTTGTCCCTCTGAGTTGCTTTGTCTTTAGTTGGATTGTATTCAACTACTACTTGCTTCCCGTGTCTTGTTGAAAACACTCTATCTTGTTTCAAACCAAATACTATTTAAACAATTTGAAAGTAAACCTTGCAATCTATCTAAAATCTGTCAAACAAACCAACAATCTATCTAGAATAGTCTAAAATTTTCAAAGTCTATTCAAAATCCAAGTTTTCAGTTGTCAGTCTGGTCTCCATTTTCATGCACAGTCTTCAAAATTTTGTGTGAGTACCTTTTGGATTGTCATTTCTTTGCACGATCTTGTCTAGATTTTTGCACAAGCTTATGCAAATCTTTGCATGAGATCTTGCAGTCTTGTCCTACTGTCTAGATTCTATTTTGCTTGCAAATCCTAGCATGTATTTGCATGGTTTTGTGCAACTCCTAATGTGAGTTTGAGTTGTTGTTTTGAATCTTTTCTTGGTCCTGTGTTCTCTCTTGTACAAATACTTGGGAATCTTCGTGTGGGATCTTGAGTCAAAACTATCAAGTTAGTCTATTGGAGCTATCTATGCTCTATGTCTAGTTTGTCTCATGCATTAGTTTACCTCTTCTCTGTTTGTAAATAGTCCTAAACAGTGGCATCTTGCTTAGCTGATGACTCGTGATCTATACTTTAACTAGTCTTGTCTCTCAATTGTCTTGCTCTTGTCCTCTAGTGTTTGTTATACTATGTGTCATGATAGTCATAATCTTTGATTGTTCTAGGCTTCACATAGACTACTTGTACCTTAGTATACAACACTCTTCTCTTGCTTTTTGATACTACATTTTAGTGTGATCCTTGTCTTGGTCTTTGCTTCTTGTCCTTGTCTATGAATATCACAACAAGAAGTGGAAAACTATTAGAAATATTCAAGATATGATAGGTTACTGAGAGGGGAGGGGTGAATCAGTAACTTCAAAACTTTAAACAATTCAACACTTTAACCATATATACTATTCACCATTCATTCATCTAATCTACTGCATATATGAGAGATCAAGCATTCATAAGACATGTACACAATGATTTGGTAACCCAGAAACCTTCCAAATAGAAAGTAAAACTAGGGTGGGGATGATACCCACAAAACTTCATTACTGCAGTATGAAGTTGGCCTGTTAAGGCTTACATTGACCACTTTTTGTGATCTGCCCTATTAGGAGCACAAAGGATTGCTAGGTCCACCTTGTTAGAGGATTTACAAACATACACTGAAGTATGCACTTTGTTAGGAGATTTATACAAAGACTATTAAGTCTACCCTATTAAAGGATTTACAAAATTGATTCACCTGTTAGGATGAAACAATGGATCTACTTACAACTTGATTTCTAATTAGATCCTTGAAGTACAGATCACCTCTTATGACTGATGAATCTTTACTGCTCCTTCTAGACCTTGCTAAATACTCTGCTCTTCTGCTGATTCGCTTTCCTTTTTCTCAAAGCATTACATGTCTATCATGATACATCATACATACATTTTAAATGATATAATATATTACATATATACCATTCCAATAATTACAATTGCAAGGTCGGCCAAAACACAAGTGAACAAAATATTACTGAGTCAGCCAAATAGTAGAAAAATCGGGTTCTTTAAGCTGACTTGGTAACCTTTTGATACTCAGCATCCATTGCATTACTCGGCATCATCATGCATTTGGTAGAAGTGAAGGCCTGGTCCATACTAATCACACAATGTAGCTTGGAACTCGGGAACCATTGGAGACTCGGTAGATATAGTATCACTCGGTAAAAATTGAATCTTTCGTTTACCTTGCTTTCACTCGGTAAACACTACAATTTCATGACTCGGTAAACATTGGACTTCCATCACTTGGTAAACACTATGAAGCTCAGTGAACACTATATGCTTGGTAGATACTGCTGGGTTGCACACCCACTCGGTAGCTTCATGAATGCTCGGTATGAACTGCTTGACTGCACACTCACTTGGTAGCTTCAGAAATGCTCGGTATGAACTACATAAGTGATCAACCTACAAGGTAACCACTGAATGCTCGGTATACACTGTAGACTGAGTGATGAACTTGGTAATCATTCAAAATTGAGTAAGTGATGTCACTAATGACAAATACAATATAATGCCAACAATCTCCCCCTTTGGTATTAGTGACAAAACACTTATAAGCCAAAACATATGTACATAACCTGACTCAATGAATTTTGGTTTTTAAAAATTGATCTTTGTAGAACTATTGCATATACATTTATTTTTACCTTCTTGATGACTTATAATGTATATACAAAGATACTTATGTACACATGCTAACTCTAATGAGTGCTAACTCCTTTCACTTATAGTGATAACTCTCCTCATTTATTATTTTGAATCTCTCCCCCTTTTTGACAATAATGCCAAAGGACTACATATATACAATTTATATGACTACACCAAAGTGAGATAGAAATTCTTGATGTACCTTAAGGATGGTGACAAAAATATTATCCCAATTCTGCTACAAAATTTGACAGTTGGAGAGAGCAATTTGAACTTCTACTGATAATTGGATCATGTGATCAGCCACTGAGAAGTTTTCATCTTGGACCAATGTTTTGCAATGAGAAATATGTTTCTACATTGTGTCCATGATAGGAAGGATCATGTTCTGGATGTCTATGAGTGTAGACTGGATCCTTGCTTCCTCTCTCAATTGGTTTGCCTGTTCATCTGCCAAATATTTGATTTTGGTGTGATGGGAGGTTGTGGAGGAGTCAACCTTTAACTTGGATGCGCTTGATTGCATATCAATGTCAATCTTATTTATCTTATCCTTTATTTCTTTAGTAAAACTAGAAACATCATAACGTTTGGCAAAAAGTGATGCTGCATTATTAAAAGAATTTTCAAAATTACCCAAAAATGTTGACAATTCAACTTGCTTGATTGCTATCTTTTGAGCAATATGCTCTAGCATCTTATTATCAAATTTTCTTTTAGCTTTTTCAATTAGTTTCTCTTGTCTGGAAGAATCTTCATTAAATTTCTGTACTGCCTCTTCTAACTGAATCAAAATGTGATGAGTAAAATCTACTTCAACACCTATAGCATCTGTAATTATATCCTTGGAATTCTCAATTATTTTGTATTCCTTATCCCTTTATGATCTTAACTGTTTCTGCGTAGCTTTCATCTCTATGAGTTGACTGGCTAACCTCATCTCTTCAATGGTAGCATTGTCATAGTCAATCTTTGAATCACTATTTCTATGTCTAAGTTAATGTCTTTTCCAATTTCCTTTCCAGTGATCAAAAGTTTTAATGGATGCTTTTTTTTGACTTTTGTGATTACTGGTTTGACCTTAGGAATAGACACAATAGTGGAGATAGAAGGGCTAGCAGTGAAAACTGGGATATGACTCAAGGATTGAATGCCAATAGAAGTGCTAACCGGATACAAAATTGAAACACTTCCCAAAAATGGTATCACACTTGGTAGAGTATCCATAGAAATATCTAAACTGATTGGAGTTGTTGAGGATATAGATATTGCTGGTGAAAACAAAACTATAGAACTTAGTGGAAATGATGAAAAAAAAATTGTAGAACTTACTGGTACACTCATTATTGATGAAGGAGCTAAGGAGACTAACTTGATGGCTAAAGAGGTGACAGACAACTCGATAGATGAAGTGCTTGGCACATCTATTTTAGATAATTGGAGCTGAGAGGTGGCTAGTGAGAATTGAGCAATTGATGTGACTATTGTGCTCACAATCTCACTTGCAGAATCTATCTCCAAAGTAGATGTAACAATCTTTGGTGGAGAGTGAGGAAGGGATGCAATAACTTCTGATGCAATTTTTACTAGATCTTCTTCATCTTTTTCTTCCTCAAGTGCTTTTTCCTCGTCTTCTTCCTCTTTTTCTTCCATTAGTGCATGCATCTCTCCTAGAGTAACTATGATGGATGGAGTGCTATCAAAATCATCATTGTCATTGCTACCATCATCCTTGATTTCAATAGGATCATCACTGGGCTTTTGCAGATGATAGATGTTCTTCCACATATTTGTTGCATCTCTTACAACATGTTCAATGTCCTTGATTAAAATCAAACATGTGTGAAATCGAATCATCATTTTTCCTTCATTGTTCTTCATTGCTGCCTTTATTTCTACTTCAGTAAGACTTGGTAGAATATTCTTCAGGGATTGCTCATATATGTCCTTGACTGTTTGAGTGGCCGACTCCCATCTTGGTTGCAATCTCTCCAACAGCTCTTTGGAGATTTGAGAGGCAAGTTGGTCTGGGGAGTATTTCCATTTTCCCATCTTATTGAGTACCAATTCCTCAATCTGCGTTTTCTCTGCATCAATCCTTGTTTCAAATTTCAATGCTTTGAAATTTGTGGTGCCAGCTCCCTCTTCCAATTGTTTTAACCTTTCCTCAAATGTGAGTGGAGGCCTGACAAGTACAGTTTCTTGCTTGCCTTGTCTGGTTCTTCTAGAGAATACTGCAGTAGGCTTCTTCTTAGGTTTGGTGATAATCACCTTCCCTTTCTTCTTTGGCGGTTTCTCTTCTTTTTCAAATTCAAGTTCTTCACTTGCTCAGTAGAAGCTTACAACTCGGTGATCGAATAAAACTTTTATTGCTCCCGACCTAGCTTAGTTGAGTCTGTGACTAACCTTGCTCGGTATGACCTAATTTCTTGTGACCCTTTGTATCTAAAATACTAATTGGATCTTTTGCTTTCTTTCATTTTGGAACTACTTGAGATATCACTTGAAGATGCAGTTCCATATCCTCCTTTATGAATCTAATTGGAAATGGTGGAGTCACCCACTTCTTGAGTGATATTGCCATCATTTGAACTATTTTTCTTGGTAGATTTAAGAATCCATTGTTGCCTCATCTACTTTCGAATGTTTTCAGCTTTAGCTTTCTTTTCATCTTCAGCTCTTCCTATGTTCATGTAGTTTTTAGCTATATGACCAAGTTTTGTACATGTAAAGCACCTTACAGTAGTGTCCTTCCTTAGGCAATGTCTTGCATGATTTATACCAATATGTCCATGTTCTCCACAATAATGACATCTTCACCAAGTATTGTAGTCCCATCCAAATATTACTTTAACAAGTTGTTCAGTTGGATTGAATGATTTGGATTTGCATTGGAGTGCCTTGTGACCATGGTTCTTGCATTTGTGACAATTTCCTTCAAATTTTGGTTTCTCCTTACACTCATTAGCTTTATGACCATTCTGACTACAATTGTAGCATTTTCCATTGAATTTACCTTTTCCATTGCTCCAACACTTGTTTGATATGTGACCTAACTTACCATAGTGATTGCAAGTAGGTATTTGATTCCTTTGGGCACCTTGTTTGGAGGTTTCACCTTCTTCCTTATAACCAAGTCCAACTTTACCTTTTTGTCTATGAAGATTTTGCTCACTTTGTTGATTTAATTGAGTCATATCTACTTGAGATTTCATCATTCTCTCATTGATTTGTTTTTCAGATCTTAAGTCACTTGGTAAGCGTTCATTGATTTGTCTTTCAATGATTAAATCATTCCTCAGGCTTCCATTTTTAGATCTCAGATTCATAATTTCTTCATTTGCATTAGATAGTTGATCCACAAGATCTTCATGCTGATTGGATTGATTATTTATTGTCTCTAAGTCTTCTGTTGCCTTGTTTCTCTGTTCCAAAACTTAACATAGCCTGATTGATTGGATTTCTTGTTCTCTTTTAAGCTTTCTTACTTCTTCCTACAGAGAGCCATTTTTTGCTAGGAGTTCCTTGATTGCCTCATTAGCTTCATCTGAACTGCTTGATGGTAAAAGGTCTTCAATCTTTTCTTCAACATACTGATGGTCATTCATTTGTCTTGCAAGTTCCTTCTTTCTCTTCAGGGATTGAGAAAGATGCTCCTTTGCTTCTTTGAGTTGAGCCATGGCCATTTCCAGATCTAGCTTTTCATTTTCAATAGATTTATCAAGTCTGAATATCTCCATTGTCCTTGATCTTTGCTCAAGCTGTCAAACTTTATTCTGAGAACCACAAAAGCTCTGATACCAATTGTTGATATTTAAGATATGATAGGTTATTGAGAGGGGAGGAGTGAATTAGTAACTTCAAAATTTTAAACAATTCAACACTTTAACCATATATACTATTCACCATTCATTCATCTAATCTACTGCATATATGAGAGATCAATCATTCATAGCACATGTACATAGTGATTTGGTAACCCAGAAACCTTCCAAATAGAAAGTAAAACTGGGGTGGGGATGATACCCACAAAAATTTATTACTGTAGTATGAAGTTGGCCTATTAAGGCTTACATTGACCACTTCTAGTGATCTACTCTGTTAGGAGCACAAAGGACTGCTAGGTCCACCTTGTTAAAGGATTTACAAACATACACTGAAGTATGCACTCTATTAGGGAATTTATAAAAAGACTGTTAAGTCTACCCTATTAAAAGATTTACAAAATTTATTCACTTATTAGGATGAAACAATGGATCTACTTACAACTTGATTGCTAATTAGATCCTTGAAGTACAAATTACCTCTTGTGATTGATGAATCTTTACTGCTCCTTGTAGACCTTGCTGAATACTCTGCTCTTCTGCTGATTCACTTTCCTTCTTCTCAAAGAATTAAATGTCTATCTTGATACATCATACATAAATTGTAAATGATATAATATATTACATATATACCATTCCAATAATTACAATTGCAAGGTCAACCAAAACAGAAGTGAACAAAATATTACTGAGTCGGCCAAACAGTATAAAACTCAGGTTCTTCAAGCTAACTTGGTAACCTTCTGATACTCGACATCCACTACATTACTCAGCATCGTCATGCACTCAGTAGAAGTGAAAGCTCAATCCATACTAATCACACAACATAGCTTGGAACTCGGTAACCATTGGAGACTTGGTAGATATAGTATCACTCGGTAAAAATTGAATCCTTCGTTTACCTTGCTTTCACTCGATAAACACTACAATTTCATTACTTGGTAAACATTAAACTTCCATCACTCAGTAAACACTATGAAGGTCGGTGAACACTGTATGCTCAGAAGATATTGCTGGGCTTCACACCCACTCGATAGCTTCATGAATGCTCAGTATGAACTGCTTGACTGCACACTTGGTAGCTTCAAGAATGCTTGGTATGAACTACTTAAGTGATCAACCTACAAGGTAACCACTGAATGCTCGATATACACTGTAGACTGAGTGATGAACTTGGTAATCATTCAAAATTGAGTAAGTGTTGTCACTACTGACAAATACAATATAATGCCAACAAAAACATGTTTTATCCCCTTAGACTTAGGCAAGGTCGAGCTAGGGGTCATAATCATGACAAAGGCCATCTTCCATTTATACACGGTCTATGTCTAGTTCATCCAATGAAGAATCTTCATGATTTCCTTCACCTGTTAGATCATCTCAAGTCTAGAGAGAATTCTCCATAAACTTACAACAAACCAAGAACCCCTTGTATCAAGAGGATCCTAAAACTAGCAAGGTCCTACATCTCCAAACAACACATCTAAATTCTTTTTCAAAGAACCTTTCCAATCACAACATACTAAAATTGAACACATTCCTACAATGGTTGATTATGCATCTAAACACAGTAACCACAGTAGAAACCAAGACCAATCTAGGAATGACAAAGAAAAATACCATTACACTGATGATGAGCAGGAAGAGGTGGAAATACTTCCTAAACACTTAGCAAAGTGTTGTAAAGACAAAAAATTTCAAAAGGTCATGGAAATCATACTCAACGAAGAGAAAGAAAAATATTTTCTCAAACTTTCCCAAGAGGGTGCTAAGCTACCCCATCATTTCAATGTGGAAACTATCATCATGCCTAAAGAGGAAACTAAGACTTCCAAACTCCAAAAATAACTAAAAATCATGCAAGACCAACTAGCTAAGATGATGCATGATAAAGATAAACCCACGAAAACATACACCTTAGACGCTTTTTGTCTATTTCCATTTGACAAGAGCATAGACATGCTTCCTTTTCCAAGAGAAGTAGAGTCACCTAAGTATGATAAATAATTTGGAACTACTAATCCCCAAGATCATTTGCGAGAATTCGGTGCCTTCTCTACGGAATTTATTCACAATCAGACATATCCCATGCATTTATTCCTAAGAAGTCTACGTGGCTAGGCTATGGAGTGGTTTTCACACTTGCCTCTTGGTATCAAAACCTTTGATGAAATTGCCAACTTGTTTGTCCAGCAGTATTCTCATAACATTCAACACCCTGTTAACATTTAAGATTTCTGTAATCTTAAGCAGAAGGTTGGGGAACATTTCCTCACATTTCTTCAAAGGTGGAGACAACTTTACACTAAATATTCACACAAGATTCCTAAAATGGAAAAGCTTGACATCTTTACTGATAGTCTCCTCCCCAATTTTGGGTATAGAGTCCAACTTCAAGGTCCACGCACCTTCGAGGACATGGTCACATAAGCTATTTGCATAGAGAAATTCATAGTCAAGAAGGGTGAACTTACCCTTCAGAAGGACACAAAACAAGGATCCATCTCTAACAAGCACAAACCCAAGTACATCAATAAGAATTGAGAAATTGTACATGATGGGGTTGTTGACAAGGTCACTCCTAAGCATACTAAGGAAACATTTAATCTCATGAAAAGTCTCAACGCAACCAAGAATGTTGAGAAACCTCCTCTTGACAACAAGACATCTGGAAATAGACTGAGAAACTCATGGGCTACACACCCTAAGTGAGAACATACACCTCTAGGTGAACCTTTGGATTTGGTTTACAAGACCTTTCTACAAAACAAGCTCATTTCACCATTAGACAACTCTCACCCTTATGATTTGCAACCATGCCCACCATGGTGGAACAAAATTGTATTCTACGAGTACCACCAAAATAAGGGGCACAAAACTAGCAACTGCATAAACCTGCATCACAAAGTCCAAGACATGATCAATGATGGTGACATTGTGGTAGACGAACATAACAAGAAATTGAATTAAAAGGCTTTCAAGGAGTCCTTCCTATCTTAGGAAAAATGAGAGAGCTCAAAACCAAAACCTAACAACAAGGTCAACTATACATACTCTAACGACAACAATGTGATTAACATGGTTAAACCTGTGGATTTTGAGTACTATGACATTATTACCATCCAGGGCAAGCAAGATAACAATAAACCCAAGACACCATTTGTCTTGAGGGGCTCTACTTCCCATGTAACTAACAACAAATCTTCGCAATACTATGCCAACACTGTTAAACCTTCTTGTACCAAGTTGGTACTCAAAGGCCCTGCGCCTTGTACTTCTGATCTTGAATAACATAAAGATAGAACCCTTGCTGGTCCATCTGGTAGAGATGCAAAACTCATACCAAATTCAACAGCCACTAGCTACAGTGTTCTTGATCAATTAAAAAAAACTAATGCTCAAATCACAATCTTTAAGGTGCTTAAAATCTTGCTTGCCCATAGGTAGATTCTTGAAAAAGCCCTCACCGAGGCAAATGTTCCTCAAGATCTTGATCTTAAAAAATTTCAATCTATGGTAGGTCATCTGACCTCACCTTACTTTATGTCCTTCTCTAAGGAGGATGATAATACATTGAGTCACCCACACAATCAACCTCTAGACATTGAGGTCATGATACATCAGACACATATCCATTGGGTACTCATTGATAATGGAGCTGGGCTGAACATTGTCTCCACTACTCTGCTTAGATAATTAGATTATTTTGAGGACTCTATTGATCCTTGTCGCAAGATCACTATCAAAGCATATGACAAAGTCAAGAAAAAGTCTCTAGGTCTTGTGGTGTTGCCCCTTTATGTCAGTCCTATAGAAATAGATGTCACTTGTTAGGTCCTCGACATTCACTTGGCTTACAATATTCTGCTAGGAAGGCCATAGATACATGAGATGTGCATTGTGCCATCCACATACCATCAATGCATAAAATTCACATTTCATGGCTTTGAAGTCACTATTCTTGCAAGTACTAGCTATACTTACAATATGCTGAAAGCTGCTAAGAATTTTGTAACCGCTAATAGGGAATCTACTTATTATCATGATAACAAGCTAAAATAGATTGAGCAGTCATTCAAGCTGAAAGAAACTAGCATGGGTGAATACCAAATCGAACCAATGCTATCATTAACACCTCTTCCTGAGTCTCCCCATGATTATGGGAGACCATTTAAGGAAAAGAAGCCATTTGTGTTGACACCTCAAAGCAAGTATAATGGTACTTTTGTCAAGGCTATAGCACCCTTAGAGGATGAAAGTGAAAATAGAGCCATTGCTATGTGGCTTTACAAAGAGGAGACTCCAGTTGACCTTGCAGAACAAGCTCGTGAGATCACTCCTAAGAAGTACGGCCCTGGTCTTAGACTCATGAAGCACTTTGGCTATAAGCGAACTAGTCCTATTGGATGTAATAACAATGGTCTAGTTGATCCTATCAAAGCAATAGCTTGAAGAAACAAAGATACATCTAGTCTAGGCTTTAAGAAGGTTCCCTTCCATTTAGGGATTAACAATTTCATACCAGAGCCTGAGGGTTCATCTAAAAATGAGTCACAAGCTGAGTTTGATACTCAAGAAGATAATACTGACAATTAGTATCCTTATCGTTATCCTATTCCTCACAATGTTTCTAAATTCTTTGCTGATCTATATGACTTTGTGCCACATGTCAACACTATAGATGGTACTAGTGATTCTTTTGAGGACAATACTGATTCACACTGTGCCTATTCAGAACAGGGAGTGTCTAGTCAGGCATTACATTTTCAGTACCTATGTAAAAATCTAGATGATGAAGGAGAGTATGTCCCTATCATTGTTGGGAAATTCTACTGCCTTTCACCATGTAGCACTGACTCTAAGGAATATGAATTTGACTCCCTTTTAGAAGCAACTATAGATAAAGACATTGACCAAGTTTATGTCTATGAAAACTAGCTCAAAGTAGGTGAAGCATCTAGGGTTAGGTCAGATGGGCTCGATCCAACTAGTGTCCTCAAGTCTTTGATCGATGACGTTAGTGCTTAAGGGCATTCAAACACACCTATGGATGAAGCTTCTCTAGGTCTCAAATTGCTGGTCCAAGCATTTAATAATTATACTATGAACACAATCAAACACACCACTATTCTTTCACTCACATATCCTGAGCTTAGAGACTGGAATTCTAATACATCTAGTGAAGTCCTCACATTCTAGAATGACTATGCTCTTGCCTGCTACTTGAACGTTGTTGAACCAGTAACATCTTCCACCAGCAAAGAAAGCATGAACATGACTGAAGTTGACGTCAAATATCTCAATCATACAACCAAAAAGAAAAAAATAGAAGGTCTGATGGTGAAAACCACATTATGGTAGTTTCGTAACCTAAAAAAGTAAAAATAAAAGATGTATCCAAGGGTGAAAACCTCTCTGAGGTGCCTATAGATGAGATATTTGATGCACTTCCTAGTCATTTTTAGGAGAAATCATTAGTGTTGATAGAGCTAACACAACTGATCAACTTGGGCATAGAAGAGCATCCTCACATGATACATTTGGCATAGTCAATATCTCCAGAAGAAAATAAGAAATTCATTACCTTCTTCTAAGAGAAGAAGATACACTTTTTGTGGACATATTCTGACATGCAAGGACTAGATCCTGATCTTATTATGCATCATTTTTCCATTGCACTAGGCATTAAACCAGTTAAACAAAAAATTTAGAAAATGCATCCTCATGTTGCATTGCTCATAAAAGTTGAACTAGAGAAGTTTTTGAAAGCTGGTTTCATCCGTGCTATTGATTACACTGAATGAATATCCTACATTGTTCTAGTCTTCAAGCATGAAAAGTCTATCAGAGTTTGTACTGACTTCTATGATCTTAACTTAGCATGTCCTAAGTATGATTTTTCACTTCTCAACATTGATATGATAGTGGATATGATAGCAAGATATGAGATGTACTCACTTATGGACAATTTTTTTGGTTATAATCAAATCAAAATTGCACTAGAAGATCAGGAAAAGATTGCTTTTACATGTGCATGAGGAACGTAATGCCATTTGGCTTGAAAAATGCTGGTGCTACCTATCAGAGAGCAATCACTAAAATTTTCCATGATATGATGCATAAGACCATGAAGGACTATGTGGATGATACCTTGGTCAAGAGCGAATGCAATACTCATCTGCAAGATTTGGGACCTATCCTAGATCGCATGGAAAAATTCAGTCTTAGGCTTAATCCTAAGAAATGCACATTTGGCATCACATTAGGAAAACTACTAGGTTACATTGTGTCTACAAAAGGAATTGAGGTGGATCCAAAGAAAGTTTAAGCAATCATGGATATGCCTCCACCCCGTAATATCAGCCAGATGAGAGGTTTACAAGGAAGACTCCAATCTATTTGCAAGTTCATGTCACAGTTGGACTTTACATAAAAGTGTAAAATATAATTGGAGTCAGGATTGTGAGCAAAGATTGACATAGATAAAACAATATCTTGCTAATCTACCAATCTCAATGCCTCCTATCTATGGGAAGCCTCTAATTTGGTACATCTTAGCAACTAAAACATCTCTAGGCATCTTATTAGCTCAAGAGGATAATAATAACAAGGAAAGAGCTATTTACTATTTTATTCACACATTGATCTCTTATGAAATAAATTACAATGTCGTTGAGAAAGCTTGCTTGGGAGTTGTCTTTGCTTCCCAAAAGCTGAGACACTACATGCTTGCTCACACTACGTGACTAGTGGCTAAAATTGATCCACTAAAGTACTTGCTTAGCAAGGCAGCTCTAACAGGAAGATTGGCTAAGTGGGTCATGATACTTAGTGAGTTTAACATTCAGTATGTCGAATGAAAGGCTATCAAGGGACAAGTTATTACAGATCAACTAACATATACACCTATGCAAAGTCTTCTCCCGATGAACATCAATTTTCTTGACGAGTCAATTTTGATACTCACACACCAAACATGGCTATTGTTGTTTGATGGGTCCTTCATACAGTAGGGATCCGGTGCCAGGTTACTCTTCATAACACCATAAAGGTATTTTCTCCCCAAGGTGTAAACGATTCTATTTCCTTGTACAAACAAAATTACATAATACAAGGCTCTAATTAATAGCATGAAGATTGTATCTAAATGGAGAGTGGATCAATTGAACATATTTGGGGATGCTCAGCTTATAATCAATCAAGTGTATGATGTGTATCAGAGAAAGGATGATAAATTAATCCCTTACAAATGCATGGTTGATGACATGAAGAAATATTTTGCTCACATCATCTTGTAGCAAATTCCTCAAGCAGATAACAAAGTGGCTGATGTCATGACTACTCTAGCTTCCTTCCTATAGATGCCAAAGAATGATCTTCAACATGAGTTCCTAGTGGAAATGTTACTCTACCCTACCTACAATACCCCTGATTCTAGGATGATCTGTTCTATTGTAGGATAAGACTCATCTCACTACCACCACATCTACTCATATCTGCATGACCAAACCATTCTGGACGGTCTAACCCAAACTGAAAAACATCACCTTATCTATAATGCTTGACAATATTTTATTATTGCTGATGACTTGTTTAGGAGAGGTCTCGATAGAACACTCCTTAGGTGTCTAGAACCCGAAGAGTCCAAATGCACATTAATTGATGTTCACAAGGGCATTTGCGAATCTCACTAAAATGGCTTCACACTAGCTCACAAACTTATTAGAGTTGGTTAATATTGGCCAAATATGGAGCAAGAGGCAATCAAGTATGCCAAGTCCTATAAATAGTGCTAGCTCCATGGGAATCTGATTCACGCTCCAGCCAAGGAGCTAATTCCATCTATTACACTTTGGCCATTCCAACAATGGGCCTTCAATCTTGTGGGCCAAATTCACCCATCTTCTTCTAATGGACATAAGTTCATTATTATTGCTACAGACTACTTCACGAAGTGGGTAGAGGCAGTACCTCTCTCAGTAGAAAATGGCAAAACTGTAGCTTTGTTTATCACAAACTACATCATATGCAAGTATGGTGTACCTTCCTCCATTATTACTGACAATGGAGGATAGTTTAAAAAAAATACCTCAAGGAGCTATGTAAAAGATTCAAAATCACACAACATTGTTCTTCTATTTATTACCCCTAGGGTAATGGCCAAGCAGAGGCATCCAACAAGGAAATCCTCAAGATCTTGCATCGCATAGTTAGTAAATCTGGGAGGGACTAGCACCTTCAGATTAATCCAGCTCTATGAGCATATTGAACAAGTATCAGCTATCCAATGGGTACAATGACCTTTGCTTTGGTTTATGGAGTGGATGTTGTGCTTCCAATAGAGGTTGAGATTCCTAATCTAAGAATCTCCATGAAAGGCCTCATTACTAATGAAGATTATAGAATATCTTGACTTCAAGAGCTAGTGTTACTAGATGAATGTCGACAAGTGGCATGCGATCATCTATGAGCTTATTAGTAGCGTATGTCCACAAGTTACAATAAGAAAGTTAATCCATGTGACTTTTAACGGGGTAATCTCATCCTGAGAGAAAATCTTAAGAATCAGCAACCATGGGTCCAAAAAGGGAAGTTTGAACCAAACTAGCTTGGTCCTTACATAGTCACTACAGTATTCAGATCTGGTGCTTACCATCTTTCTATAACCAAGGGAGAGGTGTTCAAGGAGCCTATCAACACTCTCCACCTAAAGTGATTCTACAACTGATATGATCTTAGAAGCCCTCTGTATATATCTAAATGTCCAAAAAAAAATTTAAAGATTGAAAAATTCCAAAATATAAAAAAAAAATCAAAAGGAAAAAAATACAAAAAAATTGGAAAACAAGAAAAAAATGCCATTGGTGAAAACTTGGAAATGGGCATCATAGTAGCAAAAAAAGAAGAAGTTTTGCTAAGAAGGTGAAAACCTGGCAAATAGGTGCCTCTTGTTCCTAATGCTCCATTTTGTAATGCATCTTCTAGCTTCTTGTATAGTTTCTTTCTTGCTTTAGTTTCCTACTTTTTCACTCATGTATCCTTGGATTAAATCTTGTCACAACTCAGGGGCACTGCCCTTTAGTGTCATAGAATCTCTTTCATAACAGTTACGTGTTGTTCTAACTGCAGCTGCGTATTGTCACTAGTGTCACCCTTTGTCGAGATTCTCTTCATAAAATCTCTTTCATGATAGTGTTCCCCCACTTTTCATCCTATACCAAATTTTTAAAGTGCAGAATGGTCTTGTGTCTTAGTTTAGTCTGGGTATGTCCAAGTTTAGTTCTTTCCCCTCAAGTGAAAAGTTTCTCCATCGGGTTTTTCACCTTTTCTCTTCTCTTGCATCATATGGCCGGGTGGGTTTTCTTTGTTGTCATGAGTTTGTGGGTAGTTTAGAACCTAATTTGATGAGATTCTTGGGTCGTGTAGTGATTTTCACAAAGTTATTTCTGAGGATGAACTTGTCCACGACTTATCATAGTTGGCACATAAAGAAAATGAAGTTTGCGAAAAACACAACATTGCCTTCCCCTCATTGGGTTTTTGACCCGTGAAGACAATTTTCCACAGAGATCATTAAATGAGGTTTACAAGCTAAATCAATGAAGAAATGAGTTGTCTTATAGATAGATTGTCCTTACATGAAAATATTCCACCTTGGAAATCCCTCAAGATTCACCATTGTGCTTAGAATCATAGCTAGCAGAAAACATTGAAGTAACTTCTCCACGGCGGGCTTTCGACCTGTAAAGTTAGTTTTCTGACAAAGGCATTTATGAGAGAGAAAAGCAAGTAAGTGAGTTTCTTTTTCACTTTCGCAGCCCTTTCAAGATTTTTTGAAGCTTAGAGGTACATTGACTTAGAGGGTAAAGCAAAAATAAAGGTAAAGGCAGAAAAATAGAAGTTGCTTTCTCCTTAGTGGGTTGTCAACCCTGGAAAGCGATTTTTTGCATCTATTGAAAAATCACTTCTGCAAGCATGTTGGGCTCATAGATCGATCATAAGATACTTAAAAATGATAATGGAAGCAAGTTAATCACATTTGGGAAGGTATTTTCAGCAGGATTAGGCTGAGGATTTTGCCTCACGGAGTACTCCGTTCTTAATTCTCTGGACCTTGGTGAAAAATAGGAAAGTAAGTATGTAATTAAAGAAAGTTATCGTTGGGCCAATATAAATATTGAAAAGACATAGAAAAATCCATTACAAACCCCCACATTTACTAATCTAATGGATTTATCCTTTAATTCACTCGTGTGGCAGAAATCTTGAAGATCAACAGGTGCATTAGGATTTCTATATAGAGATGAACATAATAGATTTTCAAATTACTACTCTCTTTATTGAACTATTATGCTATTGAATTGAATAGTGTTTTCAAAGTTTTCACAGTTGTAAAGTTCTAATCTTTGCACTTCTTTCAATTTTAAGATTTCAATTCATCACTATCTTAGATAAGACAACAACTAGATTCGCTAGATTCGATGGACTAAATGGAATTAGGTCAACATTACAAAATGTTACAGACACCTCACTCTATTTCTTACCCATGCAAGATTTTCAAAGGAAGTTAAGGACGAAGCCAATTCACTCTATAATAGAAAAGCTTCGAGGAAGCGGGCTAGTGGAGGCAGCTGGATTTCCTGTGGTAGTTCAAGCTCCTAAACTGATTGTCAAATGCATAAATCATTACAATCTGGACACTAAAAAAATCATGCTACTTGATCATACAGTTTTTATAACAATTGATAGGAAAATTGTAGTAAATTGCCTTTGGATTCCAGAGCGAGAAGAGTTTTTTGAATTGATAATAGGAGGAGCCATGTCTGAGTTCTCTTTTAAGAAGATGCTATGGTGAAAGGAGATTATGAGGTCCTTATTCCAAAAGCCACGGGAGCTAAAAGTAAGGTTCCTAAGACTCTTTTCGGCACTGATCTCAAGCCAGAGATCGTCAATAGTCTGGTTCTTTTACATTGATTGAAAGGTGAGGTAGAAGCACTCAATTTTGTTGAACAATATTTCTTTTTGGTACAAATCATCTATTTAGATACATTATGTGATTGGGTAAGTGAGCATTTGTCCAGAGCCCTCAGTGCCACAAAGTTCTACAATACCTTCTACATGTCTTCTTTCCTAATTTATATGTTAGCTTCTCTACAATTGTGGCCAAGCCTTCCAAGAATAGAGAATTTTCTTGATGATGTGAAAAGTTATCAATTTTATCCATGCTTGCAGTTACATAATAGGTATGTAGGATATGTCAGAATTAATGATTCATTTACAATGAGGATTTGCAGGGGACTCCTAGGATTCCTGGAGAGAAGGTTCAACCCATAAGAGATGGTGGCCATCAGCCAGCTTGATAGCTACTTTATTCAATTCTCATCCTTTTTATATTTACATCTTGCAACTTTCGACAGATTTCATTTGAAGCTGTCTAGATACCCAAGTGACATGATTGTACTAATAGAGATCATGAGACAAGCTATCCAGGTGAACGTGTTGAGTGCTAGTTTGAAGAAGAAGGCATATGAATTCCCCATGAAGGTTGGAGCTTATAATTGTGAGTCTCAGTCCGATGCCAAAAATATGCTCAAGGCATTCAAAACTAAGTACACAATGGAAGAATATGAGGTTGTAAGACACATGTTTGATCGAAATGGATATGCAAGAAGGTGCTACAAATTGGGAGTGTGATCAAGCATGTCACCACTATAGAAGATTATTGGGCAGATTGCAAGAAAGAGCCGGAGAGTCGAGATCATTCTTTCACCAGGATCATGGTGGAACAAGTGAAGACATATGGTATTAATCTTAATGTTGAAGGGTTGGAAGATGATAGTCAAAATATGTATACCAATACCTATTTGACCAAGTTGAGGGGGATTCCTATTAGTTTCGAGCCATATGTCAATGTGGAAGAGAATCTTGATATCATGATGGCTAGGATCATTTAGAGAATGGGGAAATGGGTTGAGTGAACAACTAGAAAGAGCCACAGTAAGGGTGTAGCTACTTGTGTGCTAGAAAATATGACCTGTTAGGAGCATGGGTTAACAAACAAACATTAGCTAAAAATCTTGAAATTGCATCAAAGATTCATCAAAATGAAAGGAACAAACACTAACTAATGCTTGCTTGAATTTTGCAACCCTAAGCAGCTAACAAACCCAATCTTCCAGCCACCTCTACAGCTCAACAAAGGCACCCATAAGAGGCCTTGTTGGTGCGTTAAGATGGGGGTGTGTTTGGTATGCTCTCCCAAACACAACAATAAACGAATCTCTTGAGCATGTGAGTGCAAGTGTGAATGAAAATGCACTTAGATCCTAAGCTATGTAGGATGAAGAACACTTCAAGAAATGGCTATGGAGAAAGCCATTCTTGAAAGCATATAATAATGAAGATGATATGCAATAAAGGAAACTAACTAAGAATGCAAGCTATGGAATCGAAATGCAAATGCATGAAGAAAACTAAATGAACAATGCAAGATGCAAACTAAATTAGCTACCAAATGATTAGTATGAACCTAAAAAATCACTATGTCAACTCTACTAATGCAAGCTCAAACTACCATAAAAGCTCAAACTATGAATGCAAACTCAAATCTCAAACCAACATGATAACAATGCAATAAAATGAGATACAAATGCTTGAGACAAGCCTTCTATTTATAGGCTCAAGGGAGGGCTTGGTGAGGTGGCATCCATGTAGATGCCACATAAGGTGACATGCAAGCCATGCAAATGGTCAAGAATTCAAAATTTTCTCACACATGTGTGAGCAAACTTGAGAAGAGTGGGAGACAAGAGTGTGTAGGCATGCCACCTCACACATGTGTGAGCACACTCTTAGGCTAATGAGGGGGGTTATGGAGATGATTAAGAATGACTAAGTGAGCTTAGAGAAGAAGTAGGCTTAAAAGGATAAAAATGATGGTTATAGGCTAGGTTCTAGGTTAGGCTTAAGAATTAATTAAATGAGATTTAATTTAATCATGAGTCTAGAGGAATTAATGGGATGTGAGGGTTTAAATAAATAAAATTTATTTAAAAAAAGGGGTGATGGAGGATCATGTGTTAAATTAATTTAACACATTAAGGCTAGGAGTATTTAAATTAAATTTAAATACTTAGGAGAATGAACTCATTTAATTAAAATAATTTAATTAAATAAGTAGAAGAATGTGAGCAATATAATTAATTAATCAATAATTAATTACAATGTCACGAGCAATATTAATAAATTAATATAATATTTTGGGATGATTTTAAGTGTCTACATTTTGCCCCTCTTTGATGTGATGTCGAGACGACATTATATCAAAGAAAAGAAAATATAGGTTTCTCTAGAGAAGGAGGGAGTCCTATGGCGACGACAAAGGAGGAGGGTGCCCCCTTGTGAAAATTACGCAAGAAATAAAATTTGGGCAATTTTCGCAAAAAGGTCTTTAAGAAAAGAGGAAAGAGAAGAGAAACATGAATAAATGACAATATTTGCATGACTTATGAGAAAACAGTAAACAAACATAGCTCAGGGAAGACATGGGCTCAAATGGGGTCCGTGGGGGGCCTATATAAGCCTCCAAGGGGCCCAAAGAAGGTCATTATCACACTGCGAGTAGAGTATTCAGAGTAAACATGGACCCTATTTATCGATTGTAGTTTGGTGAGCGCATTCAGGAGTACCAACGAGCAGCCAAGATGGGCCCACTGGTAAGTCATCTGATCCTCTGTGTGTTTTGGTAGGCTAGGCTAGACTAGGTGCATTTATTATGTCATAAATGCGCTAAAAAAGAGGTCCAGGCAGAGACGACAGTATCTACCTTATCGTCTATGTAGACAACAAAACGATGACTTCGACATCTGCAAAGACGATAGGAACCACCCTGTCATCTGCGCAGATGCCAAAAGGGGGAAATTGGGATGCAGAGAGGACAGGGTTCATCCTGTCATCTTTGCGGACGACAAAGGGCAATGAAGATGATGAACAATAACTTGTCATCTCTAAAGATGACAGAAAGGTGTCGTCTGGGGGGAATTGGCATCTACACAGATCAGTGGCTACACTGATTAGCGTCTGCATCGATCGGCATTTTTGTAGATCAGCGTCTGCGCATTTCAGTGTCTGTGCCGATTAGCTACTGCGGCAATTGGGTTAGACTCATAGGAGGTAAGGGAAGATGCCCCATTCTAGGGATTTCATAGGCTAGCAAAAATGACACGCTACATGTTTATGCTACAAGAGGACACAGTGGTTTTTAAGTTGAGGGAGCACTATTCTTTGACCATGGTGATACAGGAGAGACTAACAGATGGAGACTGGGGATATGTGTGACTATGTAGGCTAGAGCACATACATGAGTGGCCAAATCTGAGGGCACATTCAACACAACTATCGGCTCTCACAGAGCGATGGCACACGCTTACAGGGAACTTTCATTTGCCGACGGGGGAGGCTACAGTCATACTCCTGGACGTGTGGTGGATCCTGCGAGTACCAATCAGAGGCGCATACCCAGAGTATGTACTAGAGGGCTCAGATCCATTCCTCAGGGAGTGCTTTGGCAGACAACAAAAATGACTACCCATTTAGAGGTTATGGTTGTTGTGGCGAGGCACACTAGAGTAGAGGCTATTGAGGCTGGCTGTATACCTAGCCTCACTGATATGGCAGATGCTGCCAGATCATGCAAGACACGAGTGGTCGATCGGTTGGGCGCGAGTGCTGAGCACTCTACTACAGGAGGAGGGAGCAGTCTACTGCTGGGGATAGACTATCTTGGTTGAGCTATATCATGATTTGCACATGTGTGCATATCGAACCCAACACACTACAAGACCAGGACTGGCACTACTGATGGTCTAGTCATGGGAGCACATCAGAGTCACACGACCGATCACTCGACGAGAGACTAGGTAGCCGGGGGAGCCATACCCTTGCAAATACTGGCCTCCCATCCAATATACATCAACGGAGTCTGTGGGGTTCTAACATCGGTGCATTGATGAGATCATCATGTTCGAGTGGACTCCCTATGACAGGGTAGAGCGGTGGGGGCAGACACTAGCAGTAGGGGGTGAGGATGACACGAAGGATCAGATGTACCTTTTGTACACACAGACAGACTGCTAGATCATTGGCTGATCTATGTGTGTGGTCATGCGCTATATGCCCTCTTGAGTGTGATGACAGTTTAGTAGGGTACAAGATATAGTTTCAGATAGATTCGTATATCCTGTGGTCTCACGAGAGTATGGTTGACTATGGGGACATGGGACCACTGTACAATTGGCCCAAGCTTCTTGGATGGGGATGGCAGTGGTGCCATGGGTGCATGGTCAGGACAGGGGAGATGTAGGTATGAAACCAACATATACACAGTGGTGGGTAACCCACCAGCGGGTCAGGCTTACAGTGCCAGGGGCACCTCCACCAGTAGAGAAGACACAAGGGGAGGGGAATGGAGAAAGGGATAGTGGGAAGGCAGCTATGATGCCACCACCAGTACAGGGGGCATAGGAGGGACCGCACGGGCGCAGAGTTTGAGCGAGGAGAGGGCTAGGGCCAACACTAGCACAGTGGCCACCACAGATAGAACCCTAGGTACAGGCATAGGCATAGCCCCAAGCACCACCGCAGACACCTCCATAGGCACCACCACAGGCACCACCATAGGCACCACTACAGGTACTTCCACATGGACAGGCACAGGCACAGGGAGAGGACCCAAACATGGTCAGGGCCGAGAGGGACAACTTGTAGATAGAGGTGGCCCGACTACAGGGGGTAGCACAGGTGCAACAGGCATGAGCAGATAGCTTAGAGTAGGCCATGGGGGCCATACAGGCAGAGCTGCAAGTACAGAGGGCCAGAGGGGATAGTGCACAGGAGGCCTTAGCGGCCCTATAGGCACGGGTGGATGTAGGGGAGTTTGCGAGGATGGGCACCCATATAGGGGCGAGGGATCGAGCAAAGGCAAAGAGGCTCCGAGCAGAGGTAGCCACCTTACAGGCCGCGCAGGCCACCCATTAGGCACAGCTAGATGGATATCGCAGGTAGAGGGACATAGCCATATAGATGGTATAGCCTGAGGCAGCCGTCTCATTGATGTAAGAGGCCCTCACAGTTAGCCGAGTAGAGACATGGGCCATACGAGAGGCAGCCTATTATAGGTCTCTTTATAAGGAGGCCATGCCTCCTGAGCGACGAGAACCAAATTTTAAGAGGGGAGCCAGCTCATGGATCTCAGGCAGCAGAGCTAGATCAGAGCAGTCTGTAGGACAACATAGATCTCCTCGAGGGGGGGATATAGGGAGGGCTGGGCCCTCACAGCCAGCAGCTTCATTGTATATAGTGAGCAATTTTTTGACAGATATGTGCAAATGCAGCGAGTTTTTTGATGATGCATTTGTACTATATGATTCAATATGATGTGTATATGGACTGTACATACATTATTTTTTTGAGATATTTATGTGACATGATTTGATGACTCTATATGTGTATGGATGTATGTGATGCATATGATGTGGATACTGACGCTTGTGATGCAGGATGTGATGCTTCCTATGATGTATGCATATGTACATGATGTCTAACATGTGTGTGATGCAGATTAGTGAGCAATTATGAGATGTGTGCATTGCTTTATTTTACATGGATACACTATATAGATGTGAGATGTGATTATGATGTATATGCCCCTAGATGTGATGACTAAAATGAATGTATGCAACTAATGAAATAAACTAATGCAACCGAATAAAATGAACTAAAAATGCCTAATGAACACTAAATGAGATAAATCAAATGAACACTAATGCAATGGAAAATGAATGAATGCAATAATGGGAATTTAATGCAACTTAATGAAAATGAATATCTGTCATAAATTTCACTCATAGAAACCCAATAGCGTAGCATAGGAGGGGGGAAATAAATAGAACCTTGTCTCAAGCACAACTCAAATGAAACCCTACACTACATGATATCAAGAGATTCTGTTGTGTTCATATGGAGAGAACACCTTAAGTTAATTTTGCAAATGAGTTTATGCATTATATGCTATAGAATCATAAATGACATGACTCTTTTGCATGGACGAGACATACAAAACCATAGAGACTTTAGGACGATAGGTGTAGTTTGCATAGTCATGATGGATCAAATGTCATATACGCAACAGAGAGGTTTGGGCACATCCAAAGTCTTTTAGGGATATTTGGTGGGATGTGTGCTAACCCGTTGCTCCCATTATGCAATGCATTAACATAACCTGAAACTAACACATATGACATAAAGCCTCAAAAAAAAGATCATACCATAAAAAACAACCAAAATATGGAAGATCAAGGTGCACCATAAAAGGCTTTCACTAACACACAAAAATAAAATCAACCAAAAAGAGACCTCATGACCAAGGATTCATTTAGTCCACGATTCCTGCCAAGAACCTTAGGTCTAGAAGTGAATGTCACAATGTCGCTTATAGGAACGATTCATCCTATAAAAGTGTGTCAAGTCAAAATGTCAAATGATCATAAAATCGTGCATTTCTGGAAAGGGCTGTGAAGTGAACAAGTTTCTTGAATCATTATGTCTCAAATGGTGATTTTTTGTAAGTCCAAGTGTGGTCACTGTTGTGAAAAAGCTTAGCGTAATGGGATGACAATCACTTGATAGAAAAAAATGCCTTGTGGACTAGAGGTCTTTTAAAAGATGGAAGTGAAACAAAGCCTCATGGACAAGAGGTCTTTTATTGAATGCATGAAACGCAAAAGGCTAGATAAGACTTTGCACAAGGGAAGTGGAATGGTGGAATGAAGTGAAGCGAAACAAGCCTTGTAGACAATGATCAAACCATACTTTTTTCAGGAACATTTTATGATTTTTTAAAGATTTTTGCGGGACTATAAACACTGTACAAGAACTAAAAAGGCTCAAGGATAGAACCACTTGAGATGCTGGATATTTACAGGCTCAGGGAGCAGATCTCCCTCTAGAGTAGCAATCTGATATGCTCCAGAACAATATTTGGCTGTAATGATAAATGGACCTAGCCAATTTGCCTCAAACTTTCCTTTTTTTTCACGGTTTTGGAGGTTCTTCATATTATGTTGCAAAACTAAGTCACCCACTTCAAATTCTCGTGGCTTGAATTTCTTATGATACTGAAGCTGAAGGCGATTTTGATACACGTGGAGGTGGTTTAGGGCATTGAGTCATCTCTCATCAAGGAGTGCCAGCTCTTGCAAGTGAGCAACTTGGTAGTCTTCTTTTGATATCATATTCTTGAGAGAGATTATGAGGGAAGGGAGCTCAATATTGATGGGCACGATGGCTTCAAAACCATAAACCAGGGAAAATGGGGCGGTTCCTATGGGGGTACAGATGAAGGTGCGATAAGCCCAAAGGGCGAGAGCAATTTGGATGTGCCAATCATGGCCAGTTGCATCAATGATTTTCTTTAGGATTTTCAAGATGGTTTTATTGGTAGCTTCAGCTTGGCCATTGCCTTGGGGGTAGTATCTGGTGGAAAAATGATGGGTGATTCCAAATTTCCTACATAGTGTGGCAACCTCTTGATTTTTGAAAGGGGTTCCATTATCAGTCATGATATCTTGAGGTATATCGAAACGACAAATAATGTAGTTCAAGATGAACTTCAAAATCTATTTTCTAGTGATGTAGGTTAAGGGAATAGCCTTGACCCACTTTGTGAAGTACTCAGTGGTGGTAATAATATACTTGTGGCCATTTGAGTAATTTGGGTATACTTGACCAACAAGATTGAATCTCTAGTAGAAAAGGGCCATGGAGTGATGGTGGGCTGAAGGTCTTGGACAGGAGCGTGTATCAAATCACCATGTTGCTGACATGGAACACATCTTTTCACAAACTGATATGCATTTGATTCCATAGTGGGCCAATAGTAACCTTTCCTAAGAAGCTTTTTTGCTAACGTAAGGCTGCTAGAATAGGCACCACAAATCCCTTGGTGAACCTCTTCTAACACCATTCAGGCTTCATATGAATTGAGACATCGGAGGAGGATTCCATTAAAGTGTTTTCAAAAAAGTGTATCACCTAGGATGGTATAGTGGGCGGTTCAGTGGATGAAGGTTTTGCTTTGGTTTGGGGTGAGGGCTATGGGAATGGTTTTGTGATGTAAATAGGTAAAAATGTCAGTGTACCATAGAGACTCAGGACCAACAATCTCACAGACCAACTCTGAATTAGTTTTCTCATAAGCAGGAGTAAAAAGATTCTCAACGAGAAACTCACATTTAGGACTATATTCTATTATGGTAATCATAGAGGCAATAGGAGCCATGGCATCTGCTACTTTATTATTAGCCCTTGGAATCTGCTAAAAAATAATCTCTGTAAAATGTTGCTTAAGCTCCTCAACTATTCTGCGGTAGGGAAACAATTTCTCATCCTTGGTGTGGTATTCGTTTGTGACTTGTTTAATGACCAATTGTGAGTCTCCAAAGACTAGAAGGTTTTTGATATTCCATCTAATAGCTTGATGTAGTCCTATGACTAAACCTTCATACTCAGCTATATTGTTTGTGCAAGGGAATGAGATTTTATAGGACTTAGGAATGAGGTCCCCTTGTGGTGTCACAAACAAAATTCTTACCCCCAATCCCTTTTGTGTAAAGGATCCATCAAAAAATAATTTCCATGGTGTAGTAGGGGCTGGGGTCATAATTGTGTCATCTAGAAAATTGGCTACAATGGGATGGTCTCCTTGAAGAGGAGCTTCAACAAGCTGATCTACAATTACTTGTCCTTTAATGGCCTTACAATCCTTATAAACAATGTCGAACTCACTTAAAATTAAGACACATTTTGTTGCTTGGCCAGTGAGGGCACCTTTTGATAACAAATACTTGAGTGGATCTATCTTGGCAATGAGATATGTAGTATGATTAAGCATATAATAACGTAGTTTTTGCGTACAAAAGACTACAACCAAACATGCTCTCTTAATAGCAGTGTAGTGTAACTCATAGCCAACTAGTGTTTGATTGAGGTAATATATGGCTTGCTCATTCCCCCTATCATGTAATTGTGCGAAAAGTGCTCCTAAGGCAACTAAAGTAGCTGAAATGTATAGAATCAATGGTCGTCCTGCAACTGGAGGTACTAAAACTGGAGGATTAGCCAAATATGTCTTAATTTGTTCAAATACTTTTTGGCATAGGCAATCCCATTGAAACTTGTTTCCCTTGTGAAGAAAATGCTGAAGTGGATGGACTTTATTTGCTGGTTGTGACACAAATCTCCTAATAGATTGTAACTTTCCTTGAAAACTGCGGAGTTGTTTCAATGTGGTAGGTGGAGGCATATCCATGATGGCCTTCACTTTTGTTGGATCTACCTCAATACCTCTTCTTGACACAATGTAGCCTAACAGTTTGCCTAATTTGAACCCAAATACACACTTCTTAGGATTAAGGCACACTTTGTATTTCTCCAACCTATCAAAAATAGTGGCAAGGACATCAATGTGAGATTCTCTTGTCTTGGATTTTCCTAGAATATCATCAACATAGTCCTCCATTATTAAATGTAGAAGATCATGGAATATGGTAGTCATTGCACGTTGATAAGTGGCGCCGATATTTTTCAAGCCAAAAGGCATGAATTGATAACAAAAGGTTCCTCATGGGGTGGTAAATGCCATTTTATGTTTATCCTCTTCTACAATTTTGATTTGGTTATAACCAAAAAATCCATCCATCAAAGATAACATCTCATGTCCAGTAGTCAAATCCACTATGATATCTATGTTAGGAAGTGGAAAATCATCCTTAGGACATGCAAGATTTAAATCTTGAAAATCTGAACAAACACAGATGCCCCCATATGCTTTACCTATAGGAACAATGTTGGAGACCCACTCAGGATAGTCAATAGGATGGATGAACTTTTCCTCTAACATTTTTTGCAACTCTACTTTGACTAGGAGTGCTACCTTAGGGTGCATTTTGCGCAACTTTTGCTTCACTGGTTTAATCTTGGGATCAACTGTCAAATGATGCACAACCAAATCTATGTCTAAGCCAGACATGTCTTTGTATGTCCATGCAAAACTAATTTTTCCCTTTTTCAAAAATTTAGTCATGGCTTTTTGTTCCTCAAGACTTAAGGTAGTAGCAATGTAGGTGATTCATGGATTATGCTCTGTTCCCAAATTGACTGGAATTGTGTCCTCATTCAAAATAGGTGACTTTTCTGATGGCAAGGATCTAAATGGCAAGTCAAGCTCTCCCTCTTCTGGTGCCTCTAAGAGGTTTTCATCAGAAGATGCGTCCTTTATTTTATCTTTTTCTTCATCCAAAAGTGCCCGATAGGAGTTTTCACTAGAGGAATTTTTTTTTTTTTTTTCCATTTTTATTTATTTTTCCACTTTTGCAGCTAAGAGAGTTGACTTGGCTACCAAAGTAGGCTTCCTCATTGTATTAGATCTCATGTTTGTAATCTCGAAGATTCTTAAGGCCAAAAAGTGCCATCACTGCTTCATCAGTCTTATAGATGTCAAGAGTTGGTGGTGTATCTTGAAGGTCCCAGTCTATCAAGTTAGGATTGGTGAGAGGTAGGTTAATGGACAAAAGGTCATCTATGGTAATTGCATGGACATAGTTATCTAGGTCATCTTCAATGTATTGGAAAGGTACTTCGAAGAATTCCTCCTCTTCAGCCTTAGAATCAGGTTCAACCGTACAATAGTTGTCAGGAAAGGATACCTTAGGTTTAATGGAGCCCAATCCACATCCTTTAGGATAGCTATTAGCTTCTAAGGGTTCTCTAATTCCATCTTCTTTTGGTCCAAGGCTGGTACCATGATATCCCATGTTTTCAATAATGGGAGGTGCCTTAACATATTTATCCTTAGGAAACTCCACAGGTTCATCTTTTCCATCATAATATAGCCAATCTAGGATATTATCTTCCATGTGCTCATCACTAAGTGAACCCCAATGCTCAAATGTTGTCTTGCTAACTTGCATGGTTTCTTTATTAGTAGAAGGTGATAATTGAGAAGGTTTTTCAAAAGAACGAGGGGAGAGTGGTAGTTGTCCAACACACAAGGCATTTTCAAACTTATACTCTCCCATTCCTAAATCAGCAAAAGTAACCTTCTTCCCTGTGGTGTTAATTTTAGTACATTCAACCTTCTCTTTTCCCTTGTAGGCATTTGAATCCTCATTAGCTAATTCTGGTACTGTTGTGGAAGGTGGTTCTATTATGGTGAGAGATTAAGGTACAACTTTGGAATACTCACTTATTGGACAAAAATTCATTGGTGCACCTTCCAATCTTTTACAAAATTCAAAAGGAGTGGGATCCCCTGGGATTGTGATCTCTCTTCCTTGGTGGGGGAATTTGAAGCACTGATGATAGGTAGATGGGACCACCTTTAGTGTATGTATCCAAGGTCTACCAAGCAAGATGTTATAGTTTAGATCCAAGTCTAGGACATGGCATTCAGTATTTATGATGGCTGGTCCAACTTTTAGAGGCAACATGATGACTCCTTTTGATTCTCTTTCCCTTTCATCATATGCTTTTATTGTGATCCTTTTATTAACATCTAGGAGGTCTTCTGGAAGTCTCAAGAAATGAATCATTTTCAATGTACAAAGGTTCAAACCAGATCCATTGTCTATAAGGACTCTTTTAATCTTATGTCGCTATATAAGGACTTCAATGTGGAGCAAAAAATTATGGTGGGCATCAGGACCTTGGAAATCTTTATCTGTGAAGACAAGGTGTTGTTGGGTGGCAAGGTTTCCAATCATAGATGTGAATTAGGAAGCATTAATGTTTTCAGGAACACGAGACTCTAAAAGAGCCTTCTCCAAGATCTCTTTATGGATGGGTGATGTGGTAAGAAGCTCAAGAATGGATATTTGTGTAGGAGTCTTACCTAGCTGGGACAACACATCATAGCGAGAGGCGAGCCTTTGTGAGGTGGATGGTGCAATAGGCACATGTGGCATTGGTGGATTAATGTTATTGGGAGTGGCAGCTTGCAAAGTCAGTCTTCCTCGTCAAGTGGTGGAATCACAATCAGCCGCTTGTAAGACAAGGGTATTCACATGAGCATCTACTTCTTCAATGTGACCACACAAGGAGTCAAACCCTGATATGTGGTTAGTAGAATAATCATAAGGAAATGCATTTGATGTGGAAGCTTGATTTTCATTATTGGTATTGTTATTATCATTGTTGTGGTCAGGAAATGGTTTTTGGAATATCTTCAATTTAGCATTTTTAGAGGTTGGACCTCCCTCTACTTCAATTTCCCCATCATCAACAAGATTTTGGATAAAAAATTTGAGCTTGATACATTTGTTGGTGTCATGTCCTTTGATATGGTGTTATTTACAATATTCATTTTCCCTATACCACTTTGACTTTGGTTGATTTTCATCAAAAGGATGTGTTTAGGAAATACCATCAAGTTGTGATCCACTAATTTTTGAAAGATAGCCTCCAAAGGTTCATGAAAGTTAGTGAACTTTCTATTTCAATCATAGTCACGATTGTAGTTGTTGTTGCATGGAAAGAATTGTGTTTGATTACAGGATTGTTGATTGCCTTGATTGTCATGATTTGAATTGTTGTTGTTTCAATTGCGGTAGTTGTTTTTGTTCCCCCCTTGAAGATTTTTGACATCAGTAACACCATCATGTGTAACACCCTTATTCTTGGACCAGAATTTGGGTTTGCTATTGTTGTTTGACTCATTGTTGGAGGATGATGAATTATAATGTTTGATGGTACCTTTTTTCAAAAGTCCATTTTCAATATTCTTTCCCTTTTTGACTAAAGTGGAAAAGTCTTCGGGGCCAACCATTTTCATGTGGAAAGACATTTCGGGTACCAAATTTTTGATAAATATATCAACAAGATGGAAATCTTCAATTTTATATGGCATACAATTAGCAAGATGTCTCCACCTTTGTAGGAAGTTGGCAAAAGTTTCTCCATTTCATTGTTTTGTGTTGCATAGGTCACTCAATGAGGCATGATGTTCAATGTTGAAAGAGTATTGTGCTATAAACTTGCTTGTCAAATCATTGAAAGAAGTAAAGGAGCCCTTAGGTAAATTTATTAACCACTCAAGTGCGAGGCCTCCAAGACTTCGTGCGAAGAGCCTCTTAAGATAGTCATCACTGTAGGCTACTTCTTGGCACAAAATGGAAAATTCCTTGAGATGGGTGACAAGGCATGTCTCTCCCGTATACTTGTCAAATTTAGTTATTTCAAAATTAGTTGGAAATGACACCATATTAATGGATTTATCAAATGGAAAAGGACAAATTTCCTCAAAAGAGACATCCTTCACCCCTTTGTTGTTCATGTTAAGGACCAAATTTCGCAATTCTTGGAATTGTTGAGCCAAATCTTGATTAGGTTGCACTTGTGATTGTTGGGTGTTCAAAAATACACCTCCTAAATTGTAGGGAGTCCCAAATGTAGTGTGAGGTGGTGGAGGTACTCCACTTTGGCCAATGTATTGATATGCAGTTGTTGGAATTGGCACGGATGTCTTTACCAAAGTGGTTGGCACTTGTAAATAAGAGGAGTGCATTGGTTGTGTCAGAATTTCCATTGGTTGAGTAGGCACTTGTCCAATGCCTAAGCATCCCACAGTTGAAGTTGTCAAGGTAGATTGTGGGATACTAGCATGTGTGGTAACATTAGGCATGGCACTAATGATTTGTTGAATATGTTCTGCACTCAATTGAAATGTGGGTTGTGTTGAAGTGCTAGATGTAGGCATAGCACTAGTTATTACCATGGTTTCTTTCCCTTTGCTAGAAGACAGAGCTGCATTTGAAGTGGGCAACACAGGTGCACCACCTTTTGTAATTTGTCTAAACAAAGCGTTCTCATCAAAGCTTGGGGGAACATTAACACCATCCTTGACCAAATTTAGGAATATCTCAGTTTTGTTTTCCCTAATGGATTTTTCTATCATTTCCACATTGTAGGGGTCTGCAAGGAATTTCCTAACATCACTAGGTACATCGTTAGGGTCAATAGGATCTTCACCTTGGTATATTTCTTCATCATTATCCCCCAAAGTTGTGTTATGGAAGGGATCTTCTGGTTCTCGTGTGGATGTTGAGTTAGGCATACCAAGGTTCGAACTAGAGGGAATTGTGTTCCCTAATGAAGTTGTGAGTGGAGGAAAAGGATTCTCCATCTCTGATTGCCTTAATGATTCCCACAAATGTGACATGGGATTAAACATGAACCTTCCTAATCATGTGTGTACCATACAAAAGTGACCAAGCCAATGGGTGGAAGATTATGGAAGAAAAAAAAAATGAGGATAAGAGCTATTAACCTTATGTGATTAAAGGGCCAACTACCCAAGTTTGAACAAAAGACCTTGGTTTAGCAAACAAAGTTTGATTAGAGGATAGTAGTATCTTTCTCCTAGAAAAGGTAGCCAAGTGATCTTGTAGGCAAGATAGGACACCAAGTTGATTGCTTACTATTTGGAGATAGACTTGTGATCCCAAATATGTAAGTGTGATTAGGATAAATATTTTCTTATGGATGAAAGGTCTAGTGTTGCAATGTCAAAAGATGTTTTATGGTTTAAGCTCTCTAGAAGAAAATTTTAAAATGGAAGACTAGGAGTTTGGAAAGATGGAGGTAGATATGAAAAGATGAGAGTGTCGCGGTCACTAATGCAATTAACTCAATCCTCGTTCACTGGAAATAAAAACTTTGGGTTCACTCCTGGAAAAATAGACCAGTTTCAAAGTTTTCCATTGTATTCAATTCTATCATAATGGTCTGGTGTAGCTTCTTCTTTTTGAATGTCTTTGATATCATATCAGAATTGTTTGCCACCGTATGCTAGGTTCTTCCTTTCTTTGTAGACAGGTGGTTTGGACAACTTCACTTTCTTATGTTTGACTTGGTTGACTTTATCGGTCATAGCAGGAATAAAACAAGACCCAAATTTCAAGTACCCAAAAGCTTTGCAATAAGATGTGACTAGACTCAACCAATTTCAAAATGCAAACTACCAAAAGTAATCGTGAGTCAAGAAGACCTCACTACTCAATGAAAGGTTATCTCACAATTTCACCCGTCTTAGAACTTGTTTGATGTTTTTGGCTTTGGTTTTGAATGTTTGAACAACACACTGAACACGTCAACAACCTTAATAAGGCTATCTCTAGAATGAACAAGGTTTATCTAAAGGGCATCCTCGATATACACAAGGTATGTGAGGCCCAACTCTATAGATGAAAAGAAATACTACCACACAGCCGGGGGGAGACGGTAACCCAAATCTCTTCTTTCACTTCTCAAAGGTATAAAGTTCTTTGGGGCTTAGCCAAGAGTGACAATATTCCACTTCCAAGAGAGGTGTCTTTCGATTCACCTCCCGATTTTTATACTCCGCTAGAATACTGGAGTTGAGGTCGTCCCAAGGGGTGATGAAATCCCCAAGCAGACTTCCTAAAAAAAAAAAAAAACCACTTATTTCTTGTGCACCCAAGATCACTCGAAGGTGCAAGGGGAGAGAATACGTAAGTGGTCTTGGAGTTTAAAAGACACTTGTTCTTTCTCAATGAAGCTTTAAGTTTTCTATCTACTTGAAGACACTTGTGATTAAAGCATACAAGGTTCTTTCCAACTTGAAATAGCGCCAAAGTAAATAAAAATGCGGATTCGTCAACAAGAAAGTAAAGCGAGTGCGTGAAAGTAAAATGTTGAAAATAAAAATGCAAGAAATAAAGTCATTTTATCTTAGGGCACTCAAGAGTGTATGACTTCATTTTAAGCACCAAACCCAAATGTGATCTAGCCTAGGCATACATGTGCATTATATTTTAAAGCATTCAAGATGGTGTGAATTCTTTTTAAGCACAAAATCCAAATGTGTTTTCTACCCTAAACATTCATGTCCATTTTAAGCACCAAAGTCCAAATGTTAGCTACTCTACACATTCATGTCAATTTTAAGCACCAAGTCCAAATGTTAGCTAACCTAAACATTCATGTCAATTTTAAGCACCAAGTCCAAATGTTAGCTACTCTACACATTCATGCATTCAAATGAAAGTGTTTAAATCCATACAAGTTCATTAGCCCCTTAAGGTTTAAGTGATGAAAATTACTACAAATCTCCTTTAGTGATAAAAATCACTATTGGTTTTGATTTTTAGGTTTTTAAGGTTAATTCTCTACACCAAAATCGTCAGTAAAAATCTACAAGTGAATCAGTTAGTGAAAGTTATTGTTAAAATTTGCACAATTTTGTTAAAATGTGGAGACACCAAAATGCAGGTACAGACACTAGTATGCAAAAATGATGAAACATGCAGATGGAAAACTTCGAAGACGACAGAAGACACTTTGTGCGTTTTCAGACGCAGATGCCAATATGCAGTGTAGAGATGCCAAAAGTCAAAGATGACAAACAGAGACCTGTACACAATGCAGATGATAGAACTAACCTAGAAGATGACAAAATACTCCACACAAATGACAAAACTAGCTTCATAGACGATGGAATAAACCTTGCAGACGATAGAACTAAGTTTGCAGATGACAGACATAATAGAAATGGAGACGACATAATAGAAACAAAGATGACAGACTGGTCAAGCAAAAATGCAAAGAGGTATGGATTAGACCACTACAGAGATGTTGAATGGCAGATATGCTAGTTTGCGGAGATGCTTGTCTGCACAGACGACAGTCCCAAACGACGCTGTGGCCCTTGGAGACAACAATGCGATGTTTTACAACTGAACTAGAGTTGTTTGTAGATTTTTGAAATGAAACTAGGGACATGGGTCCCACCGGGTGTGCCCAAATGTGTGCTAAAAAATATGACCTGTTAGGAGCATGGGTTGACAAACAAACATTAGCTAAAAAACTTGAAATTGCATCAAAGATTCATCAAAATGAAAGGAACAAACACTAACTAATGCTTGCTTGGATTTTGCAATCCTAAGCAGCTAACAAACCCAATCTTCCAGCCACCTCTATAGCTCAACAAAGGCACCCATAAGAGGCCTTGTTGGTGTGTTAAGATGGTGGTATGTTTGGTGTGCTCTCCCAAACACAACAATAAATGAATCTCTTGAGTATGTGAATGCAAGTGTGAATGCAAATGTGAATGAAAATGCACTTAGATCCTAAGCTATGTGGGATAAAGAATACTTTAAGAAATGGCTATGGAGAAAGCCATTCTTGAAAGCATTCAATAATGAAGATGATATGCAATAAAGGAAACTAACTAAGAATGCAAGTTATGGAATGGAAATGCAAATGCATGAAGAAAACTAAATGAACAATGTAAGATGCAAACTAAATCAGCTACCAAATGATTAGTATGAACCTACAAAATCACTATGAGAACTCTACTAATGCAAGCTCAAACTACCATGAAAGCTCAAACTATGAATGCAAACTCAAGTCTCAAACCAACATGATAACAATGCAATAAAATGAGATACAAATGATTGAGACAAGCCCTCTATTTATAGGCTCAAGGGAGGGCTTAGTGAGCTGGCATCCATGTAGATGCCACATAAGGTGACATGCAAGCCATGCAAATGATCAAGAATTCAAAGTTTGCTCACACATGTGTGAGAAAACTTGAGAAGAAGAGTGGGAGACAAGAGTGTGTAGGCATGCCATCTCACACATGTGTGAGCACACTCTTAGGCTAATGAGGGGGATTAGGGAGATGATTAAGAATGACTAAGTGAGCTTAGAGAAGAAGTAGGCTTAAGAGGATGAAAATGATGGTTATAGGCTAGGCTCTAGGTTAGGCTTAAGATTAGGCTAATGAGGGGGATTAGGGAGATGATTAATAATGACTAAGTGAGCTTAGAGAAGAAGTAGGCTTAAGAGGATGAAAATGATGTTTATAGGCTAGGCTCTAGGTTAGGCTTAAGATTAAATTAAATGAGATTTAATTTAATCATGGGTCTAGAGGAATTAATGGGATGTGAGGGTTTAAATAAATAAAATTTATTTAAAAAAAGGGGTGATGGAGGATCATGTGTTAAATTAATTTAACAGATTAAGGCTAGGAGTATTTAAATTAAATTTAAATACTTAGGAGAATGAACTCATTTAATTAAAATAATTTAATTAAATAAGTAGAAGAATGTAAGCAATATAATTAATTAAACAATAATTAATTACAATATCACAGGAAATATTAATAAATTAATATAGTCTTTTGAGATGATTTTAAGTGTCTACACTACTTGAGCTTCTCTGGCAGCCGCAACATCTACTTCATCCCAAAATTCTAAACCAGGTGTAAGCATAGCTTCCACTCAAGGGCTAGCTCAGCCTTTAGGCAGAGGTGATCAACCTCCAGAAAAGAATGTTCCTATAACCCAGACCTATCATGATGGTTCTCTCCCAGTTATAGGAACACAGGTTGGTATTGAGGAGGAGAAAATGGAGGAAAGGATAATTTCTCCACTCTAGTCCCATCCCCTCATGCTACTCTAGTTCCATCTCCTCACACTACCCCTATTCTTTCTTTACATAACACTCTAGTTCCATCTCCTCACCATAGCCCCACTCCATCAGTAACTGCTTCGCTTTTGAAGCCAAGTAGTTCCCCTATACAGATAGTAGACCTAGGGGATGTAAATAGTAGCATCAACAAGTCTACTGAGTTAGATGAGTAGATGAAGAAGACTTCAGAAATGGAGAAGAGCCAGACTTCTTCCAAGTTCATCTCAAAGGATTCAAAAAATCCTTTCTCTTCAACTACTATAACAATGACTCCAGTGAAGAAAATAGTGTTCAGTATTGAATCACTCAAAATAGCTTCCAAAGTGATAGGAACATATTCCTAGTTGGAAGATACTTTAGAAATGAAGAGAAGGAGAAAGGATGAAAGTGTTTCTACAAAAGACACAGTATCTCTTGTAGTTCATTCTGGGACTGCATTGACAAAGGTTAAGAAGAAAAAGACTTTTTCAATACTTGGGCAAGATCTAGAAACACATCACTTGATGATGGAAATAGCCAAGCCAAACAAAGGAGGGAGAATCGAGCATATGCCACTTGATGATTTTACTTTGCATTCAATTGATCTCAGAGAGGCTAGACATGATACACAAGTTGGCTTGTAGAGATCAAGTAATGAAGTAATACAAGGACAATTAGAAAGTCTTAAGTTATCAAAGATCAAGATGAAAGTCAAGATAGAAGAATTGAATAAATTTATCAGGCAGCTAGTCACTCCACTAGCAACTATCTTTGGTATGTCTGTGACCTAGACTCCTACTGCAGTTGAAGTGCAAGCCCTCATTTCCCAACTCCAAGAATATAGGCATTATGGTCAGATTGGTAAAGAATGGATTGAGAGACTCAAATCAGAAGGAGTTTCTCTCATAGATCAAATTGAGAATGCTATCCTTAGATTGGAGAGAGAAAGGACAACATCTTGTCTAATAGTAATACTCTTGCCCGAGAAAGGATCAGATGTTATGACTGCATCTCCCTCTTAAAGATGATCATCCAGATGAAAGCAAAAGAAGTAGTTGAAGCAAAGATTCTTAAGAAAGGAAATGAACCTTTTTTTGAATGGCTCCAAAGTATGTAGTTCAAGCTAGAAATAATCTAGGTAGCTGAGAAGGGACTCAAGGAAATAGAGAATAAAGTAAAGAAGACTCTATATAGAGGATTTGAGCTTATGAGAGAGCTACACATTGATTCAAAAACCAGTGGTCAAGTAAAGGCTCTAATTGGAGTAGATGTAATGAAAAATAACTTTTCTTCATTTTTGGATAATATGTTTGGAGTGACTTCCAGTAGTCAAAACAAAATTAAAAAACTCCAGATGTGCAGTGGTTGTATAAATGTGGCCATGGAGGAGTTTCCAGATCGGTTGAATTCTGTAAAGGAGCTGACAAGGGAACATTCAAAATGGCTCCTAAGATTCACTAATATACATGTGCCCAACCATGAGGAGCTAATTCTAGTAATGGTTGCTGCTAAGGCATATAGGGAAAAAATAGAAAGGGGAAAGAAGTCTAAATGATTCATATTATACCCCCTTTTCATTTTCTTTGTAATTTTGTAATACAACAAACTGACATCTTGCCATTATTCATTTTCAGAAGATGAACCGATTAAATTTCTATTGTAACAATCATCTTGAAACTCTATATGTATGAAATTAAAAGATTAATGAAAGGTTGGAAAATTTTTGGTGTGAAGTACTCTTTGTTGCAGAGACAATTGAATGTTATTTTATGTCAATCATTTTCTATTCCAGTGGATGTTATATTTAGTTTACTTTTTCTCTTTTGCTTGAATTGAGATGAGGGAAAAACAAAGTTTTTCCTCTCCTATTTTGAGGCAACAAATGAATGTAATAGGTGTTGTTATTGTTCATTCAAAGAGAAATCCCTTCAGTATTTTCAATTTATTAATCATAGTTTTGGTTCAAATTCTCTTAGTTCAGTATCCATTATTGTTTAGATAAGTTTTATGAATTCATAAGATGTGTGAGTGCATAAAACCATTTTAGTATTAAGAAACTTCCATTTGCCTGAGTTAGACTCTATTTAGGTCTAGCTTGGTTATACCTCTTCTGTTCTCAGGTTAAGAACATACCCTCAAAGTAATTTAGGAAGAAAACAAAATTCATTGCAAATCCATTTTAGGGAGCTGTACCTACCAATTCAGAGGAAAGATGAATCATTTACAAGTGGCTTTCCAACTATTTGTGATTAGATATTGTTCCAAGTTGGGCATTTAAGAATAATAATTTGAAAGAACGAATCTGTTTAACAACAGATTTTTGGTGACTCTACTGGGGAATATGAACAATCGCTTGACTAAAAGGCCCATGTCATGAGGGAAAATGGTACTACATCATGAAAACATTATTACAGTGCTCCAACCTAATCTTGGTTTTCAAGACAACCAAGAAGACATAATTTCATCCCTCAACACATTGGTTTGGAGACATAGGAGGAACATTGGATATTACATGAATGCTAGCCAAGTATTGGAGGAAGAAGAAAGAAGAGTTGAAGCCTTAGAGAGAGCTATTCAAAGGAGAAACATCCAAAGAAAAAAAAGAAAATTGAGACAAGAAGCTCAAAGATAAATCTAACCTAGCATCCTAGAAAAAAATAGGTTCCTTAGAAGTAAAAATGAACAGGATGGGCAAGACCCTATCTTTAATAATCTTAAAGAGCTCTATTTTCCTATCTTAGACATTCCAAAGTAGAAAAGTGAAAATAAAAGCCAAAGCAGGCTGCCTTCCCCTGTTAGGAATCAGGACACTAGCACTTCACATTCTACCTGTTAGGTGTTAGCACTTCACGGAGTTCTACTCCTCTAGTTGTTAATTTTCTACCATATACTGCTAGGACAATCATGGCTGCTCCATGGGCCATGGCAACTGGACCGTTAGTACTAAATGCTTATCATCCACTCCCAACTGGTTCAAAGAAGAATTTTCCTAAATTCTCAGGTGATGGGAAAATCATTACAGATGAACACATTAAAGCTTTCTTTGTAGCCACTCATATCTTAGGGGTAGGACATGAAGATGTTACTGTAAGGTTGTTCGTAGAGACTCTCATGGATAGTGTAGTAGACTAGTTTTATCATCTAGCTGATGGCTCAATAATTGATTGGGATACATTAAGAATGGAATTTGAGATGAGGTTCAAAATGATGGAGGATGAGCATGCTTTGTTAACACAGTTGACCTCAATTAAGAAGTAACCCACTATGAGTATGAGAGATTTCGTTGCCAAGTTCAATAAGATTATTAGTAGAATTCCAACTGTCGATAGACTCACACCTAGTAATTTGAAAATTCTTTTTATTAGTGTGATGCCTCTAGATGTCAATTATGATTAAAGGAGATCACATCCCATAGATCTAGCTGACACACAAAAGAAAGCAATTGAATGTGAGGATGATTTGATTTTCGTAGGAAAATGGAAATGAGAACTTAAAACTAAAGGAAGTTCTAGTAGTACCACATTGTTTGAGGAGATGATTCAAAAATTGTTAAATGAGCTGGTAGTGGTAAAGAAGCAGTTACCTAGATTCAATAATTCCTACCAATAAAATTATCAAAATTCACCAGGAAAGAACAACGAAGGTAGATTCTCGTAGCTTATAGTTTCACAACCTAGGTTGCAAATTGAAGCGGCACCGAAAAAAGGAAAAATGTACATCTTTCATTTGACCATAGATCATGATAGTGAGAGTTGTCCGAAGATTTCCCATATGATGCAGTTGTTATCTACTAATGAATTGAAGACTACATCTCCTTGTTCAGAACCTGATTCCTATTCAAATGGTGACTCTAGAAATTTATTTTTAGAATATGAATCAGATTCTAAATCAAAAGGTGAATGTTATGCAACCATCAATGGAACTTCATACATAGTGCTTACCCGAGGCCAAAGGTTGAAGAATCAATCCTCTAGTCACACTCACAAAAATGACTACAACCTTCAATGAGTAATGTATATACTGATCAAGGAGTGTCTACTTCACAAACAAGTAAGGATAAAACATCCTTTGATTTCATTCAATTATGTGAGGAATCAAAAATTCAAATTTCCACTATTGATTTTTTAAAATCACACCCTTCTGAGCTTAAAAGACTAGTAGACCAGTGTAAAGGAAACACATTAGATTTGAATTATAATGTAATTGTTGAAAAAGAAGATGAAACCTTGACATCTGGTCTATTTAGTCAAGAAGATTCTACAGTCTTAGCAACATCTCCAGGGTAAAAGCCTGAACCTTTTTATATCTCATTGTACATCAATGGATGTAAACTTAGTAATTGTATAATAGATTCGGGTGGATCAGATAATGTTATGCCTTAGTCTGTAGCCAAAGCCTTGGGTCTCAATCTCACTAAAGTGCATGAGAGATGTTATTCAATGGATGCTAAACAAGTTCCCTTACTTGGGTAGATTAAAGACGCTCAGGTAGCCTTAGCTTCGCATCCATAAAAGAAGCTCCTATTGACTATTCTAGTAGTTGACATTCCAGCAAGCTATGGACTTCTTTTAAGTAGAAGTTTTTGTCAAGACTTAGGAGGAGAAATAAAGCTAGACTGGTCTTAGGTAGTAATACCTAGTATGAATAAGAAAGTCAAATTAGGACCTGAAGAAAAGGAAAAGTTTACAGTCTTGAAATTAGATGATCCTAAAGCTCAGATTCTATATCAAGAGCTAGAATTTGGCAATTATATGTTGTTTAATGAAGAAGGCTCGGATGAATAGAGAGATGAGAGTCAAAGTGAGAAAGCTTCTAATGAAAACAAAGATGCATCAAGCATATGGACACTTGAATTTGACAGAAGCTATGCCTCTTCAAGATCTGGAGCAGGTGTAGTGTTGATATCCTCCGAAGGAGAATCTAAACCCATGGATTTCAAATTAGAATTTGGGAATAGAAATAATACTGTAGAATATGAGGCCTTATAACTAGGGATAATAAGGCATAATTACTAGGGATAATAACAAAAAAAGAAAGAGGGATAAAGATCCTAAAAGCTCAAGGTGATGCAGAGTTTATTGTGAAACAAGTAAAAGGATAGTATTATGTCAAAAATCACAAGTTGAAGAATTACAGAAATAGAGTCTAGGACGAGAGAGAAGGTCTAGATGCCTTCTCTATTGAAGCAGTTCTGAGGGAGATGAACACTAAAGTGGATTCCCTTGCAGTTTCTGCCTCCCTATTACTTCCTCATCTAGATTTTAAAGACAAAAAGTATTATATCAAAATTGTGTATTGATTTGTTGTATCGGATAATGCAAAATCCTTGCAAGTCTTCAATGATGATAAGAGTTTGCAGATGTTCCTGGAAAGTGACAAGTCTAGTTTTGAACATGAATCTAGTGGGAGTGATCATGAAAGTTCTGATGTAAATAGGAAACAAAAAATTATTCAATAGACATGATGCCTACATGAAGAAAACTAGAGTAGAAAAGGGGCCTACTATGGGTGAATATGAGGGATCAAACATTAGAGATATTCATAATCCTAGAATGATTAATAATGAGAAATTTTTTCACCTGAAGGAAAGAAGTCACAAGGAATTTATTCATAGAATATAGAGATGTTTTTGCTTGGAGTTATGAAGATTTGAAAAGTTATAGAAATGGCAAGGTAAAACATCAAATTCCACTAAAGCTTGATGCAATTCCTTTTCAATAGAAACAAAGGAATTAAAATCCTAAAGTCATAAATGCTATCTTTAGGGAGGTAGATAAAATGCTAAAAGTGAGAACCATCTATCCTATTCATCATTCCACCTGGATAGCCAATATAGGACTCATAAAAAAAAAGAACAAAGAGATAAGAATCTATGCCAATTTTCACAACCTAAACTAAGCATCTTTAAGGGATAACTTCACTCGTCTTAATATGGATTACCTACTATAAATGGTGGTAGGATCTGAAATGATGTCTATGCTCGACAATTTCTCAAGTTATAACCAGGTTGAAGTAGAAGAGAAGGATCAACATAAGACAAAGTTCACCATGCCTTGGGGTACATTCACACATCATAGAATGCCCTTTGGGCTTATCAATGTTGGGGCTACATTCCAAAGATGTATGAGCAAGACATTCACCAATTTGAAGGACTGAATCATAGTCATATACCTGACCTCACCGTACTCTCGAGAAAGAGGAAAAATTATATGGAAGATTTGAGAAAAGTTTAACAAAGATGTCGAGAGCATGGGATCTCTCTCAATCCCAAGAAATTGGTTTTCTATGTGACAGAAGGGAAACTCCTAGGTCATATAGTGTCCTAAGAAGGTATTAGAATTGACCCTGAATGGGTGGAAGCTATTCGAAGTTTAAGCTTACCTTCAAATAAAACATGAGTTAAGTCCTTCTTTGGGCAAGTAAATTTCCTCAGAAGGTTCGTGTCTGATTTCATGAAAACCACAAAGCATATAGTGGATATGATGAAGGGGAATTCAAATTTCAAATGGAATGAGGCTGGAAAGCTAGCCTTTCAGGATATAAAGACTGCTATTGGTAATGCCCTGGTTTTATACCACCCAAATTATAAGCAAGATTTTATCATTTATTGTTACGCTTTTGAACATAATCTATTGACAATACTTATGCAAGAAAATGACAAAAGGGTATAAGCCCCAATACCTTTCATGAGCATACCTTTGAAGAATCATGAACTAAAATATTCAAAGATTGAAAAGTATGCTTTTGCAGTGGTTAAGGCCCTCAAAATTTTTTGATCTTATATCCTGCACTCACATTCTGTAGTCTTTGTCCCAAATGTAGTAGTAAAGAGTGTGTTGACACAGTAGGATGTAGGTTGTAATGTCAGGAGAGCATGGGTAGCAAAAATACAGGAGTATGACATAGAAATCAAGCCTACCAAGTTGATAAGGAGAAACACTCTATGTAAGGTGATTGTAGAAAACAAGATCACTAAAGAATCAAAAGAATCAGGAGAAAGGCAGTTGGTGTTAGCCATAGGTCTCTATGATTCATGGTTTGAGAATATTTCTTATCTACTGACACATGGTGAATGTCTAGAAGGCTTAACTGCAAAACAAAGAAGAGATCTTAAACTAAAAGAAGCTAAGTATGTGATTTGGGATGGTAAACTATTCAAGAAAGCCATTGATGGCACTTTCCTTAGGTGTGTAGATAAGCAAAAAGAAGAAAAACTGTTAAGAACATTTCATGATGAAGCTTGCGGAGGAAATTTCTCATCCTCAGTCATAACTTTTAAAATACTAAGACAATGCTATTACTAGCCTATAATGTTTAAGGATGCCCATGCACGGGTAGCAAAATGTGAGAAGTGCAAGATGTTCTCTAGATGCCCTTAGTTAGCTACTCTACCGTTGAGACTTGTCATCATCAAAGGATCTTTTTAACAATAGGGTCTTGATTTCATTGGCCCTATTAGCCCCACATCCAATGTAGGTCACCAGTATGTGATAACTGCAACTGACTACTTCACTAAGTGGGTAGAAGCTAAAGCTACCAAGAAAACTACTTCCGAAGTGGTATGTGAATTCATAAGGAAAAAATATTGGTCAAGTTCGGTGTTCCCATTAAATTAGTAATGGATAATGCATCTTATTTTTCTTCAATTGAAATTAAAAATTTTTGCTTTGAGTATGGGATCACCATCGGTCATTCATTTAATTATTTCCCTTAAGGAGATGGTCAAGCTGAGTCTAGTAATAAGAACTTGATGAATACTATTAAGAAATTAGTTTCAGATAATCAAAAGACTTGGCACAAAAAGATTCATGAAGCACTTTGGGTAGATAGAGTGACACCTAAGAGGGCAATTGGCATATCTCCTTTTGAATTGGTTTACGCGACTGAAGCTAATCTTCCCTTACCTATGGAATTGCCACAAATAAACTCAAAATAGTGATCGAAGATGATGTTTATAAATATAGTCTAGAGAAAAGAATCCTATACCTAAGAAAAATTGAAGAAGAAAGGGAGGAAATTGTAGATCACATTACACAACATCAGATGCGAGTGAAGGATCTGTTTGATAAGAAAGCAAGACCCCAAGAATTCATAGTAGGAGACAACACTTTGAAAGGAATGCATAAGAAGTTTTATACTTTATGGAAAGGCCCATTTAGAATTCATTAGGCATTTGAAAATAAATGTTTCAAGTTGGCATATGAAGATGGCGTAGTACTACCCTTGACCTATAATGGCCAGGATCTGAAACTTTATCAAATTGCTAATTGAGAACATGTAACCCCTATATTGTATCATAGCTAGGTTTAGTGTCTTTTTGTGTTTCCTAGTTAGTCTTTTTCCTTTGCCTTTGTTTTCCTATTCTTTTCCTTGTATGTGTTTTGTTGTGTTTCAACCTTTTACCCTTTTTTGGGAACCGGGAGATTTTGAGTTCCTTGGTTGGGTATGCTCAACCCAAGTCCCTAGTCAGAGCTAGCTGTTGCCCCATTTTTCATCCTCGACCCATTTTGTAAAGTGGAAAATGGTCTTGTGTCTTAGTTTAGTCTAGGTATGTCCAAGTTTAGTTCTTTCCCCTCAAGTGAAAAGTTTCTCCATCGGGTTTTTCACCTTTTCTCTTCTCCCGCATCATATGGCTGGGTGGCTTTTCCTTGTTGCCATGAGTTGTGGGTAGTCTAGAACCTAATTTGATGGAGATTCTCTGGTCATGTAGTGATTTTCACAAAGTTATTTCTGAGGATGAACTTGTCCGTGGCTTATCATAGTTGGAACATAAAGAAAATGAAGTTTGTGGAGAACCCAACATTGCCTTTCTCTTGACAGGTTTTCAACTTGTGAAGGCGATTTTTTGCAGAGATCAACAAATGAGGTTTAAAAGCTAAAGAAAGAAAGAAATGAGTTGTGTTATGGATATATTGTCCTTACATGATAGTATTTCACCTTGGAAGTCCCTTAGGATTCATCATAGTGCTTAGAATCACAACTAGTAGAAAACTTTGAAGTAACTTCTCCACGGCGGGCTTTCGACCTGTGAAGTTAATTTTTCGACAAAGGCATTTATGAGAGAGAAAAGAAAGTAAGCGAGTTTCTTTTTCACTTTCATGGCCCTTTTGAGATTTTATGAAGCTTAGAGGCACATTGAATTAGAGGGTAAAGCAAAAATAAAGGTAAAGGCAGAAAAATAGAAGTTTCTTTCTCCTTAGTGGGTTTTCAACCCTGGAAAGCAATTTTTCACATCTATTGAAAAATTACTTCTGCAAACATGTTGGGCTCATAGATCGATCACATGATACTTAAAAATGATAATGGAAGCAAGTTAATAACATTTTGGAAGGTATTTTAAGCAACATCAATCTAAGCAAATTTTGCCTCACGGAGTACTCCGTTCTTAATTTCTCCAGAACTTGGTGAAAAATGGGAAAGTAAGTATGTAATTAAAGAAAGTTACCTTTGGACCAATAGAAACTATGAAAAGACATGGAAAAATCTATTACAAACCCCTGCATTTACTAATCTAATGGATTTATCCTTTAATTCACTCATGTGGCTTAGATCTTGAAGATCAATGGGTGAATTAAGATTTCTATATAGAGATGAACATAATGGATTTTCAAATTACTGCTCTCTTTATTGAATTGTTATGCTATTGAATTGAATAGTGTTTTCAAAGCTCTCACAATTGTGAAGTAAGTTCTACTCTCTGCACTGCTTTCAATTTTAAGATTTCAATTCATCACTATCTTAGATAAGATGGCAACTAGACTCGCTAGATTCGATGGACTAAATGGAATTAGGTCAACATTATAGAATGTTATAGACACCTCACTCCATTTCTTTGACATGTAAGATTTTCAAAGGAGGTTGAGGATAGAGCCAATTCACCCTATAATAGAAAAGCTTGGAGGAAGCGGGCTAGTGGAGGCAGTTGGATTTTCTGTGGCAGTTCAAGCTCCTGAATTAATTGTTGAATGCATAAATCATTATAATTTGGACACTAAAAAAATCTTGTTGCCTGATCATACTGTTTTAATCTTGATTAACATGCAAACTGTAGTAAATTGCCTCTGAATTCCAAAGCGAGAAGAGTTTTCTGAATGGACAATAAGAGGAGCCATGTCTGAGTTCTCTTTGAAGAAGATGGTGTGGTGAAAGGAGATTATGAGGTCCTGGTTCCAGAAGCCATAAGGAGCTAAAAGTAAGGTTCCTAAGACTCTTTTTGGCACCGATCTCAAGCCACAGATCATAGACATTCTAGTTCTTTTACATCGATTGAAAGGTGATGTAGAAGCACTCAATTTTATCGAACAATATTTATTTTTGGTACAAATCATCTGTTCAAATAGACATTATGTTGATTGGGCATATGAGGTAAGTGAGCATATGTCGAGAGCCCTTAGTGCCGCAAAGTTCTACAATACCTTCTACATGTCTTCTTTCATGATTTATATGTTAGCTTCTCTACAATTGTGGCCAGGCCTTCCCAAAATAAAGAATTTCCCTAATGATGTGAAAAGTTATGAATTTTATCCATGCTTGCAGTTACATAATAACTATATAGAATATGTCAAAGTTAATGACTCATTTAAAATGAGGATTTACTGGGAACTCCAAGGATTCCTAGAGAGGAGGTTTAGCCTAGAAGCGATGGCGACCATCAACTAGTTTGGTAGCTACTTTATTTAATTCTTATCCTTTTCACATTTATGTCTTGTAGCTTTCGACAAATTTCCTTTAAAGCTACCCAGATACCCAAGTGGTATGATTGTGCTGATAGAGATTGTGAGACAAGCTATCTAGGTGAACATGCTGAGCGCCAATTTAAAGAAGAAGGGGTATGAATTCCCATGAAGGTTGGAGCTTATAGTTGTGACTCTCGATCTGATGCCAAAAATATGCTCAAGGCATTTGAGACTAAGTACAAGTTGGAAGAATATGAGGTTGTAAGACCCATGTTCGATCCAAATGGATATGCAAGAGAGATGCTACAAATTGGGAGTGTGATCAAGCATGTCACCATTGTAGAAGATTATTGGGCATATTGCAAGAATGAGTTGGAGAGCCAAGATCGTTCTTTTGCCAGGCTCACAGTGGAACAAGTGAAGACATATGGTAATGATCTTAATGTTGAAGGGTTGGAAGATGATGGTCAAAATATGTATAGCAATACCTATTTGACAATGTTGAGGGAGATTCCTATCAGTTCAAAGCCATATGTCAATGTGGAAGAGAATCTTGATATCATGATGGCTAGGATCATCAAGAGACAATTAGAAAGTCTTAAGTTATCAAAGATCAAGATGAAAGCCAAGATAGAAGAATTGAACAAATTTATCAAGCAACTAGTCACTCCACTAGCAACTATCTCTGGTATGTCTATGACCCAGACTCTTACTGTAGTTGAAGTGCAAGCCATCATTTCCTAGCTCCAAGAAGATAGGCATTATGGTCAGATTGGTAAAGAATAGATTGAGAGACTCAAATTAGGAGTTTCTCTATAGATCAAATTGGGAATGCTATCCTTAGATTGGAGACAAAAAATGACATCTTGTCTAATAGTAATACTCTGGCTAGAGAAACGATCAAATGTGATGACTGCACCTCCCTTTTTAAAATGATCATCTAGATGAAAGCAAAATAAGTAGTTGAAGCAAAGATTCTTAAGAAAGGAAATGAAACTTTGTTTGAATGGCTCCAAAGTATACAATTCAAGCTAGAAATGATCCAGGTAGCTGAGAAGGGACTCAAGGAAATAGAGAATAAAGTAAAGAAGACTCAAGATAGAGGATTTGAGCTTATGAGAGGGCTACACACTAATTCACAAACTAGTGGTCAAGGAAAGGCTCTCATTGGAGTAGATTTAATGAAAAATATTTTTTCTTCATTTTTGGATAATCTGTCCAGAGTGACTTCCAGTAGTCAAAACAAAATTGCAAAACTCTAGACATTCCATGGTTGTATACATGTGGCCACAAAAGAGTTGCTAGATTAGTTGAATGCTATAAAGGAGTTGGCAAGGGAACATTCAAAATGGCTCTTGAGATTCACTAATATACATGTGCCCAACCACGAGGAGCTAATTCCTATAATGGTTGTTGCTAAGGCATATAGGGGGAAAATAGAAAAGGGGAAGAAGTCTCAATGATTCATATTATACTCCCTTTTTGTTTTCTTTGTAATTTTGTAATATGACAAGCTAGCATCTTTCCATTTGTCATTTTTAGAAGATGATCTGATTAAACTTTTATTGTAACGGTCACCTCAAAACTCTATATGTATGAAATTAAAAGATTAATGAAAGGTTATTAAATTTTTGGTGTGAAGTACTCTTTGTTGTAGAGACAATTGAATGGTATTTTATGTCAATCTTTTTCTGTTCAGGTGGATTTTATATTTAGTTTATATTTTTCTCTTTTTCTTGAATTGAGATGAGGGAAAAATAGAGTTTTACCTCCCCTATTTTGAGGCAACGAATAAATGTAATAGGTGTTTCGATTGCTCATTCAAAGAGAAATCCCTTCAGTATTTTTAATTTATTAATCATAGTTCAGGTTGAAATTCGCTTCAGGTTGAAATTCGCTTAGTTGAGTATCCATTATTGTTTAGATAAATTTTACAAATTCATAGGATGTGTGAGTGCATAAGACCATTTTAGTATTAAGAAACTTCCATTTGCTTCAGTTAGATTCTATTTAGGTCTAGCTTGTTTATACCTCTTTTTTTCTTAAGTTAAGAACATACCCTCAAAGTAATTTAGGAAGAAAATAGAATTCATTGCAAAATCCATTTTAGGGAGTTGTACCTACCAATTCAGAGGAAAGACAAATAATTTACAAGTGGCTTTCCAACTATTTATGATAAGATATTGTTTTGAGTTTGGCATTTAAGAGTAATAATCTAAAAGAACAAATTTGTTTACCAACAGACAATCACCATTTATTTCAGCTACATCTACCTATTGTCACTAGTGTTACTACTTTTTGAGATTCTCCTCACAGAATCTCTTTCACAATAGTTACTAGTTGTTTTAGTTGCATCTACCTATTGTCGCTCATGTCACTTTTCAAGATTCATTTATGGAAGATCTCTCTTGCATCAGTCACTAGTCATTCTAGCTGTGTCTGTCTACTATCACTCAGTTCTACTCAGATTCTTCACATTGAAGATTCCTCTTTGACTTCAGTCACCACTCATTTTGACTGTGTTTGTCTACTGCCATCACCCTACTAAAGAGATTTCTTTCATCCATGTTTTGGACATTGACACTTGACATCAATCCTATAACACAAAAACTCAAAATGATATACTTGTTTGGATATGTTGAGGATTTTATTTGTTTATTTTTCTTTTGCTTCATCATGTCTCCTCGAGCAACTCGATGATGTCATTTTTGACTAGAGAAGCAATGACTAGGGCCATGATCTTTTCTTTTCTTTCTATTTGTGGTTTAGTTCCAAACAATCTAAAGCATCCATACAAGAGGGGTGTCCACTATAAGAGCCTCCATCTCGTATTGGATGGCTGGGTGTACCTCAACTCCTTTTATATGGATACATCAATAACGTTGGTTATTCTCCTTGCTCATTGGAGTGAACTCTTCATGCTATAGTAAATATTGATACTTATCCTACTAAGTGAACGTATGGATCATTGCGAGTATATTTAGCACACTTTTGTCTCAAGTTAAGAATGTAAGGGTCATTGCAGACAAAATACTTTCAAAATAATTAGCATAAGAAAAATCTCTTATGTGTCTGGTGTGTTTGCACGTAAGAAACATTTTGGTCATCCTAGTGCTTATGCTTTGATGCTTATGTTAACTTGCTACATTAAAAGGGATAATTTTAAAGTAGAACAGATGTCCTATTGATATTCTCATGATTGCAATGTTAGTGGGAATTGTATGACATCTAGGGTTTTGCTATACACTTGGTGATTATAATTGTGAAATCTTAGTATCTAGACCTAGGGTTGCATCTAGTTTAAGGTTGCATCTAACATAGGTTGGCATTGCATAATTCACTTGGCTTCACTTGGCTAAGCACATGATTCGATTGCAAACCAACTTCAGTCTTTCGTGATGAGGGATTGTTGGTCTCTTCAAAGTATCGTGATTCTTCACAACTACAAAAGCATTTGGTTCTTTGGTTCATCCTCTCATGCTCCTCGATGAGATACCTTTCATTATCAAGAAAAAACACAAAACACTACATGAGGTGTCAATCCATTCACATCTGCATTTCATTCATAAGTTCATCATTCATTTCATCTATACTATATGTACAAATCAAATAAAACATGCATCCATACATCACATCATGTTTTGGATCTCATAATCATAGCATAACCATCTCATGTACATTAAATTAAAAGGTAGATAATGAAAATGACATGTACACACAATACTCAACTCAAAATATCATTCACACACACACACACACACACACACACACACACATATCGATATCAATGAATATGTTAGTACAAATAAAGAGCACTACTCAAGCATTGTCAATTAAAAATGATACAAAATGGTGCTAGCACACCAATTGATACATAGCCAAATCAAAAACTTAGAGACAAAAATCAAGACTAGCTCTCCCTGACACTCTCACCTCCTAGAGGAGGAGGAGGAGGCGATAACATGTCTAGCTTGGTTGGTCGGTGCGCACCTTCTAAATCTCGAGCATACTGTGAGAATCTGGCTACCTACTGAGTCTCATCAGGCACCACTATGGAGTAACCTGCAAAATAATAGGCCACTTGGGCTACCTATAATTAGACCTCAACCTATAGTAGCTCTGCTCTCCACTCAACTACCTGTACCTACTCCCATAGTCTAAGGATCTCGCGATCCCACTTGGCTATCCTTGTGTCTCATATGGCCACCTATATCTACAGCTCCCCTAGCTATCAAGAAGCCTATTGAATCCATTATCTAGCCCTCCTTAGTGCATCCTAGGGCTCAACAGTAGGCTGGTCATACATCTCCTCATCTAAATGCTCAGCCTACTACTCAGCCGATACCTACTCCTCCATGTGTAGTCTCTATCACTGACCGTACTCTATCCCACTACCACCAACACCTAGATCTAACCCCATCTATTAGGGGAGAACTTGTACCTACCTGACCTAACATCTCACTTGTTTTGGTGCTCCTCTGTGCTAGCTGCTATGCTAGCTACTCTTTTGGTCCCTATAGTGATACCTGCTGTGGTATCTATGGCCCGATAGCTACTATCCCTAATGGGTGTGTAGACCATAGTAAAGGATTGCTAACAAAATATGCCTGGTAGGTAGGCATCATCCTGGCCTTTGCCATAGCTGGCAGCTAGTCCCACTATGTCTCAACTAGGTTGCACACATCAATCATCGACCTCCCTGGGTCCAACCTAGTTGACCACCCCCACTCTTGATTTCACACCAGTTAGGCATATGAGAAATACTCCTGTGAGATTTCTTGTGGCAGCTTGTACTATCACCATATGTGATTGATGTGGAATCTCTCAATAATCTATGTAGCTCATCTCCTAAGGAGTGTCATCCTAGTCCTCGATCTCTCTCTAAGGCTACCATAAAATGGATACTAGGTCATCAAGACATGCCATCCACTGCTCTATCTTCCCTAGACTTGTCTTGGTAAGTTGGCCCCTATATCTACATATATATAACTCCATGGGCTCATGTACATCCTCAAAAAAGGGCCTACTAAGTGGCAGGTGCCCCCATGCCAAGATCTATAAAACATATACCCCAACAACCATGATCGTCCTCTCATGGTAAACAATCTCATGCATCTCATGAAACACATGGGCGAGCATGCACTGTCCCCACCTAAATCTCTCAAGAGCATTAGCATCCTCTACAACATCACACCCCAACCACACTCCAACCCATGTTGCCCTCTATTTGGCACTAAGAAGCAACTGATGAAGATTGCTAAGATTGAAGCTAATCTAAGTGTTGGGCCATATGTGTGGACAAGATCATCCCATGTGAAGGCTCTCCCTATATCCAACTCTTGCTAGAAGATGGCTCATAGTGCCTCTATACCTACTCTTGGTCCTGTGTCATACACTACCCTCAGCCCATGGAAGGGTATGTGCAGAATCCTGTAGATCTCCTCTGGCATGATGGTCATCTCCCCTTGGGGTAGGTGGAAATTATTCGTCTTCGAATGTAAATACTCCACCAATGTGATCAATAAGCCATGATTCACCAGCATTGCTAGGATCTGACATAGATTTGATAACACCAATCTATCAATATGTGCCATGTCAGCATCATCCATACTCCACAACAGAGCTCCATAGGATAGATAGTGGGACCTAAATGAGATGTCATCAAATACAACCTGCACACATGACTAATGAAAATAGGCAAATGGTCAGTTGCTGCTCAAAAATCCAATGAAATGATAAAAAAAATTGAACTTAAAATGATGGAGACACCAAATTTTCGTGAGAGAAAGTTCTTTCTTGTGCGAGATTTCACATATTTGTGTGAGAAAGCATGTTCTCACATGAGAAATGATAATACATTTGGTGAAAAATGACCACTATCTTAAGCATCTCATGTGAGAAGTGGGTATCTCATGGTGAGAACCCTCACTTGCCCGTGTGAAGAAAGACTAGTGTGGTGTGTCTTCATGCAAAGACCGATTGGGTCCATGCGAGGAATGAAACCCTCACATGAGGATTGTCAGTGCAAAAATTAAAAACCCAAAAAATATGCTAAATATGACTCAAAATGTGTGAAAAATTAAATACAAAGTGGGATTATCGATTACTTACCAAAGGTCTATAGTCTGTCGACCGGTTGTGTCATCGGGAGAACTCAAAATGATATGTACGCACGAGAACTGCCATTCTCACCTTAGAGCTCTCTTCTTCACTAAAGACAAAATACACAAATAATTTGAAAATAACCCTTTGGACCCTTATATAGGTTTTGACCTAATGTTTCAAAGTGCTTTGATTTGCACGAAAATCAACCCCTAGCTAATTTGACTACTTTGAATCCATTTTTGGGATCAAATTCAAAATTTAACACACTTAAGTCGTCAAAAATGCATTTTAAAATTTTAGGACTGACACAATCGAATGCTTGTGTAGTCCAAATTTTTTTGATACTTTGTGACTCTTCAAACCTTTTCAACTCAAAATTCTTTAAATTTTCCAAATTTATTCTGGAAAAAGCCAACTGAAGTCAACTATAGTCAAATTTGGAAAACTTTTGGTCAAACTTGGTCTTCTAGACCTCAAAATCATGTTGAACTGACTCTAAATTTTCTTCTAATCATTTTGATCTCTTCTATATTTTGGTAACTCATGAATTTCTTTTGTATCTCTCAATATACAGCTTCACATTATATTTTTGGTGTGTCATCTTTCAATTTCACTCTCGAGGGTGCAGGATGATTACATCATTCAATCTAAATTTCAAATCGATCTGAATCTTCATTGCTCAGGGCATCTTGTTCCCATCTTATGTCCTCATTACTAGGGGCATTTCATTACTAGGGGCATTTCATCAGTTGGAACATCTTTGTCATCTTTGTCATCTTTTGATCTACTGATCAACCTTATAACATTTCTAGTTAGAGTTCGATGGATAGGTATCCAAACAATCTAAACCCTAACTCCTGAGGATCAAGCCTTGTTCTGAGGATGATTCTACGACTCATAATTAGATCCTATTATCTTTTATGGACCAGTATTTAGATGTTCTATCTAGACTCTGGGGGATTAAGCTTTTCCCTAGAGATAATTCAAATTCTTCCTAAGTATTAAGCTTCATTGTGGAGATGGTCCTAAATTTTGTCAAAAATTAAGCCTCATTCTAGGGATAATTCTAGGCTCTTACTATCAATCACTATTCAATGGATAGGTATTAGGACAATCTAAACCCCAACTCTTGAGAATTGAGTCTTGTTCTAGGAACAATTCTATGAAAATTGACAATCTTTGTGTTATCAATCTTGGTATCTAGGTGTTTTATCTAGATCCCTTAAGGTTAAGCTCCATTCTAGAGATAATCTTTAAAAGCTTATCAATTTAGGTATCTAAGTGTTCTGCTTGGGTTCTTTAAGATTAAGCTTTTTTATGGAGATAAACATTAAAAGCTTATCAATCTAGGTATCTAGGTGTTCTATCTGCATCCCTTAAGATTAAGTTCCATTCTACATATAATCTTTAAAATCTTGTCAATCTAGGTATCTAGGTGTTCTATCTAGATCCCTTAAGATTAAGCTCCATTATGGAGATAATCTTTAGAAGCTTATCAATTGGTCTCCATATCATCAATTTCAGAACCAATCTCATTTCTTGATCTTCACATCATGCTTTCTAATTTTCTTTGAATCAAACACACTACTCAAACATTCACTCAAAGAGGGGCAAAATGTAATACCCCATAATTGGCTCATTGCCATGTTAACCAATTTTGGTCTATTTGATTAACCCTAAAGTCCTATGTCACTAGGCAATTCTGATTATGATAACCTCTACTCGACCTAAGTGTCAAATGCAGAAGATCATTAATTTGTATTAATCATTTACTTTAATTAATTTTTGAATATTCATTAAATTGGCTAAATTAACCTTTTAATTAAATTAATTGAATTATAAGTCCTAGTACTTTAATTAAATTAAATTCACCCACTTTTATCTAATATACATGATGAATTAAACATATTTGATTTAATTGAATATTCTTATTCTAATTGTTGAATTTGATTATTCAATTTAGAATGATCAATTATGAGGTCATATTTAATTTCCTTAAATTAAATATCTTCTTCAATATTCTCTCTTTAGTTCAAAAATGGAAACTCTTAGTTGACTGAAATCAAGAAAGGAAACCAATTAGTTAATTCCTTATTCCACTCAAAAAGAAATTAGCTAACTTCTTTTTCATAAGGAAACTTTCCATTCTAACTAAATCTCATTTCTAATCTCAACTGTCCATCCAAATTGATCTTGACCATTGATCAATTCTTGAATTCTATTTAAGGGACTCCTAATCCCTCATTATGGGGGTTGGAATTTGAATTGCATTGAATTGCTATCAAAGTGATTACTCATTTAAATTCTTGCTTTCATACTTGGCTTAGCATTTGATATCATTTTAGATTAAATATGCATCCATTTAGTTTAACTTCCTTTACTTCTTATTAAAATAAACTACATGTCATCTAGATTAATAGCATAAGCATATACTTGCATAAAAATCCTTCGTTCTAGAAAGGTCTGGTTGCCTACTCCTCGATCTTAGAGCATATAGGCATAATCCTTCTAGTTAGAAGGCAATAGGTCACATTGTCAAGTCTCTTGGATAAATGACTCCATGTTTATTCTAGGATGATTCCACATATAATGACCATGTTGAAGTGTGTGTGAGAATTAGAGGTCATATTTTGCATATACAGGTACATCTCTATCACTAAATGCCCAATTACTATGTGCCCTATGAGATAGAACTCCTGCCTGTAGTATGGTAGGAAAATATATCATCATCCCATCTAGGGCAATCCCTATGAGGTCTCCAAATGAACTATGTCATAGTATCTAGCCAATGCTAGAATACCTTGTGTATCCTAGTGGTCCCTCTATTAGTGCACCTCTATAACTGTATGCATATGGCATGTCCTTTACTAACTCCTTCTCAACAAGTGGCTTGAATACTACAATGTTCTTGTGAGCCCAAACCTATAGCAATGTACCCCCAGTACTAAATGTCAACCCACCTCTATAGGCTACTTGATGTAGATAGTATTACAACATCCCTAAAATGCATGGGCCGCAAGCAAACATAGTCCCCTCCATAATCATCCACTCTAACACTTGACCCCATCTAACAAGAAATCCATGTCCCTGTCTATCAAGTATTAATAGCCCACCAATCAGCCAATAGATAATTGCTACCAATCGCTTGTGGTGTGCCACCAATAAGTCTCATCCAATCTCATAATTGTGGATACCCAATTTTACATCTCCACATCCAAACAATTAATTTAATGCTGCTCGTCAAGTTGCTAGGTCATACACTAGTAACTCCACATGAATTAGTATCCTTAGGATGCACCATACATCCTCTAAGGTCACTATAGCATCTCCTATCAGTAGACAAAATGAACTCATCTTTGAGTGCCATCTCCCAGTCAGTGCTATCAACAGGGCTCTATTGCCCCTCACCTTTGGCATAAATGTAATATGATATAAATCAAGACTATCCAAGATCTCTTTCTCACTAGCTATCATTTGGTGACATAACATAAGACTCTACAGCCTATCCCCTTGTCCATAGTAGGGGCAGCTCCTCCTACATAACCATATAGCCTATCTCAACCTTCCATGGTTTTGTATCAAGTTTACCCTACTTTTGACCCAAGTTTGACCTAGTTTGGCTCTTGTCTGACTAAGTTTAGCATTTTCTATGTATGTTTCACTAATTTGACTTATGTTTTGAACTCATTCTAGGGTTTTGAACATGTTTACCAATTTTTGGGTCATCTCGAGCTCATTTGCATCATTTTGACCCTATCCCTATCCATCTGTCAACCTTTTTCCTTCAACAGAGCTAGGTTTGACTTTTTTGACTATCCTAGCCTTAGTTAACCTATGTTTTCAAATCTTCCTAGGGTTTTGAACATGTGGTCTAAGTTTCAGGTCATTTTGAATCCATTTGCACCCTTTCGAGCCCTTTGCATTATTCTCTGTCGGCATTTACCTAAATTTGACCTACATCTGCCCTAAGTTTGACCAAATTTTGACCACTTTGACCACCTTTGACCACCTTTGACTATATCTTAACACTTTTCTAACATCCCCTTAGGGTTATGCTAGTCCACCCCAAGTTTCAGGTCGATCCAAGCCCATTCAGACCCCATTCAGAGCCTTGAATCATCCTAGGGCATAGTTGGGGCCCCTAACTATGCCCATGACCAAGTGTGCTCAGTGCACACTTGGGCATGCCAAGTGTGCTCAGTGCACACTTGGGCATGCCAAGTGTGCTCAGTGCACACTTGGGCATGCCAAGTGTTCCCATTACTCAGTTGGCTACATCTTGGGTGCATTTGGGACATTTGGATGCCCTAACTTGGCCCCGAGACCCCCGTTTGACCTCGATTGACTCCTTACATGCTTAAAAAGCATAGAAAAGCATGGAAAAGCATAGCGAAGTACAAAAACACATAAAAAGTGCAAAGATGGCCTCGATGTAGTCACTGGAGGTCCTACATCTACTTGCCATCAAAAGGTACTCACTTGTTCACCACAGTGTTGTTCCCTAGGTAGCCAGTCCATTCTCCTTGCTCCAGAGCTCTTTTCTCCCAAAAGTGAAGGTGAAAATTACTTTCAAAACAATCTCCATGCCTTTTTATAGTTTTTTGCTACCTAGATGGAGCCCATAACTTTCACATTTTAGCTCTGATTTCTAATTCATCAATTGCTATGGTTTTGTTTTTTTGTTGTCGATGAAATTGACTTATCATATGCATATGTTGGTAAATTTCTCAAGGGGGCATAAATATATACCACCATCATTGGGGCATGTTGTTATGTCTTTTTCATCAATAATTGTTTGACACAATGCTCTACATCACATTATATCAAAGAGGGAAAAAATGTAGACACTCAAAAATGGTTCACATTGATAGTTTCATCACTTATTCATACTAATTCATTCCATTTTCTCATTCCACTAACTCTGATCTTTTGGCCAACTTGATCATATCTCAATAGTGTCTATCATCATTTGTATCCTCGTTTACATCAATTTCATATCATTTCAAAACATTTCAAATCAACTCAGAATCAACCCAAAAATTATCTTAGAATCACTCACAATTAGTCTTAATCAACCTAGAATGTGTCAAACATCCCAAATCTATCATCATTCATCCAATTCTAGGCATTATTGTGGTTTTCAGTGCCTTGGAAACCTATCAATCTATCGAATTTTATCAATCTAACCTTAGTACTATCATGGCTCTTAGTGCTAAGTCAAACTATGATTCACATCATCTGATCTTTGACATTGTCAAGTCTCTCAATGTCAGATCATGGCATTATCAACCATTTAATAACATTGATAGTGTTCGTCAATGTTATTGTGATCAATCCTATCAACCAATCTCGATCTTGTAGCATTTTACAATGTTAGTTAAATGTTGCATTTCCTTAGTTCATGTCATGTGTCATTGGCATGTTATCATTTCAATCAATCAATAAATTTGACCATGGTTTTGGGCTATCCATCATCATCCTAGTCAATCTCCATTATCATCACATTTCATCAAAGGATACTGTCACACTTATTTAATCAAACAGGCCCATCATCTACTAATTTTCTCTATAGGATTAAACAACCCATAATTTAATCCTATGCCATTTTACTAATTATTCTTCCTAACCAACATCCTCAATTAATTAATTATATTAATTAATTGATCCATTATTCATGAACCATGGAAATTCTCAATTTCCTAACTCATATTTTCCACCATTAATTCCATTTTCACTAATTTCTATTTTTGTGGAATAATAGATTTTTAATTCAAATATTCCACATAATATTGACATCATCATGATACATGGGCATGATACATCATGGATTTTCCATTTACACTTGGCTAAGATTTTTCATACTCCATATATTCTTATTCTCTTACGCACATCCATATTTGGCTTCCATTGTCATAGATTCTTGGCTTTAAGTAGCTTTGAGATGTCATATGCCACATCATAGATCCTCTTCCATTTATAGCCATGTTTGACTTCCAAGCATCATACAATCCTACATTTGGCATCTTGTGTCGTATACGTCATAGATTCTCCAAGGAATCTCTTACCAAGTCACATATCCAAGGTGATAATTCCAATGCTTTCATCTTCCATGGTGATTATAAAATGAGCATTCTTCCTCTCATTTCTAGTCCCTAACTTCTTAGATTTTTACTCTTTCTCTTACACTAAAATCACATGTTCTAGTATTCTCATAGCATTATCACCATCTTAGGCTTTTTTCTTCAACATTGTGTGCACTATAGGAAATTTGGATCTACATCATATGGAGAAGAAAGAAGGACATCAGAGCTACAAATGAAAGAGGAGATTTCTAACCTTGTGTTGCTTCCTTTTTGTTTATTTGGCTTTCATGGTAGACTGGAGGGTGTCAATATATTTTTTATTGAATTTGTAATTTTCTCATAGTTTGTTAGACATGAGCCTGTTTTCTAGTCCTACAATGGGAAGCTATGATCGTAAGGTTGTAGGAGCAGAGATTCAAGGAGACCTCCAAAGAGATGGTAAATGGTATACTATAGGATTGTAGAGTCATTCCCAAGGCTTATGATACTGCAATAAGGGTTAAAATCCAAAGGATTTTAAGTTCGTAAAGCCAAAATTTCCCACTTAAGATGATATAAAGAGTTTACTTTTCAAAGTTGATCGTAACATTGTAAACCCTAAAGTTTGACATGAAAAAGTGAATTTCATCATCTTGAGCTAGAAAATGATAGAAAGCTTGTGGTCAATGAGCTTTGAGCAAAGTAAAAAAGTTCCTAAGCTAGATAGTTATGTGGATGCTCCATCTAAGGTGATAGATAACACTAAATTTAAAGCTCAAGCATGCATAATATCAATACATAGAGAAGGTTGATGAAAGTACACATAGCATAAAAACATTCCATCAGTCAGTAATAGGTTACCATTTGCAGTGAGAATATTTTAGGCGGTTGCAGAGCTATCAATACAAAGGATTGTTGTTTTTAGTGCTAGTTACAAAGTTCTTAGTTACATAATTCTCAATCAAAATGTCATATAAAGAGGTGGAAGAAATTCAAGCCTCAGACATGGAAGTTACAAAAACTTTGACTTCCATAAAAGGAAAAACTAGGGAGAAAAAGCCAAATAGGTTTGTTTAATAATGGATTAAGTTGTTTTTAGAATCCTCTAATGTCATCTCTACAAATGATCATGATTTCAAAGACCCTTATACATTTTTTGTAGATTCGACATGCCCTAGTGTTAATGGGTATGAGTTGTTCAAAAGCTTCTATTGTAACTAAACAAAAAAGATCCCTATTTGCAACCTATGGAAGAAGAATTTGGAAAAGCTTATCTTTCTAGAGGTATTCATAGATGTAGATTTGTTAAAGGCCTTAATTAAATCATATAATCTAGCTACCAAACCATTCCATAGGTATTATGATGCCATTCTATGTACATTGGACTATGCCTCTATCATTGAAGAATTTGGATTGGAGGGTTCCATGAGCAAACTAGTAAACCTATTTGATCTACAAGAAAAATTTGAAAGAAATACCAAGGCTTAAATAGGGAAGTCTATGTTATAGCACATCCCCATGGATCTCAACAAAATGGGTGATTACCCTAAGAAGGTAGATAAGAATATTCCTTTGGACAAATTCAAGAACTATTTTGTAAAGATAGTGTATGGTGTCCACGAGGTAGTTAGCATAGATGGGATTGATATGGTGTATGGAGCATAATTCATTATTGCTAGAGATGTGTGGGACTCTTACCATGGTGGAGAATATGACTATATAGAGTTTATTCTAGAGAAAATGAAGGAGAATTTTGGACTCGCATAGAGTGGGGAGATGGAAAATTTCAAGTTTCATCATTACTCACTACTGATGCACTTGATCTTGTACAAGAACATGTGGTATTTTAGCCCATCTTTCATTGAGCACACCTCTGATGCAAATGGAGAGCTACCAATTCAACTATGGGCATGGGTATGGGATATTTTTTTATCACTATGTAGGTGCACTTTCAGTACACCATTTTAAAAACTTTTAAAGTTTCCACCCATAAAGAATTTCTTAAAATTGTTCTCAGTGTGTTTAACAAAATTTCTATAAAGGATTGAATTATTTCTGAGTCCAGATATGCAAATGTGGAAGCAAATATAAGTCAAAATTCATTTTTCCACCATGGAGAAGCACTTTTCTAATTTTTTGCAATGGAGAAATCAACTTGGGATTTTCCACCAAAGGAAAAATGAAGTGTAGTGGAAAACTCATTTTCCACTGTGCCTTTCATAGTCATTTTCTAATTTTCCTTTGGAGAAGCACTTTTCTAATTTTCCGCAATGGAGAAGTCAACTTGGGATTTTCCACCAAAGGAAAAATGAAGTGTAGTGGAAAACTCATTTTCCACTATGCCTTTCGCAATCATTTTCTAATTTTCCATTGGAGAAGCACTTTTCTAATTTTCCACAATGGAGAAGTCAACTTGGGATTTTCCACCAATGGAAAAATGAACTGTAGTGGAAAACTCATTTTCCACTGCGCCTTTCACAGGCAAAGTCCAATTTTTCACATGAGGAGAGAAAAGGAAAATCTCAATCCAAAATGAAGGTATATGGGGTCTAGCATCAAGATCACTCCAGAAAAATAATTTGTGAATAAATCTACATCAAAATTGTGCCCGCTACATGGAAATGGAAAATTGAAGATTGGGTGCGCTTTTCGCACTCAAAAATGGAATTTCCACCAAGCATCAAATCCATGATAGAGAGATGGAAAAGAGCTTTAATTGATTAAACAAGGAATGATAATCTCATAATGATTTATTGTTTGAGGATTTGAACATCAATGTGGTATTAAATGTAAAATGGAAAATTCATTTTCCACTGTGACTTTCGCAGTCAAAGTTCAATTTTCCACCAAAGGGAGAAGACAAAAGTCAGACTTCCGCTATAAGCATTTCAGAGAATTTCTCCCAAATTTTAGCAGAGAATTAACATTGTAAGCATGGAAGATAACATTGTTGCAAATTGAAGACATGGATTATAGAGCATTGAAAGAACAATGGCTGGAAATTTTATTTTATTAACTCTGATTTTGTAGCAGTCATACAGAGCAGAATTCAGAAGCTCATATCTTTTGACTCAGTGATTATTTTTCCGATTTCTCTAGTAAAGATGAAGATAACTAATTTTTGAAGAACATATCCAAAAATGAGCTCGATCCAATAGTGGAATAAAAAGATATGCCCCACGCAAAATGGCCCATTTTTACTTGGCAGAACTATTTATTTTGCTGTCCACTCAATGAAGGAAAGATTTTGGATATTGATTTAACATATTTAAATGTCAACTGTTAAAATATAATTTAAATATGTTAATATATATCATTATTAACTTTAAAAGTTAATAATATTATCATTTTTCAAAAAGAAAAATATGAGAAGTCAGAGAGACAAGATCGGTTACAGAACTGAAAAGTCACTAGAAGAAACCAACGGTTGCTGGAGAATGTATTTATTGTAAAATGTTTTCCATTGAAGGGATTATTTTCTGCAAGAGTAGGTATTTCTAGAGTAGAGGGGAGACAATAGTTTATTTTATGCATTTCATTTCATGCATTGATTTCTGTAATAGATTTGGCTAGAGTTGCAAGCAAATAAAAATCAGAGCATTGTATTTGTTGTGTTCAAAACAAAGGAGAGTTTCTTCAAATCAGAGAATTTGGGTATTATTTTATGAATATATTCAATCAAAGCATTGTTGTATTTGGTTTTGGACATTATCTTGCATCTTATGTCAAATAGTGAATGTGTTGTAGATCAGAGTATTTGCATATATTCCTTCTGCAGAAATCTAAATATTAAATCTTCATTTCTTCATTGCATTCACATAATTTGCATCCATATTGCATGACCAGTATCAAGAAGTCATAAGAATTGTGGGTTCTTGGCATTGGATAGGTTTAGGAACTAAAATCTGCCTGAGTTAGTTCTGTCTAGAGTTGGCTTGGTATCAAATTGTTTCTCATAGGTTCGGGCATGTAAGAGTTACATTGGAAAGAACAATCTGTTTACAGACACACTACATTGACTCTATTTCTTTCTTCAACAATTTTAATATTGTTATAATGAAAATGCTAGACCCATGCTACTTTAGGGCATGTGAGATTTTGAAATGTCTTTTGAGACCAACCCTACTACCTAAAAATAAAAAAGTTAGATCATAGTTGGGGGGACATATTCTTATGCCCAACATTTTTCCTTATGAGAATATATGGTTGCCCTCACCCACCTCATATATTTCGCAAATTTATTCCCCCTAGGCTTTCTGTCGTTGAATTCATGTGGTAGTTACTCATGGTAAACAAGGAGTACATAGGACTTAAGGTACATAGATGCACATTCTTATGTAGGTGCTTTAGGATTGGAGATTTTCAATTGGAAAAAAAATCCTTACACCATATATATTCTTTCCTCCACCATTTTAAATTATCAACTACTCCCTATAGAATGTAGAACCCTTATAATTGGATGAAAAATACCCTCAAATAAATTAGGAACTATGTGTTTCCAAACACTAAGGAATTGCCTCATGAGGACCTCATTCCAAACATTGTTGCTAAGGGGGAGGTAGCTCATATACTGGCTAAATTTGATGATGTTCTGAGCATGGAGAGGGAGTTGAAGAGGGTATATCCAAATTTCAAATGTTTTTACATGGATGTTCCTTACCCATAGAGGATAAGGAATATGATGGTCAACCATGCTAAGATTATGGCACAAATGTCAGAGGGGTCAGTACGAGAAGAAGAAAGGGTGACCCCTAATAGTTATCAACCTGATGTAACCCTAGAAATTAAAGAGGATGAGCCTGCTGAAACATCGTGAGTCAAAAAGGGAAATAAGAGGTAGAAAGTGGTTTGCATAAGTGAAAAGGTAGAACAGAGAAAACTTCAACTCCTACCTAGTAAGAATCAATATTTTTTTGATTTGAGACAAACTTATATACATGATAGAATAACTACAATAGAGAATACTCTTACTGACATTGAGCTAGTAGTAATGAGGTCGGATGATAGGATCATCCAAGCTGAACAATTTATTGAAGATGATGAATTCATAAAATCTTATGAATTTAAGAGTTTCCTATATAGGATCAAGTGAAGTGAACTAGTATTAAAAATGAAACCAAGGGAGTCTAATGAGGAAGAGAATTAATTAATTGATAAACTACATGCCTATGATCTAGAGAGTGAGGTAATAACTCTTGAGGAGGCAAGAGATTTAGTGCAGAGGAGTGGAATTCTACTAGTGCTTGGCTAGTATTTGGAGCAAGCATTTATGCTTGACCAAATAAGAAGACAAGAAAATGCCATATCATATGAGGCATATGGTGTCGGTGGGCTGCAAAGTGGATTAGGTTTCAACATTGATACCAAAGCACTAGTAGTATGGAGTATGGATCCTATATCAAACAAGCCCAAGTTGATGGATGTGCAGAGCACAGATCAAGGGAACATGATTGTATGGACCTTACAAGGTACCTCAAGTACAGAAATATCCAAAGCCACGAAACACTTATCATTCATGAATGAGGCTAAAGTGGAGGAGATAGAGACAAGAATAGTTAAGGCCTTTCATGACTATATTGATGTCAAGAAGCTATATGAGGATGAGCTCACGAAGAGCCATGTGTACAAGGAGAGAAGTGAAGAGTTGGAGGCTAAAGTTCAAGGGTTGGAAGCTAAAGTTACATCTCTAAGAGATTGACTATCTAATGTAGAATAATTGGCTACTATAGAATAGAGTATCTAAGAGAAACCAACTAGTGTCACAGAAGACATGACTACACAGATAGAGGAGCTAGAAATAGAGGCAAGAAGAATGAGCATTGATGCTCTCTCTACATAATAGGGTGATGAAGTAAGGATAACTATCCTTAAGAGCATGATAGGCCATAGAGTGCAAACTATAAAAACTATATCTCAATAGGCTCATACTCTTTATTTCTCTACAAGATGCTGAGTAGGTTTACAATTAAGGACTTGCATGGTTGTCACCCACTTTCAATTTATGGGGGCCATATATTCATTTTTTTGAGAGGCTGATTATGTTGATGGCTAAAAATTCAGATTTTCCTAATAAAATCATTATAGTAAAGGAGGGCCTAGACATAGTAATAGAATTAATAGGCCTATTTACTAGAAAGTTGTAGAGAATACAAGGGAAGGTGAAAGTCCTATCACATGGAATTGAGCCCTACATTTCACCAATTTTGGATGCTAACAACAAGTTGAGAGACTCTTGCGAGTGGTCTAATTCTTTAAACATAGTGCTAATTCTAGAAGCCATGACAACAATTTTTGAAGATAGTAGTGATCTCCCATTTAATAACACTATTGATTCTTTATTTAAAGTTGAAATAGACTTGAATAAGTTTTGATTAGAATCAAGAGTAATAATAGATATTAGGTGCGATAAAGATACTAATTACTTAGAAGAATTTAAAACAATTGAATGACCCACCAAAAGAGAAATCTATGTCTAGGAGGTAGTTAGAGAAGTTAAGACTCTGCCAACAGGGAGTAGCTGAAGACTTATTTAGTTAAAGGCAACGAGAGATTTAGGTAAGATTAGATATACTGAGTGGCCTATTAAGAAAGAAAATCTCTCATAGATGCATATATTAAATTTTGAAACTTTTGAGGAAGTTGAAGATAGTAGAAGACAAAGGGATTAAACTTAAAGCTCTTGTAGTAAATTGTCACTTGCTGGCTGTGCAACTACCTTCCCATTTTTGGTTGGAATGCTCAAGAATGTTTTGATTATAACTTTCTAGACATGTGATGCCACCTTTCTCTTTCCATTAGGGTTTTGAAATGTGTCCTCCCATATGAAGCTTGTTACAATCCTCTATATAAGGATTTCCAAGATGTGGAGTAGAGTTTTGAAGTCATTACAATTTTTAGAAGTTTTATGCTATTCACAGTTGGTCCAAGTTTTGTCAATTATATGATTGTATTCAGATTTGTAAATTTAAGAATATAACAAATATTGAGTGATTACGATTGTTGAGTCCTAAGTTATACTTTTAGTTCTTATCAATATTGTGCTTATTTTCAAGGGAAATTAATACAAAAAGAAGTTTTGTATATTTGTGATTATGAGTTTTTGTCTCCTTTCTTGTATATCTGTGATTTTGGGAATGAACTGAATAAAGTCTCTTTGAATTTAATATAGTTTGGATGAATTTTATGTTTCTTGTTGATTGATTTTAATTCAAAGAGTTAAGTAAACACTTTTAATAATTGATAGGGTTTTAGGTATATGAGAAGGATTTCATAAGAATCAAATCCAGAGTTAACTATTGATAAATTTAATTGCTAGTCAATTAAATAGGGCTAGAGTTGTTGGTTTTGACTCTATATAATAATGGATAAGGCACTAATCAATTAATGCAATTGCAAGTTGATGGTTCATATGGTTGCACAATCTGTTTATCAATAAAAAATCAAATTTCCATTTATGTAATGAAGAGCTAAATTTTCTGGTCAACACTTATTTGTGATAGCTTTCTTTTTAGTTATAACTAGCTTTTGTAATCAAGGAGTTTTTGGCAAATCCATGAATAAATATTGACCAATATCTTATATAGGGGATAAATTTGAAAGAAGAAGTAATAGTGAGCCAATATTGGAAGAATAAATCAAAATAACCAATCATATTCAAATCCTCGAGGTGCACCTGCCTTGGCCCTGCAGAGCCTAAAGAGTAGAGAGTCCTTTGTACCTTGTTGAACTTGATCTAGAGTTGAGATTAATCCTGCTATTCATGAGAGTTATCTAGTCCTTATGCTTGTTTTCATCTACAACATATTGGTATTGGGGTCAGAGTAACCTAGTAGTCCTAAAAAGCACCAATAGGGAATTGTTCCCATTACTAGTTAATGGCTAGTTTTTGAAACATTATTTCAAAGCCTAACATAGAAAATATTTTATAAGAAATGAAAAATTATTTGTTTTCTTTTAGTTGCATGTTTACTTTTAGTTGTGTTTTTACTTTTTATCATGCGTATTTTCTTTTAATTTGGTGTGGATGTTTTCTTTTTTGCTCTGGGGATTAAGTGTAAATTAAGATTTCTTCTTGATGCATAAACAAGACCATCCCATTTGGTTTCAATTTTAGGGAAGAGAAATTTCTTTGTTATAGTATTTAGATAACTTTGTTTCTTGTACCAACTAAAAGACAATTGTTACTTGTAGTCATAAAGAACTTCTTTCTTTAAAGGCAGAATCTAAGTTTGACCCCTGTCAACACTTTGCAAATTTAAAGTATTGATCATCTAGGTTCTCTTCAAATCTAGGTTGGCAGTAGGATGGGATAATTCAAAACTTACTAGTTCATATAAAGGGTCTCTTCAAAGACCTATAAAGATCACTATTTTTTTGACTTGATGGTCAAATCATTTTTCAATTAGTGACCAAATATTAATCATTTTGATTAGATACATTGTCATCTTACTTCACAGAGTCTACTAAGCTTCATTATGTAAACCAAGGATGATGTAGTGTTAACCTAGCTAGCAGTGTCTAACAAGTTGGCCATTTAACCAAGTAGAAGGAAGATAGTGTTGAGTGAGCTGTAGTGTCAAATGAGTCCTTTTGTATCTATTTATTTCTCAAGTGTTCATCATGTCACCAAACGCTAAACAAATTCATGCCTACTCTTGAGTGATTAATATGGATCAAGCATCAATGTCAACCAAGTTCTAGATCTTGCCAAGTTGATAATGTTTTTGAGTGTCAAAATATCACCATAGTGGTCTTTAGAATTTGAGTTACAATAATAAGTCAACTTAGTGAAATTTATTTGAATTTGGTGTTGTAGTCAAATCTAGAAGGTAATAAAATGGATTGGTATATATGTAATACATCTTATCATATCCAAGTATGAGTGTGTAACAAGGAAGAAGTGTAATGAATATAAATTGTAAGACAAAGGATACAAGAAGTATAAGGGAAAGAAGAGTCACATCTATCACAACAAGGTGATCATTTTACATCAAAGGAATCTCATAGAGAAAACCAAGTTACAGATTAAAGATCAACTACTAGTTCATCCTAATAGATGCATTAGTCAAATCCTCTAACAAGGTGGACTTAATAGTCTTATGTTGAATCTCCTAACTAAGTCCATACTTCATTGCATTATAAAAATCCTTTCACAAGGTGGACCTAATAGTCATTATTGCTCTTAATAGGGCAGATCACCAAAAGTGATCAATTATAAGCCTTAATAGGTCAACTTTATACTACAGTCGTAAAGCTTATGGGTATCATCCCCACCCCAGTTTTACTTTCTATTTGGAAGGTTTCTAGGTTGCCAAATATTTTGTCAAGTGTTATGAACATTTTATTGCTTTTAGTCTTTGATGCATGCAATTAGATTAGAATAGCCTATTGAGGATTAATTGGTGAATAGAAATTAAAGTTTTATTGGTTCGTAATTCACCACCCCCCCAACAACCCCACCCCCCCCGCAATCACCTGGGCCCACATACATTTCCAAAAATTGGTATAAGATCATTTGGTTATCATATCATAATTTTAGCAACTTGAGAAAAGATTAGAGGCGATTGAAGTGTCTAGACTAGAGAAAGCTATTGAGGATGAAAAGTTGAATTTGAAATTAGCCATGGGTCAATTTAAGAAAATGAAGGAGCAACTCTCTCAATCCTTGAAAATAAGAAAAGATCTAGTAGCACAGATGAATGGCAATCTCTACATTGAAGAAATAATTCAAGACATTTGACAAGATAGAAGTTACGATGAAGTTGATGCAACAATCAAATATCTACTTGAAAATAATCTTTCTCTTCATGAAGAAGTCAAAAAGCTAAAAAGAGAACAAGAAATTTAATCAGTTAGAATGTGTGAACACATGGAACAAAGGATGAAGCCAAAGAAGAGAAAATATTGCTAATTAAAGAGAGAAGAAAAATACAATGAAATTCATCACTTATCTCTTCAGCAAGTAGATTTGATCAATCAAATCAATTGTGCAAATCAAGAGCTTATCAACTTGAGGACAAAGAATGAAAGATTGCAGAATGATCTCAACATAGAAAAGCAAACCAATGCGAGGATAATGAAATCTCAAGATAGAATGAACCAATTGGACAAGAAAACTTGGACATCTAACTGGAAATTGTATGAACTAAGGTAAAGTTGAAGATGAGAAGAAAGAAAAGGCTAACAATATTACAAGTCAAATGAGGAAGCAATGGATAAAAGGGGTCTCTAGAGAATAAAAATCAAATTCCTAAAAGTATCGATAGCCAAGTCAATGAGTTGGGTGACTTAACCATTTCAAAATAATTGTCCATGGAGATCATTGGAACTATAATTCAAAGGAATCATCTCATATCAATTCTAGTTAACAAGAAAAAAGATCCAAATCAATATTTTAGATACATTGGGATCACCAAGTTAGAAAATAGTTGAAGTAATGATTTAAGACCTTACCAAGAAAGGTTAGGTTGCAAGATCTTACCGAGAAAGGTTGAGTTTCCAAACCTAACCGAGCTTGGGTAAAAATAGAAATTTTAGAGTTCCAACTGAGTGTTGATGGTGAATATTGAGTTGATGGACTTAACCAAGCATCTTATGATTTCCAAGTTGAATAGACTGCCACCAAAATGTCTATTATATGATGCATTAATGGTGTCTTGAAGACAAATTTTGGTTAAAAGATGAAATCAACATTTTAATTCTTGACCATGAATTTCAAAGAAAATAGAGCAGAGCATTCTTGAGCCCCTGAGAAATTTAGAGTGATCTAGTGCAAAATTTTTGAGGGTTTTATCAATTAGTTACTAAGCGTAATGGCCTCTTCATCCAGTAGCAAAGTGAAGAAATGTTTTGAGTGTTGATCAAAGGTGTTTAACATAGAACCCCAACATTCAAACTATGTCTAGTGATCACAAAGGAACTAGATCTAGTCAGAGGTCATTCACAAATCTCTCTAAAGGTACTCTTGATTCATGATATTAGGCTGTTCTATCATTGTCCAATTATGGAATTGGGTACTTTTGAGATGAATTAAATATATGAGGCCTTATGTATGGATGAAAATTTGAAACCCAAGCATAAGAATTTGGAGACAAAGGGTTTAATTTAGATCTTACATATGCTAAGGGATTTCCAAATCAAATGGATAAGATTTATCCTAAGTCATATCCATGACATGCAATTTTGGCTTGATCAATCTTTTTAGATAACAAGCAAAATGATTCATAGGGTTACTAGGTTACCAATGCTCAAAAAAGAAAATACAATAAAGACCCTAGGTCAAGTTGAATTAGAGAAGAAGAGTTTTTTCGAGTGGGATGTTAGAGGAATGAAGTTGAATAGCATTAGAGACATGGAAATCAAGTTCAGAATCTATGTGATTACCCATAAAATTTATAGTTCTAGCAAACTAAATAATGTTCCGTGTGAAGCTATGGACTTAGCATAAAAAGTGGTCAAGAATAATCTATCATTTGACCTTGCTAAGTTGTAGCTAAACTAGCTAAGCAAGAATATGGAGAGCATCCGAGTATCCAAGACAAATTTGTGTAAGTTTGGCTCAATTTTGACATGTCTATTCTTTTATGTTTATAAATTTGTCCCTTCCAAAGGCACTATAGTTTGGAAGAAAGACATACCTATTCTTCATCAAATTAATGAGTATATAGCTGAAATGGGAGATAATTTTGAGGGCACCATGGATGTATACTTTGAGACATTTAAGGAAATAATGTAGAGTAGATTTAGAATACCCAAGCAACTAGTTGATGACTATGAACAAGATACATTTTTTCTTGTAAATTGTGAAAAGGTGCATATTCAGGCAGTTAGGCCAAGAATAACATGGGTAAAACCTCTTGGATATGAGGTAAAAATTGATGACACCAAAGATGTCAATGAGCCAATGGACCCCAAGGCACCATACTTTGGAACTTGTGAGGAGGCTAAGACCATAATCTCTTTGGAAATTAAGCTACCTCGAGCTTTAAAGAGAGGAAGAAAATAGGTTGAGAAAAATCAAAAGGAGAAAAATAAATCTAGTTCCCCTCTTGCTGATAGAAGGAAAAGGTGATGGCATTGAAGAAGGGGAAGGAGAAGAGGGACATGCAAAAGAAGAAGAACTAGAAGAAGAAGAGCCTCCCAAGAAAAGGGGAAGGTTATAATAAAGAAACCAAGTCCTCACCTACTTTCTTCACAAGGAGACTTGCCAAATCAAGGAAGAAACTCAAATTGCAGGATGAAGAGGAAGATGAAGAAGAGTAGCATGTAACCTTTAAAAGTTCTGCTCCCACTTTTGAGGAAAGACTAAGAAGACTACAAGATGGTGGAGGTATGGCTGACTTTAAATTTCTTAAGTATGAAACAAGGAGTAAAGAAGAGAAAAAGTTGATTGAAGAAACCCTAGAGGGTAAAGTGGCTAGTGGAAGTACTCTCCAGAAGAACTGACCAAATAAGCTCTTTATATCTTATTGAAGGATGTTGCACATCAATGAGAAAATGTTGTAAATATTGCCAAAAATATTAGGGTATATGCAGGATCATGGCATGCCAAAAAATGGCAATGTGAACAAATAGAGTTTGAAAACATCTGAAAGCGTTTCAAAATCTGCTCCGACTTTTTTCCACCCATCCTGTTACCAAACCTGGAAAGTAGGCCCCCAATCCTTATCGAGTATCTGATTTGATATCAAATACCTGATATTATTGGATAATCAATATCATATCAAATACTTGATAATTGTCACTGTTATTTTAAAAAACATAACCCGTGGGTTGTGTTTTCATAGTGATATTGCATTTTCTTGCGTGGATATCCATTTTTCAATCGGATACATGATAAGAGAATTTTTTTTTTTGTTTTTAATCAATTTTAGTATAAATTTATTAAATTTTATTATAAATTTGTTAGTATTAGTTGAATTTGTTAGAATTTAGGTTTTTTTGATAGAAATTGTTAAAATTTAGGTTTTTTAAAATATAAATTATGTTTTGTGAATTAATAGGTATGGTAGACCAAAATGATGATATTGAGGCAAGGAATTTTGTATCTTGTAACCCCCCACCAAATGATCTAGTGCCCTTCAAAAATCATCCACCAAATGATCCTTTACCCCCTCAAAACCCTCCTCAAATTGAGTATTTGATATTTGAAAATCTCATCAAATTGAGGGCTTTGCAAAGAACATATAATAATGTACTTGCATTGGCTCCTATGTTATCCATGTTAAACACCATAATGGATAACATTGAAACACTTATTGAGGAACAAAATACTGTTCTTCGTTGGCATGACAAAATGCATGAGATATTTGATGATGGGTTGGACTATGATGAGGTTGCGGCCCTCAATATAAGTAAAGATGATTTGGCTGCCCCTTTTTTGAACCCAAAAATTGGTTTACTAGTCAACTGCAAAAAGCCCAAACTATTGATTAAATGGTGCACAAATGACACCATACATGCAAATTTTTGGGATCATTGGTGGATGGTTTTTGACATCCCTCTACATAGCAATTTAGAGGTGCCATTTTATTTCCTTAGATAATTGTATGTAGAATTTGTGTTGAAACTCAAAGTGAACTATTGGAGGATGAAGCCCAACATGGGTGTAGGACTAGGAGCTCCTCAGGCTAGACCCTTTTCCTAGCAAAAGAAAGCTGACACTTTTGTCCCTCCTACTGATGTCTCCCCCCTCCTTGAGTGCAACATCCTTATATTATCGCAAAGGCTAGCTCTTAGACCATTAGAGTCATCCATAGAATCAGTAGTTTATTGATACCGTAGGCTAGGTTAGTCCTGCCTCCCCATGTTGGTGATGCTGGCACGAGTTCATCATCAGCTAGCTCATCACATGTTTGTGTGCCTCATACTTGCATTACATGCAAGAATATTTTTTTGAGTCCCATAGGTGATCTTCTTGAGTATTAGTTTGTATTAGATGAGGATACACCAAACACACGTACAGAGACTATGGACCTTGATGCAAGAGAGGAGGGGCATGCAGAGGCATGGACTCCTTCTGTGTCAGTACATGTATACATTTTTTTGTTATGACATATGTGATTTAAAGTTAATTTTTATAATAGAGTAATTTTAATTTTGAAGCCATACTGACTTATACATGTATGTGATCTTCATTTATGTTTAGTTGATGACTGAGGAGGACCTGAGATAGGTTGATGATGCCATGCTCTCAACCATTTCATTTTGCCTTGAGACATCTACGGTACATTATGTTGTGTTCTCATTATTTTTTCTATATATGGGTTCTAATCTTTCTTTTATCTTGCAGGTACCACCTGTCCGTGGGGGACAAAGTGCGAGGGATGAGCCAAAATTGATTGACAAAGGAAAGGTAATTAGGTGCTTTCTATTTGATTAAATATTGATGCATTCTAGTAAAATGTTTGTGGTAATAAAATTTAATTACATTCTTTATTGTATAGGGCATGGCTACTGGTGATGAGCCATGCATTTTTATTCGCATTGAGAGCCCCATTTTATGTATAAGTATCATGTAACACCTTGCCAAGGGATCCAAAAGAATTAACCTAAAGTTTCACTAAGTTTGGTAGAATTTTTTTTTTTTGAAACATGAAAGTTAAACTATTCACAACATACATATAGTAGCAGAAGCAATAACAACATTCCACTAAAAGTATACATAAACATACATAACAGGTTACATTCCTTAAGGATCCCTTAACATTGAATCACCATTAAATTAACTAATATTAATTCCATCTAATACCACATCCACATGAAATAATAATGAAAAGTCCAACATTCTTAAACAATATACTTTGGTTCCATATGTCCCTTAGTAAATTACATTTCAGAAGCAATCATCCACTGTACATGCCAAAGATTATGAAAGACATAAAAGAATATACATGTGTGAAAATAAAGTACATCATCCTATTCTAAATCCATGATGCAAGTGCAATAAATTAAATGAAACCAAATACCGTACATGATACATCCATCATCTTAAAAGATATAACATCCATTGTAAAAGATAACCATACATCATGAACACAACTAACTAAGTGCACGGTTCCTCCCAATCATAGATAGCATGACTAGACCATCATGGGCCCCAGCCATCCCTCTGTGTGTAACATCCCAAGTCATTGAAGAGATCATTGGTTTTAACATAGTTGAAATGTCACTCCTAAAACATACTACATCATATGCAGAAAGAAATCTAACATGCTACAACACATGCATCAGAAATCTAATCATGCAAAATAAGACATAAGATAAGTAAATAAAATCATCTATCATATGCTAATCATCAATATAAGGATATGTGTCCATCATCATAATCCAAGAACAGAATGAAGATAAGTGCTAATAAAGAATGCTTTAGCCATGGTGTCTTAGATGGATCTCAAATGGTAAGAGTGAAAAAAGCACTACCACCCGACCACGTAGAACCTAAATGGTCCACTCCCACCGTGCTGAGGAGCTAGTCTCAAGTCCCAAATAGGATATCAAATCGCACAACACAAATACTTTCTAAGTCTAGGAATCCTAAAAGTATACTAACTCAAAGGTTCCAACACAAATCAACATCTAATCCCAGAGGCACAACAAAGACATGTAGGAACCTACTATGTAAGTGAGAAAGTGTCATCACACAGATCATGCTAGAGTTACCCTGGTAGTCTCTCTATAGACCTCGGCCCCCTAGTGATCCCTATGTGGCCACTAGTATCCTCTCATACTGATGAGGCATACTACGAAATGCAAGGTCACAGCAAAGCGTTCTCTCTACTCCCATCCTAATCTGTACTAGCACTCGAGGCATGGGCGAGAACAAACTATTATATTATTAGGTTCATTTAAGTCAGTTTTAAGTGTAATATTTTCACTTATTAAAAAACTTACAATGAGTTACCCTGGCAGCCACATAGGGCCTTGACCCCCATTGCAAGCCACTTCTCGACACTACAAGTAGATAACCTACCCTAGGCTCATGAAATCATAAATCACAAAATCACCATAGTCCTATACAAGTGGCTGGAAAAAATACCAAAAGGTAATCCACAAATAGAGCATGAAATCTCCATGAGCAACTAAAAAGCATCCATTGATAATCATGACCACAATAATTTTCTATTGGCAACTGAAGGTATCAATGATAATCACAATATCCAAGGGTTCTCTACAAGCAACGAAAAAAGACATCTCAAAGCAAATAATACTGATCGAAGACTCCAAAATGGTCAAGTTATACATGTCTCAACATGACATCATCAAGATCAAATAAATACTTTAGTCCCATCAAGGTGACTAGAAAGTAATCCAAATACAATTCATTGATAACTTATAAATGGTTACATAAATCACAGCTTACACAAGAAGATTGGAAACAATATCAATCAGTAAACCACACACACCATAGAGCATGCCATCTCATAACCATGGTTGGGTTTAAAAAGATCGAGATCAAAAGACATCATCTTGACATCACAAATCATAACCCCTGAGCCTCTGGTAGACGTCCTATAATTGGTCAACACTTTAGGACCACCCAAACCCCAAACATGGATAGCATAAAGAACAAGATACAAACACATATTTTAGTTTGCTTTCACAATCACATGGTTAGGCCAAATATGAGGTTTTAGTTCTTATTTCAAGTATACTTTAGGTGTATAAGATTCTTCGTTTAATCTCCAAGTCAACCCATTTATCTTTTCGAATAAAACGTAGAATTATCCCTCCATTATTTTAAAAAATTGTCTAAAATAAATGGAAGATAATGATTACTTATTTAAATCATTGAACTAGTTCCCATTGACTTTTAGATAGAATCATTCACATTATTCAAAATATTAGAATAGTACTTAACAACCTTCAAATAATTAATTTGCAATTTCCCTAACATTGGTATAATCGATAATCATTCCATTAGACCCCATTGCTTACAAATTTGATCAATTAATTAAATTAATTAACAATAAACTATATTCCAATTCATTAACATTTGAATTAATAATAATTTAATAACTAATAACAAGTTATATTAAAATAAATCTACGATAGTAGATTCTCCATTATTTTATCAAATTTTAATATCTCTATTCAATTTAATAATAGTTAACAAATTATTATTAAATTGACAAGTTCATATCTAACATTGTTAATATAATAATTATTAACATTTATATATTAAATAACATATGAAATAAAAAATATTATTATTAATTAATGAATATTTTAAATAATATTTAATAACATATATATATTACTAAATACGAGCATTTTATTAAATTAAACTTTATTAATCTTCAAAACCAATAGCGATATTATAATAACCACTGCTGGCCATTAACGTGTATGCAACCTACAGATTACAAGTACACTGCGATCACGCAGGTACTCTGCAATCTCACAGACCTGTAGTACGTTGTTGCCAGGGGTGGGGTATGGGTTCATCCTTCCCTACCCCTCATTAATATTATTTTTTTAAAATTTTATTTTTTATAAACATTTTTTTATTAATAAACATTTTCAAAATTTTAAATACATTCAATTTTTTTTAAAAAAATGTTTTCACATATATCTATATAATTAAAATAAAATAAAAATGCTTTTCTAATTTACTCAATTTGATATATATATATATATATATATATATATATCAAGTCTATGATAAACTCTAATGCATGATTACAACGTATCCCCTTTTTTTTTATATAATAAACACCTATTTAATTCCTTCAAGATGATCTGTTCATAAGCATTTAAACCCTAATCCCATATATTACTCAGATCTATGCATGTGGGGTTTCCTCATACAAAAATTTAGATATCCATGACAAGAATGCATACAACCAAGATATTCAACACATGAAATCCTCAGAAAGCATTCAAAAGACATGAAGAAGACAAGAAGTGGAAGAAGCGAAAATAACATATGCAAAATCACAAGTGTCTACTTGGACACTGATGCTAATTCACTTCTCTTCAGAATTTGCAAAGCAAGCTCCTTCCTTCTCCAACGTTCGCGGATCCACCCAAACACGCTCCCCAAGCTTCTAGGAGTGCTTGAATATAAGGAACTCTCAGGAAGCACTTAGAATGTCTCTAGAAGCAACCAAAAGATAAGACAAGCATTGACAACTAAGCACGAGCCTTTTCCAACCTTCTAGATGGGTCACAAGGTTGTAGACACCATGTGCTTAATTTGTGCACTAATTCCTATGTTGTAGACACACGTGCATTCAAGAGGTGCGCTTACTCCTAAGTAGACTTATGACTTTTATTTTAATTCTTTTATCATCATTATTATTATTTATTTATTATTTATTTATTATTATTAATTTTAATTTCTTTTATTTAATTAATTTCTCACTTAATTAATTTAAATCAAAATATCAAAATATCATGATATTATATTAATTTTTCCAAAATAATTAAATTATTAATTAAATCTTTTAATTTTAGACTTAATTAATAGAAAATTCACCAAAGACCTCCAAAATAAAATATGAAAACCCATCATAGAACAATCCATACAAAATCAGTTTAAGGGGTTAAAATCATGAATTACATCATCTGACACATTCGAAAGGTAAAACATCTCGGATACTTGTCCTATCTTTCTAGGACAAATGGTTTAAAGGTCTAGGATTTGGACTTGGGAATTTATCTCCCCTCTCTTACCATTGAGATAGTGTGATAGGATATGCTCATCCTAGCAATTTAGGGAAGTCGATACCTGGTACCTGCAACCTGCATAAAATTCATGCATGTACATACGATATATATATATATATATATATGCTAGGCTAAATAGGAAATGGTAAGAAGTGGTGCATCATGTAGATCCCGACTAGCAGGTGACTATGATTCCCTTCCTTAACCACATCAAAAACACCATACATAAGAGAACAAACACGCACACCATACACATGCAAGTATGGGGTAAGTATCCATAAGAAACCACATGTGATAATAAACCATCTAACTGATTATCATCAATAACCAAAAATAATGTAATAATCATCATACATACATGAAATGTAGAGTCTAAGTAATCTCATCATATATCATTGAATCCATAGCACAATATCTAATAGTTTCAAAACAATGCTACTAACCATCAACATAAAATTGGCCTAATAGAGTTCAGCCATGATAGCAACAATTTATCTAGAAAAATGTAAATGAGGCCAGGCACTACATATCATTTATTTTTTATTTTCCTTATCTTCATAAATAAATTCAAAATTGATTTTTGTGATATTAACAACTACTATTTTGTATCTCATAGGAAACTCCTAGTGCACACGAGGTTGGATGGGAGAGTTTTGTATCTTTGATGATGTAGCCACTATATCCTGAGGAGGAGCCTACACTAGTAAGTTGTAGTTTGAATTCTTGATTAAATATGTTATAAATTTAGAATGCTATGAATTATAATGTTAAAGTTAAAGTTCTAGATTCATCTGACAAACATATTTGAACATACATAGGCCACAATCAACAAGGTACACGCATTGCCAAGGGCATACAAGAGGACTCCTGATTAGCACAAGAGGTCGATGAGAGAGGTATTTATTATGAAAGTTTAATAGTATAAAATATCATTAAAAAAGATCATTATGCATTTGAGTAATTCAATGTTAGATACAAAGAATCATATAAATTTAGTAGTCTAACTCTGGGTTTTCCTTTTTTGTTTATGTAGGAGGCATCTGATCCACCTAGTGCAGTGAAGAGGCTGCATTTTGATCATCCACCAGTATCCTAGGATAATATAGTTGTCATAGGATGTGCCATGAGACATTTTAAGATGGCATATGCCACATTGTTTATAGAAACACTGATATTATACACATTTTGATGGCATGATCAGCCACATTTTGTATATGGATCTATGTATTTTGATATATATTTGTGTAATTTGTCTATGGATACATGAACTTTGATATATATATATATATATATATATATATGCGTAATTTTTCTATGGATACATGTATTTTGATATATATTTTTGTCATTTATGTGCACAATGATATACATATTAATTTATTATCTAGTATTGTTCAATTTATCGTGGATTATGTGTATTGTTTATGTTTATGGAATATCATTAATTTTGATCATGATTGTTATGTTCGATTAAAATGCAATAATTTGTGAATAACATTTTAAAAACCTTTATTATCAAATTTTGATGCAATGTTTAATCTGAAGTGCTATCATGACATAAACACACTTGTTAACCTCCTACACAAGGTTCACATAACCCAAAATCTGATTTTAAACTCCACCTTCAACCTTGAAACTAAATCTTGGCTTCAAATCTAATCTTAACACACTTAAGGACTCCACTACTCAACCATGGATTCTATTCCCAGCCACAAACTCATTCCTAGACTCATAATCTTTGATAACTAGCCCTTCACTTTGTTACTATCCTCATACTATAACTTTTCAATTTTAACATAACCTCAAAATATCCCAACTTAAGAGACTTGATTGGATCAAACCTTTTTAACTTGGTTCCCCAATACTATATCCATATGAATAACATCTATACATTTCTCACATTGATCAGATTATCCATACTAATCTACTTAAAAAAATTGGCTTCATTAATGCATGCTATCATTTCAAACCTTATACAAGTGTTCCCAACCTTGTATGGTCATGCTCAAACCCCTAATTTACTCTTTTCACTCATTTTCACTTTGCAAGAAAAAGTTGCAAAAGTTGCAGAAGTTGCAAAATTGCAATTTTGCAACTTTTACAACATTTGCAATTTTGATCAATTTTTGCTATAATTTTAAATTCTTAATTAGATGAGTTCACCAACTTGGTAAGGGGTTATCGATAGCCTACACGAGATTTGAGTTATGACCCTTGAAAGATTGACCATGAAATGCACTTAGAGCACCTTGGAGTCTCCTCGGTACAGGGTGGCCGCAAATGATGGATGATCTTTGTAGCTGGAAAAAGGGTGTCACTAGGGTTCACCCACCCATATGAAGCTAATGGCACTAATGATTCAATGCCAAGATCAAAGGTTTCAAAGTTATGTTGTGGTGAACCTATGAACTAAGGCACACTACGAGTTTTGGCATCAAGTGAGATCACTGTATCGAATCCAAATAAAATGTGATCTCTCAAAAATGAGATAGGTTATTTTAAGCCTCAACATCACCATCCTATAGCATTCAAATTTTTCATTGATAGCCTACACAAGCTCTGAGTTATGACCCTCAGAAGATCGACCTCGAAACACACTTGGAGAACCTTGGAGAACCTCGATACGGGGTGGTCACGGACGATGGAGGGTTTTTGCAGTCAGAACAAGGGTATCACTAGGGTTCACCCACCCATTTGGAGCTAATGGTGCTGATGTTTTGATGCCAAGATTAGTGGTTTCAAAGTTATGTTGTGGTGCACCTATGAACTAAGGCACACTGCGAGTTTTTGCATTGATCAAGATTGCTGTACTGAATCCAAACAGAACGTGATCTCTCAAAAATGAGATAGGTTATTTTAGGCCTCTATATCACCATCTTGTATCATTTGACAGTTATTCGATAGTCCTCATGAGCTCTGAGTTATGACCCTTGGAAGATTGACCTCAAAAGACACTTAGAGCACCTTAGAGAATCCTCAGTACGGGGTGGCCATAGACAATGGATGGTCTTTGCGGTTGGAATGGGGGTGTCATTAGGGTTCACCCACCCATTTGAAGGTAATGGTACTAACAATTCGATGTTGAAATAAGTAGTTTCAAATTTATGTTGTGGTACAATGATGAACTGAGGCACACTGCGAGTTGTGGCATCGAGTGAGATCACTGTGTCGAATCCAAATGGAACATGATCTCTTGAAAATGAGATAGGTTATTTTAGGTCTCAACATCATCGTCATGTACCATTTAGTAGTTCATCGATAGCCCTCACAAGCTTTGAGTTATGACCCTTGAAAGATTGACCTTGAAATGCACTTAAAGCACCTTGGAGACTCCTCGATATGGGGTGGCTGCGGATGATGGATGGTCTCTGTGGCCAAAATAAGGGTGTCAATAGGGTTCACCCACCCATATGGAGCTAATGGCACTAACAATTTGATGCCAAGATCAATGATTTCAAAGTTACGCTGTAGTGCACCTATGAACTGAGGCACACTACGAGTTTTGGCATCGAGTGAGATCGTTGTGCCAAATCCAAATGGAACATGATATCTAAAAAATGAGATAGGTTATTTTAGCCTTGGCATCACTGTCCTATATCATTTGATAGTTCATCGATAGCCCTCACAAGCTCCAAGTTACAACCCTTGAAAGATTGACCTCAAAACACACTTAGAGCACCTTGGAGACTCCTTGGTACGAGGTGGCCACGAATGATGGAGGGTCTCCATGGCTAGAACAAGGGTGTCACTAGGGTTCACCCTCCCATCTAGAGCTAATGGCACTAATGGTTTGATGCCAAGATCAATGGTTTCAAAGCTACGTTGTGGTGCACCTATGAACTGAGGCACACTGCTATTTTTGGCATCGAACGAGATTTGTGCCAAATCCAAATAGAATGTGATATCTCAAAAATGAGATAGGTTATTTTAGGCCTCAATATCATAATCCTATAGAATTCAATGTTTCATCGATAGCCCTCATGAGCTTTGACTTATGACCCTTGAAAGATCAACCTCGAAACACACTTAAAGAACCTTGGAGACTTCTCTGTATGGAGTGGTCATAGATGATGGATGGGCACCATGGCCAGAAAAAGGGTGTCACTAGGGTTTACCCACCCATTTGGAGCTAATGGCTCTAAAAATTCGATGCCAAGATCAACAGTTTCAAAGTTACACTATGGTGCACCTATGAATTGAGGCACATTGTGAGTTTTGACATCGAGCGAGATTATTGTGCAAAATCCAAATGGAATGTGATCTCTTGAAAATGAGATAGGTTATTTTAGCCTCAACATCAACATCCTGTAGCATTTGATGTTTCATTGATATCCCTCACAAGCTCTGAGTTACAATCCTTAGAAGATCAACCTCGAAATGCACTTAGAGCACCTTGGAGACTCCTCGATATGGGGTGGCTATGGATGATGGAGGGTCTCTGTGGCTATAACAAGGGTATCACTAGGGTTCAATGACCCATTTGGAGCAAATGGTGCTGATGATTCAATGCCAAGATCAATAGTTTCAAAGTTACACTGTGGTGCACCTATGAACTGAGGCACATTGCGAGTTTTGGCATCGAGCAAGATCATTGTACCAAATCTAGAGGGAATGTGATCTCTCAAAAATTAGATAGGTTATTTTAGGCCTCAACATCATCATCTTGTAGAATTTGACATTTCATCAATAGCCCTCATGAGCTCTGAGTTACGACCCTCAGAAGATCAACCTCGAAACATACTTAGAGCACCTCAGAGACTCCTCAGTACAGGGTGGCCGCAAATGATGGATGATCTCTGCAACCAGAACAAGGGTGTCAATAGGGTTAGTATTAAAAGAAAAAACATTATTTTTTACCTCTGTCAAGTTTTTGGCATTTGGCACAATGAAATTTTGGTGTTAATATGTATTAAAATTGTCATTTTTTAGGTCCCACCACATAAATTGCATTAAGTAAAATCATCTTTGTTTCTTACATTAAATCAACAAGTTCGAATTTTCAATATATCAAGTGTTTCATAATTATTACATCAATACAAAACTATCAAAAATTGTCGTGTCATAAATAGTAGTGTCAAAAATCGTAATATCAACAAAAGTATTGTAAAAAATCATAGTGTCAAAAATAGAATAGATTTTTCTTCATTCTGCTCCTTATTTAGCTTTTTATCTTCATGCCTAGCTACTCTTCATGATGTACCTACATTCCAATATCATGAAAAATATTTGTAACTTATTGTATTAAGCAAGATAATCATCATTTCACTAAATCATTATGAAGAAAATAACATAAGAAGTAAATATACCTAGTCAAGTGTTCCAGTAGGGTCCTCTCTTTGTTTTAGGGTCTCCAATAGGGCTTCATGATAAACATTAGTAATAGTAGAAAATTTCTTTTACTTTTGGTCTTCTTTGGTCCTTCAACAACTTTACATTTGTTGCTATAATAAGATGCAAATATATGAGAATTATTCTGTGCTTCTTATATTCTTTGAATGCAAGAATTCCATTCCTTCTAAGCATGTATGTTCATAGCCATGTTCTAGCAACAACCACTGAACTAGTAGAATATGTGAATCCATCATCATCTGTGATTGGTTGTGCGAGATTTTGTTTACCTCTTATACAATGTGCTAACCAATAATTGAATTTCTCATCATTCTCTTGTGATGCAACCAACACAAAGACATGTCCTGGCTGAAGAAGATCTGATAGATGGTTATGCTCAAGTGAAATTTTCATGTCATCATTTTTGATAGAGGGTATGATAGAAAATGGAGTAAGATAATGTGGATCCCATGTGTCCACCCACTCAATCAACTCACAGTGATCCCAATCACACTGAAAACAACTAGGACAAAAGCATGCTAGCTATCGTGTGCAAATGGTCCATGTACTAGAATCAGAGCTTCAGAATGAATACATTTTTGATGAGTCTCTCACTGTAGCACAATCTGATCTATCACCTACGAACCTGTCCTCAACCAACCAAAAGAACTTGTGTACCACTGAATCAAGAGTCCCCCCTATGATAATGCTAAACTACACCAATCAACAATGCTATGAGCATCAAGAAGCTCTATTTTTGAAATCTTCAATTGCTCCTTAACTAGAGCTCTCTTCATAGATGCCCTTGCTGCATCATGTTTGACTAGACTAAAAAAAAATTCAAATATGAGGCACCCCCCTCTCTACGTGCATCCTACATAACCAATAAAATATGTGAGCATTCTTGAATTGACCTGTATAGTTATCTGACCAAATGATATGTCTATCCATTGCAATTGCATGCTTCTATAAGAAATCAAAATAATTCTCAAACCAATGTTGCAAAAACTCATGAGAGTGAGATCTATCATCACTCATATAAAAATGATACTCTCTAATAATATTTTGATTATCTTTCGCACTATCAGAAGCATGTCTATATGTTGTGGATGAAAATAGCAATTTGAATGGAGTTATAATACTGAGATTGTGTCTCATTTTGAAGTTGCAATATGTAGTTCTCAACAAATTCAACAATTGATATAATAGTTCTAATGGGAAAAGTCTCCTTACACACTCTAAATTGTTGATCCAATCATTAAGACTTGTGACTATGTCTTGCATACTTGTAGAAAAGATTTTCCTTGAAATCTAAAATAAAACTAGCCACATTGATTTCTTTTACAACCAATTCACATCTAGAGCCCTCACCCCCACTCTTCAATGTGTATTTCACCATTTTATATACCCTTTTTTTACTATTGTCTTTCCAAGATCTTGTTCGCACCCCTCATGGAAACATGTGTCAAACTTGGATAAGCCACCACATTCTGAACACTTCTCATTTAAGAAAGCATTTCTATAAAAGAAACAACCATCAACTCTATGATATAAAAATTGATCTAGCAAGTCTCTTGATGATTTTAAAAGCCCATTAGCACCACAATTCTCCAACATTTCTTTACTATGCAAAGTAGAATGGATGGAGCATAAGAGTTCATGGTGCATAGAAAATTCGACATGATATTTGCAACAAAATGTATTTCAAATTTTAAGTGGCACACAATAAAATGGCTTTAAAGATTCAAAAGCCCTTTGAGATATATGAGACTTGGATGAATCTCTCTGAATTGTTTGAACAACATAGTTTGACTTACCTCCAAATAGTGTTTAGGATGTGGCATGTGGTCTCTAATGCTAATTCTCAACTTTAACACATCTTTAGCATTGGATGATACTTGTGAGATAGAGTGCCAAAATTGTGTAATTTCTTCCTTCACATCATCAGATAGCTTCTTATCAAAACATGGAAGTCTCCCACCAAAAGCCCATGTTTCATTTTGAAGAGAATCATCAATTCTCTCTTGTCTACGAAGTGCTCTTCTCAAAGTAGTATGATTTAGGTTTAAGTCAATACAAGTTTGTCTCATATATCTACCCTTTCTCAAATTATGACTTACTAAAGAGGTTGTAATATCCCTTTGAGAAACTCTCTTATCCTTCTCCCTACTATTTTTCCTAATGCTATTGAGAGCACTGAAAAGATTCTTCACAATAATGGCATTTCTTTCCAATTTTTTATTGACACGACTTCAATTTGGCAAGTATAGGTCTCATCTTTTGCATCTTTAATAAGTGCATAAAAAGTTGACATTGCTCCACCATTGCCTTGTTGCTGAAAAACATCTTATATAGTCTTGAAGCCCATAACTGAATGGATCTTTTTGATTTTTCCCCTTCCAAATTGGCCATAATCATTTTATCAATTTCAATTATCCATTTTGGTGTTCTAGAACCTTCATGTTGATTATAATAAGGAGATATGTAAGGTTCCTATGCATTGTCATTTTCGGCATGGTTAATCATGCAATTTACATTATGACCTGGTAGCATTTCATCCTACAAATTTTCATTCTTTAAATTTTCAATCTCGGCCTTATCATTTTCAATTGGTACATTTTCATTCTCCAACTGCACATATTCATTATCTAACTCTATGATTTCATCTTCAACTAATTCATCATAAACTTGAATCACATTTAACATACCTTGTCTTTTCCTTCAGTGATTTACTTTGTCCCTTTCCCTATATGCTGCAATATCTTCATTGGATACCTTCCTTTTGCATTTAGCCTTTCGATGACTATTTCTCCCCATTCAAATGACAAAATCAAACACCTAATGATATATTATCAAACTTTTTTCAATCATTTGGGCCCCAAAATGTGACTTTTCCCAAAACCCTTGAAAATGGCCCACAAAAGGCGATGTTGTTGAGTCTGCAGTCATAGGGAATATTTTGGAAAAATCATGTTAGTATAATTGGGTATCCAATATGAGATTGGATACTTGATAATAAATCAAATATCTGATTTCAGATCAGATATCTGATATTCACGCCAAAACTTTGGAGGAAAATAAGGATTAAGATTAAGATTATAATGTATAATGAGTTATGAGTTATAATGTATAATATATAATGAGTTATGTATTATATATTATTATGACCTATTATTATTAATATATGTGATTATTATTAAATATAATAATATATGTTATATATATATATATATATGAAATTATTATATTATATTATTATTAAATTTACTATTTTTATTAAATATAATAACGTAATATATGTTATTATTATTATGACCTATGTTTTTGAAATAAAAAGGAACCAAAAACAAGGGGGTTGGCCCTTACAACTAAAAAGCTGGCAACCAACACATCACCAACAGAGACCAACATATGTTATTAATATATAATGACCTTATAATGACCTATGTTATTAATATATAATAAAATATTATGTTATTATTATTATAATCTATAAATATAATAAATATATTAATATATATTTATGATTATTATATTATATTTTTATTATTTTTACTATATTATTATTAAATATATTAACATAATATATTTTAAATTTTATTGATATATTAATATATTATTATTATTATTAAATATAACAACATATAATATTATTGTTAGTTTACTGGGATCCTTGGATCCAAAACTTTTTTATGTTTTACTGTTGGTTAAGGTTTTGTTGGTTTATAGCTGTAATTAAGACTCGGGTTGGCCTATTATGCCAATTTTGGTTAGGTTGAATTTCGTAGTTTGCTAGTTTTTTCGGCTTGGTTTTAGCTTAGTTGCTCTTAAACTCTGTTGGTTTTTGCAGATATTTGGAACTATGTTGATGTTTAGTTAGTCTTTTGTTTGCTGGTGGTTTCTGCTGGCAGTGTGCTGGTTACTAGCTTTTTGCTTGTATGGGATGACCCCCTTGTTTTGGTCGCTTTTAATTTAAAAAAAAAATAATATTATTGTTATTATTATGACCTATGATCCATTTGGTTGGTTGTAAAATGCATCGAGAGGGGTCATAGGTTCTCAATGCAATTCATGACAATATATGTCCCTAGGGGTGCTAGGACCCCTAGGGATGCATGCGCTTGGTTCTAATGCTTCGAGAGGTGTCATAGGAGACACATTTCATGACAACGTATGTCCTGGTTGGTTTTAATGCATCAAGAGGCATCATAGGTTACCCTATGACCCCTCTCGATGTAATTGATGCCAACCTATGTCCCTAGGGGCCCTAGGATCCCTAGGGATGCATGTGGTTAGTTCTAATGCTTTGAGAGGGGTCATAGGTTAACCTATGATCCCTATCAACACATTTCATGACAATGTATGTCCCTAGGGGACCTAGGACCCATAGGGACACATGTGGCTGGTTATAATGCGTCGAGAGGGGTCCTAGGTTAACCTATGACCCCTCTCAACATAGTTCATGATAACCTATGTCCCTAGTGGTGCTAGGATCCTAGGGATGCATGTGGTTGGTTCCAATGGTTTGAGAGGGGTCATAGGTTAACCTATGAGCCTTATCGACACATTTCATGACAACCTATGTCCCTAGGGGCCCTAGGACCCCTAGGGATGCATGTGGTTTCTTCAAATGCATCGAGAGGGGTCATAGGTTAACAAATGCATCAAGAAATGTATTAATCTATGACCCCTATTGATGCATTAGAACCAACCACATGTGTCCCTAGGGGTCCTAGAGCCCCTAGGGACATAGGTTGTCATGAAATGCATCGATAGGGGTCATAGGTTAACCTATGACCCCTCTCGACTCATTAGAACCAACCACATGCATTGCTAGGGGTCCTAGGGCCCCTACGGACATAGGTTGTCATGAATTGCATCAAGAGGGGTCATAGGTTAACCTATGATGCCTCTCAATACATTAGAACCAACTACATGCATCCCTAGGGGTCATAGGGCCCCTAGGGACATACATTGTCACAAAATGTGTCAAGAGGTGTCATAGGTTAACCTATGACCCCTATCCCCTATCGATGCATTCATGACAACGTATGTCCCTAGGTTCCATAGGGTTAACCTATGACATCTCTCAATGCATTTCATGACAACGTATGTCCCTAAGGGACCTAGAACCCTTAGGGGCACATTTGGTTGGTTATAATGCATCAAGAGGCATCATAGGTTAACCTATGACCCATCTTGATGCATTTCATAACAACGTATGTCACTAGGGGCCCTAGGACCCCTAGGGATGCATGTGCATGGTTCTAATGCATCGAGAGACATCATAGGTTAACCTATGACACTTCTCGATGTATTTCATGACAATGTATGTCCTTAGGGGCCCTAGGACCCCTAGGGATGCATGTGTTTGATTCTAATGTGTTGAGAGGCATCATAGGTTAACCTATGACCCCTCTCAATGCATTTCATGACAACGTATGTCCCTAAGGGCCCTAGGACCCCTAGGGATGCATGTGGTTGGTTCTAATGTGTCCAGAGGCATCATAGCTTAACCTATGACCCCTCTCAACATAATTCATGACAACCTATGTCCCTAGGGGCCCTAGGATCCCTAGGGATGCATGTGGTTGGTTCTAATATGTCAAGAGGGGTCATAGGTTAACCTATGTCCATAGGGGCCCTAGGATCCCTAGGGACACATGTGGTTGGTTCCAATGCGTCAAGAGGGGTAATAGGTTAACTTATGACCCCCCTCGAGGAATTTTATGACAACGTATGTCCTTAGGGGCCCTAGGACCCCTAGAGATGCATGTGGTTTGTTTCAATGCTTCAAGAGGGGTCATAGGTTAACCTATGACCCCACTCGACACATTTCATGACAAAGTATGTCCCTAGGGGCCCTAGGACTCCTAGAGATGCATGTGGTTGGTTCCAATGCATTGAGAGGGGTCATAGGTTAACCTATGATCCCTATCAATGCATTTCATGACAATGTATGTCCATAGGGGCCTTAGGACCCCTAGGGATGCATGTGGTTGGTTCTTGTGCATTGAGAGCCTATGACCCCTATCAATGCATTTCATGACAATGTATGTCCCTAGGGGCCCTAGGAACCCTAGGGACACATTTGGTTGGTTCTAATATGTAAAAAGGGGTCATAGGTTAACCTATGACCCTTCTTGACACATTTCATGACAACCTATGTCCTTAGGGGCCCTAGGACCCCTAGGGACACATGTGGTTGGTTCTAATGCATTGAGAGGTGTCATAGGTTAACCTATGACCCCTATCGACACATTTCATGACAATGTATGTCCCTAGGGTCCCTAAGACCTCTAGGGACACATTTGGTTGTCATGAAATGTGTTGCTTTTGATGCATTTCATTAAAACATATGTCCCTAGGGGCCCTAGGACCCCTAGGGATGAATGTGGTTGGTTCTAATGCATTGAGAGGCGTCATAGGTTAACCTATGACCCCTCTCGATGCATTTAATGACAATGTATGTCCCCAGGGGTCCTAGGGCCCCTAGGGACACATTTGGTTGGTTTTAATGTGTCGAGAGGCATCATAGGTTAGCCTAAGACCCCTCTTGATGAAATTCATGACAACCTATGTCCGTAGGGGCCCTAAGACCCCTGGGGACACATGTGGTTGGTTCTAATGCATTAAGAGGGGTCATAGGTTAACCTATGACTCATATCAATGCATTTCATGACAAACTATGTCCCTAGGAGCCTTGGGAACCCTAGGGACAAATTTGGTTGGTTCCAATGCATCAAGAGGGTTGATAGGTTAAGCTATGATCCTTGTCGATGCATTTTATGACAATGTATGTCCTAGAACCCCTAGAGACGCATTTGGTTGGTTCTAATGTGTCAAGAGTGGTCATAGGTTAACCTATGACCCCTCTCGATGCATTTCATGACAACCTATGTCCCTAGGGGTCCTAGGGCCCCTAGGGACACATTTGATTGGTTCCAATGCATCAAAAGGGGTCATAAGATCAATGTATTTCATGACAATGTATGTCCCTACAGGCCGTAGGACCCCTAGGGATGCATTTGGTTGGTTATAATACATTGAGAGTGGTCATAGGTTAACTTATGACCCCTCTCAATGCATTTCATGACAAAGTATGTCCCTAGGGGCCCTAGGACCCCTAGGGATGCATTTGGTTGGTTATAATGCATCGAGAGGGTTCATAGGTTAACCTATGACCTCTCTAGATGCATTTCATAATAACATATGTCCTTAGGGGCCTTAGGACCCCTAGGGATGCATGTGGTTGGTTCTAATGCATCGAGAGGTTTCATAGGTTAACCTATGACCCATCTCGATGCAATTCATGACAACTTATGTCCCTAGGGGCCTTAGGACCCCTAGCGACACATGTGGTTGGTTCCAATGCATCGAACCTATGACCCCTATTGATACATTTCATGACAACCTATGTTCTTAGGGGCCCTAGGATCTCTAGTGATGCATGTGGTTGGTGCTAATGTGTCAAGAGGGGTCATAGGTTAACCTATGACCCCTCTCAATGCATTTCATGAAAATGTGTCCCTAGGGGCCCTAGGACTCCTAGGGATGCATGTGGTTGATTCCAATGCTTTGAGAGGGGTCATAGGTTTATCTATGACCCCTCTCAACACATTTCATGACAACGTATGCCCCTTGGGGCCCTAGGACTCCTAGGGATGCATATGGTTGGTTCCAATGTGTTGAGAGAGGTCATAGATTTAACTATGACCCCTCTCAATGCATTTTGTGACAACCTATGTCCCTAAGGGTCCTAGAGCCCCTAGGGACAAATTTGGTTGGTTCCATTGCGTCTAGAGGGGTCATAAGCTAATCTATGACCCCTATCGACACATTTCATGACAATGTATGTCCCTAAGGGCCCTAGGACCCATAGAGATGCATTTGGTTTGTTATAATGCATCAAGAGGGGTCATAGGTTAACCAATGATAGCTCTCGATGCATTTCAAGATAACATATGTCCTTAGGGGCCCTAGGACCTCTAGGGAGCCATTGGAAATGCTTCAAAATGGGTCACTAGGGGTCCTAGGGACATATGTTGTCATGAAATGCATCGAAAGGGGTCATAGGTTAACCTATGGCCCCTTTCAATGCATTTTATACAATATTATATTTCATAATAATAATATAATACTATATATTTTAATATAATAATATTATATTATTAGATTATATAATAATAATAATCATATATGTTACTAGATTATAGATTTAATAATAATAGTCATATAATATTACTATATTATATTTAGTTATAATAATAATAATTATATTTATAACTATATTATATTTAATAATAATAATCATACATATTACTATATTTAATAATAATTATAATCATATATAATAATAGTTAATAATAATAATCATAATCATATGTAATAATAATATCAATGTCCACACTTCCCCCAAATAAATTTCCCTCTAAAACCCTCTAAAGTTTCCCTCCCAAATTTCTCTCCAAAATTGCAATTGGAAAATTTCTTTCCTCTCAAATTTCCCTCCCTCCAAAATTGCAATTGGAAAATATTTCGTGTCAAATTTCCCTCCAAAATTGCAATTGAAAAATCATGCAGTAATTGGATACCCAATTTCAGATCGGATACCCAATTTGATTTTGGGTATTTGATTAGGCTCGGTATTTACCAAGCCTGTTTGGTCAATCCAAAAAACGTGTTTGAGAAGGGTTTCACTGACACTTAGACTTCGGGCAACGATCTGACAATGTTATTTTCATCAAAATTGAATGAAATGAAAAGGGTTTTTTTATAACACTCTCGAGATTCCATTGATATAGTTGCTATCAAATTTTGAGTTCGATAAGTATTTATTAGTTAATTTTCAATGAAGATGATTGTAAAGTGTTGATTGACATACTGATTGAAAAATATTTATAACTTTCAAACGGTATAACATTTTTTAATCCAAAAGTTGCGTCACATTCCATGCTTTGCCTAGTATAAGGAAAAAATAAATTGGTAAAGTTTTCTATTAGTTAAGGTGGTCAGACATAGGAGTTTTTTTTCTCAAAAATTTTTTAGTAGAAAATTCATATTTAATTATTTATTTGGAATAAAAATACCAAAAAATATGTGTCACATCCGAGCATGAGTCTAATTTTTATATCTATAATTATATTAAAAAGTATTATAATTTGGTTTTGATTAAGGTGGTCAGACATACACCTACTTTTTATTTTCACCCTAAAATTTTCATAGCAATGCATTAAAATCCAAACTTTTGACCAATCAAATATTTTTTTCTCCAGATAAGGCATAGTAGTTTAGAAACTACATTCAATTTTCTATAGATTATTTTCTTACAACTTTTGATATAAAATCTAAAACCACTTTAAAATTATGTGTCAAGTTGACATAACCCTGATTTGCTAGTTTTTAATTGCCACTTAAGGCCATAGTTTGGTTGACCATGATCCTACACATACCCATAAGAGAATGTACCTTGAGAAAGGTTATGCCAAATCTTTCTGACAAGGAAGTAAAGGAAGCACTAAAAAAAAAATGAATAGAAACTAATTCCCATATTCAATGCATTCTTGATTCTGTCAAATGACATTAAAGTTGTGTTGCAATCAAATACAAACACATGGAAGAACATCTATGGATTGCATGATGCAAAACCTATTAACAAGGTTGTACAAGTAGTAGATATTGATAATGAAGAAGATGATTATGAGAAAGATGATAAAGAAGATGTGGATGATCATACAATTAGTGAGGATCTACCTAAGATTCAGGATATCCAAGATTATGATCCTAAGACGATAGCAACAAAAGTAATGGCCTCCATTCTTAACTCTTTGAAAAAAGCATTAGTGCTATCTATCTTAGAGAAGGTTTCCATCGAGTCACAATCAATTGGGGTAAACATAGTTCCATCAAGCACCTAATTGAATTTTGGATCTATTTTATAGAGTGCAATGATGAGTGTTGCTTCCACCACTTCATCTATCGAGTAACATATTCTACTCTTCATAGAAATAGGGTAGATCGAGTCTCAGAAAGGTATTGTGAATATTATTGCTATCATTTTTGTTTCTCTTAAAATTGATATTATTCCTAATTCTATTGTTTCAATAATAAGTTCAATGATAGTTGAGATTAAGCCTCAATTGAGCATAGAGGATTTGAGTAAAGGAAAATAAATTATTCCTTCTATCATTTAGAAAGAAAAGGGTAAAGAGGTAGAAGCCTTCAATGATGAGATTGATCTAAAGGAAGACTAGTGTCAACCAAGTGCCAAAGCTTGTAGAGTTGAAAAAATTGCCGAGTTCTAAATATCACCCAAGTGATCTTCAGAATCTAAGTTACAATAGTAAGTTGACTTAGTGAAGATTGTTTGAATTTGGTGTTGTAGCTTGTTGGTGTTTTGAAATGCTACAGGTTTCAAATTACCCCGATGAGAACAAGACACATCTAGTGTCAGCTAACTCCCATCTTTAACATATCATTTTAGACACCAGGCCAACTATAAGGCTTGACCCTTCTTCTACTTTAGGCTCTGCAAAACCTAGGTGGATGAACCTTAGATTCAATTAATATGGTACCAGTGTAAAAACATATTCCTGAGTCTAACAAAGCAGATAGAACCCTTATATCTCCTAATACTTATGTAATAACACAAATCTCACAAGCTGAGTGAGGGCATCCTATTGTAGCTCTTCAACATGAAAGAGGGAAAATCATTTGATTAATAATGTTGAATTCAACACAAATCCAAATATGTAGTAGTAAGAACTAATGATCCTGTAACTGATCAGTGCCTTATATATTGGGAAATTTCATGAATTCAATACATACATATGTGATACTTGTAATACCCCAAAATTGGCTCATTGCCATCTCAACCAATTCTGGTCTATTTCTGATCAATCCTAAAGTCCTATTCTAATAGGCAATTCTTATTCTGCTATTCGCTACTTGACTTAATTGTCAGATGCAGAAAACCCTAATATGCATTCATCATGCTTATTATTTAATTCCTATAGTATTTACTCATATTAGTCACATTAAACCTATTGATTAATATTTAATTTAATTACTAAGTATTTATACTTTAATTAAATTAAATTATATCTTAAGGCTAATGTACTATGGAATTAAATTTATTTAATTTAATAAATACACCTATCTTGATTAATTAAATGTAATTATTTAATTAAATGAAAAAGGTATTTCTAATTAATTAAATGAAATTATTTAATTAAATGGAGAACTTACTTCTAGTTAATTAAATAAAATTATTTAATTAAATGGGAAGCTATTCCTAATTAATTAAATGAAGTTATTTAATTAAGTAAGAAAAGTGCCTCTAAATTAATTAAAAGATTATTTAATTAAATAGAAAAGGTAATTATGAGAGCATATCTCATTTTATTAAATTAAGTATTTCACCAAAATCTCTCTTCAGTTCAAAAAGGGAAATTTCCAGTTCACTATTGATAAAAAATGAGTTAAATCAGTTAACTCCTTTTTCTACTTAGATTGAATCAGTTAACTCTTTATTTTACTCAAATTAAATCTGTTAACTCCCTTTAATTTGGGAATCTCCCTTTATGACTAAACTTCACCTTTAATCCTGACCGTTGATTGAAATCAATCTCAACTATTGATGGATTCCAGGAAAGTCTATTTAAGAGACCCTCATCTCTTCATTTTGAGTGGTTGAATGAGAATTTGCATTGAATTGTTAGTGGATTGTGCATTCATTTGAGCTCCCTACTTTCATATTCATTTTCTAGATTTAATATGCATACATTTTAGCATAGCTTTCTTTTACATGTTTTTAGATTAAATGTGCATACTCCATTCTAGATTAATTTTCATTCTCATATAGGTTAGTCGCATCTTCTTTTTAAATCCTTCATTCTTACAGGGTCTGGTTGCTTAAACACCTCGAATCTGAGGATATCTGACAAGCAATTCCCTTTAGATAGAAGGTAGCAGGTCAATTTTCTAGCTGATTTTCGGATGAACAATCTAATGTTCATTCCGGGATGAATCCACATATAATGACCGTGTTGAAGTGTGTGTGTTAGCAGAGGCCACATATTCACGCATACAATACTATGACATATTTCATACACCTAGACATCAGATCTATCCTATCACTTTGTGAATCAGATATCGGTGTTCATCAAGACCTCATTCTCATGAAATATCCTTCTCAAATAACAAGAAACCCTATCAAACACATAAAAAATTTACTTGGCCCTTTGTTCCAACAAAAAAACATATCTAACATACAACCTTAAAAGGATGCAAATGGATCTCAACTCTTTGTTCCTAGACCACATAAGACTGCAGATTACTGAGATAGGATATGAGAATTAGAATGAAACTAATGAAATTCTTGCTCATTTGTATTCATTTCCTTGAAACAATATAATCAAATGCATGAAATCAAAACATGAAATCACCTAACATATCAGAACTAGTTGTATTATCTTTCCTACTATTGTTCATACAAGAGAAATGCTGAAGGAAATTGGTATCTCAGTAGTGAGAAGTTTTTCTTAGAGAACTAGAACCCTTATAATGAGAAAGAAAGAGAATGATATAAGAGGAAGTGAATTCTCGGATCTAATCTGAAGACGACATGTTTCCACTTGAAATTCCCTATCCTAGCAGTGAAAATAATTTCTCTAATCTCTCTTTGTAACTATATTTCAAGTCCTTGATAATTTTGCCTCCCAAAAGCATAAAGTGATTTAAAAACTTGATGGAAAAATAACTGCTTTTGATGCTAGATCTCAAATCAAGGCAAAGGAAAAAATCAGTTAAATGGCCTCTAGAATGCAATATAATCTTTTTGAATTTTTTTCCCATTTAGGCTTCAACAAGATTTCATATCTACCTCCTAGCCAATTTTGATGCTTCATGATGAAATTTGCCCATTCTACTGAGAATGCCCCAAAAATTACAAATTTGCTTATAGCACAAATTGGTGAACAACTGTGTAAAACTAACTCCATATTTAGAAAGTTTGTTTCCTCCCAGTTCCAACGGTATATTGAAGTCCATATTTTGGATAAAAATACTCCCCTACAAGTCATTTAAAAAAATCTACCCTTGGCATGGACTATGGCCTGCAACTTTTTCAAATTTTCAAAAGTTTAAAATTTCCAAAGTTCATACTTTAGAAATAACTCCTGTTTGATTTAAAAAATCTGAACGTGCAACTTTTTGGAAAGAATATTTAAAGATGTCATTTAAAAAGCATTTTATTTTTTCCCTCAGCTCCCATTTTGGGTCAACCCTATTTGACCAAAGTGCCATGTGTTGATCTCTGATTGGTTCCTTGACTGCCACCAAACTGCCATGTCATCACCTTGGATGCACCTACTACATCACCAATCCACCTCAACATGAAATGTCAGTGTCACCTCACTACCAACTCACTACCACATGTCAAATTTTTATTGGGTCACCATGTCGTTATGTTAACGGTCGTGCATCTTCACCTTGTTGACATGGAAACCACTATCAGATGTGCCACATGTTGCCATCCTGTGCTCATGAGATCTCAATCCACCACATCGCAACCTTCCTTGAAATTTGTGCAATGTGGCACCTTGTGGTTAGTCCAGTCATTGCCAACATCATCATCTTGTCATTGCATAGATTGCTTAGCTGCCACTTGTCAAATTTTGGTTCATTCTCAACTGCTCATTGGAATTTCACCTTACTGGGAATTCACTAGTTGGAAATTCAACTTTCTAGGAGGTCGCTAGCCAAAATTTGAACTTTCCAGCAAGTTGCCATGTTACATGCAAAAAAGCATCACCATTTTCTAGTGGTGACATGGTGCCTTCCCAAATTCTTAACTTTTTCGATGCCTTTCTAACTTTTCCAGCACCCTAATAATGCTAATGTCATCGGTTGTTGTGTTGTATGTCCATTAAAAATATTACCTGTTCTTCTGGCCGACTAGGATCCATGTGTATGCCACAACTTTCAAAACATGTGTGCCTTTTAAGACACATAACATATGAGTGGAATGGTATTTAAATAAGTGAAAATACTGTCTCCCAGTGAATGTGGGATAATATAACTGCTTTGTTCTTCATCAATGTGTAGCTTCCTCTACTGTGACTTGCTCTATTCTTGCAAGATGACTCCCTTCCAAATCAATCACTACTACTCATGTGTTCTGCCTTTGATGTGAGCTACTTCTCTTTACTGGCATTTGCAAGTGGTATAACAATGTTTCTATCATGGGGAGAAAGGCCTCTTTTCTATAACTCTACCATGCAGGTACTTTGTTTTGATGATGGAATAAATTGGTTCAGATACATGGTTACAACCTTCCTAATTCTTCTTATTTTCATAGGCTAGAGCATTATCTTATTTAGGTGGATGTTCTTTGTCTGCTACTTCCCACACAAATATGGAATATGAAATAAAGGTTATTTTCATGTGGAGGACTTTGGACAAAACACATTTTAGAAGTGACAGATCATATTAAGTATTCAGGGGCATCATGGGATCATTCTATTAGTAGAGGGGTTTTCATGAATTCCTTTATAAAATTTTCCAAGAGAATGGTGATAGATCATTCCTTCATAGTAAACTTAGGTATTTGACACTTAGGTGAAAATGTAGAATCATAAATTGCTCAAAACAAGACTTCACGAAATATCTCAGAATGTCAACTTATCTTCATGGAACACATATTCATTCTGAATGCAAGGTCTTAGAAGCATTAAACACCTCTTAGGCCTCACAAGTGTAATCAGGTACATATGCATTAAAAAACATTTAAGGACTTCATTTTTTCAATGGTACTCAAAATTAGGGCTTTGATTTTGAGTCCCAACATAGCTGACTCCAAAAGGTAATAAATTGGATTAGTATATATGTAATACATCTTATCTCCAAGTATGAGTTTGTAAAAAAGAAGAAGCAAAATGAATGAAAATTAGAAGACAAAGGCTACAAGGAGTATAAGGGAAAGTAGAATCTTGTCTATCATAGCAAGGTGATCATTTTACATCAAAGGAATCTCATACATCAAACCAAGTTGCAGATCAAAGATCAACTACTAGTTCATCCTAACAGGTGCATCAATGAAATCCTATAATAAGGTGGACTTAATAGTCTTATGTTGAATCTTCTAACCAATTGCATACTTCATTGTATTGTATAAATCCTTTCTCAAGGTAGACCTAACAGTCCTTGTTTCTCCTAATAGGGCAGATCATCATAACTAATCAATTGTAAGTCTTAATAGGACAAATTTATATTGCATTCATAAAGCTTGTGAGTATCATCCCCATCCAACTTTTACTTTATATTTGGAAGGTTTTTGGGTTACCAAATATTGTTTCAAGTTTTATGAACATTTTATTGCTTTTAGTCTTTCATGCATGCAATTAGATCAAAATAGCTTATGAAAGATTATTTCATGAATAAAAGTTAAAGTTTTATTGGTTCCTGATTCACCCCCCACCCCCCCACTCAGTCACCTGAGCCCACATATATTTCCAACATTTTTGGTGTGAGAGTTTCCCAAAAGTTCATTAAAAGAGAAATGTAAGAGTTATCTAACTAGGAATCAATCTAGAAAAGAAAACCAATCCTATGTTGATTGATGGAGGTATAAATAGGATAACCAAGATATTGGGGGGGGGGGGGGGGGGTGAATAAGAATTTTAAGAACTTTTACTTTTCACCAATTCATTCACACATTCACCATTTATCCTATGCATGTAAAAAATTGTAACAATGAACTTGTTGTATCATGTAAATCTAATCTGTCACATGCATAAAAATAAACACATAACACAATATTTGTTACCTACAAACCCTCCAAGGTGAAGGTAAAAGTGGGGTGAGGATTACACCCATAAATCTTCTCTACTATAGTGATAAAGTTAATCTATTATGGTTACAATGTTTGATCATAAAATATGATCTACCCTGTGAGGGGTTTTCTCTATTAAAAGCTTAAGAGACTACTAGGTATCACCTTGCTAGAGGATTTAACACTTACAACAAAGGAAGGACTCTATTAGGATATTTACAAAGGTCTATTAAGACCACTTTGTTAAGATATTTACCATAAATCAAGTCAGTTAGTATTGATTCGGTACCTGACTCTTGGTATGCTCTGTAAGCTAATTTTGAGTCTTCTCCTTGCTAAATAATCCTCTCCTTTGATCTAATAATACTTGTCTTTCCCTTCACTATTATGATTAGGTCACTTGATCTATTAAAAGATGACAAAACACCTTCACTAACTTTTGATTTGATCTCGATCCATCACTTCCCTAATCATATATTACTCCTTGTTTACAAGCATACATTTCTCTTCTCCACTCTCTCTATCTCACTAATCTAGGTTAAGATCTCATCTACTTAAAGACATAAGTAAAGAGTTTCTAGATTCTTCTATAATAGTTTCTTCATGTGAATTATTGATCACAAAACATAGGGACCTATAATCCACTTCATTTATGCATAAAACCCTTTTTAACAACCTCTACAAATATTAAATATTCCTTCCATGTCAGATCAAAAATGTTTTGCCTCAAAATTTGTTCCATTCCTGACATTTATGTAAACTCTGCATTGCTCAATCTTTACTATTTTCTGACACTTAGTATTGTTGGTTCTCAGTCTGTATTGTGCTCAGTACAAACAGTGTCACTTGACATTTGTATGTTCAAAACTACTTAATTGATGTTGAGCTTGGATCATATAGAAAATACTTAGTGACCAAACACTTGTTCAACTCCTATAGAGCTTAGTACATACTTTCTTATGTACATGACTTGACTTATGTACAATAGCTTAGATGTAGTGATGACCATCTGACTCTACCTTGTAAATGACTATGTCTTTAACACTAATAGACAACAATATTTAGAGATACCAACATGCCATGGCTACATAATCTAAACGTGATCAATATAGAAAGGAAAGAACAAACATCATAAAGGTGTCACATATGAAATTCCTGACAATTGTAAAGGTAATCAAATATAGTGAAAAGAACTTCAGAATTTCTATCCTATTCTATACAATGAATGAATGGATTCAAGGAAACATAAAGTGGAAACAAGCAAGCTCCATGAAGTAATTAAAAAAAGGGATTACCAAAGACTCAAAGAAAAGGAGATTGATAATTCATTAAGAGACCTTAGAATGGATTCTCTCATCTAGTCATATAGTGGTGGATAAATAGGTTTATGGGGATTTCCAATGTCAGTTCTGATTAAGAAAAATATTGTTTATCTATTACTAGACAATCATGATCAATGACACTTTGAGGCATCAAAAGGAATTGGAACACTAAGCACATAGTGAGCCTAAAAATTTAAGATTATGAAGTTTCGGCTTCTAAACTACTTGAAATCTACTCGTAGCATTTGGAAACTAGTTTTCACTTGACACATGATAGAAGAATGCTTGTTGATGAAAAGATTCCTTTGTCATTCCTTCTCTTTTTTCATGGCTATTTATTGTGGCCTCACAACACACACCCCATTTTGAGTCACAAAATGGGGACCCCCTAATTTCAAAACCCTCTTGAGATACCTAGTTAGGTGCCACAGTCGATTAGGACCCTCTTCTAGGTCTAGGTAAATCCCTAGTCCTTGATCAAGAAGGATCAATCACATCAAAGGATTAGAAACCAATTTTTGGCCTTATAGTGCAGATAGTGCATACATGCACATGTGCACTGAGTGTGCACCTATGCACTCACCTCCATTCAAGGATGTGCACATGTGCATTTATGCACCCTCAGAGGTGCACACCTTAAGATGTGTACACTAAGTCACCCAATCCTATAAATTACCCCTACCCCTTTGCTACCTCACTTGTTTTCCTTCGCACCCTTTGTTACACCACACCTTCACACCCTCATCTACTCTGTAGCTATGCACATCCAAAGGTCTACATCAAACCATCCACCCATTAGAGGTAAAAATACCGATTGATTGGAGATGTGTACATGTGTACCTCCTATAGGTGTGCATGGTGCACAAATAAACCAGTCCTCTCCACCCCCAAAAGAGTTTCCATTGCATGAATAATGTGCATAGTTGTGCACATCATGCATTGGTGCACGAAGTGTGTAATTGTGCACTTTTATACTAAAGGCATGATAATATATACCTTGCACACCTAGGATAGGTACACATATGCATATTCTAGACATATTGGGGGGATTTTAGTCATTTTCTCCTATTTTCTATCAATTTTAGGTCAATCTAGCACATAATTTGCTAGAGAAGAAGGTCATACCCGAAGAGGCACTTGAGGATTATTAGATGAGTGCAATAGATGACTATGATCTCTGCATTAGGGACTATTGTGGAATGAGTCTACAACTAACCTGAAAGGTAGTCAACATGGAGATACCTCTCAAAGCATGGGACAAGAATGCTCCTGACATATTAGATCCTTCAAATATTAGGGATATGATTTATGAGAGGCCCATAATAAATGTGGAATTTGGGTAGAAGAGAATGATGATATCGATCACAAGGCTTGACATGTAGTTGAGTTAATAAGAGAGTGGGTGAAGAATCCTTTCCATATGGATCCAATTCCTCAAGCCTCAACTCTTTGGGATACAATTCAACCTAAGAGAGGTAAAGGGGTGAAAGTCACTATACCAACTTACCCTGCTAAATCACCAATGGGGTTGGAAATGGTATACAAACATGAGTGGAAGGTTGAGTACTTTGAGAGAGAAAGGGGTAACATAAAGAAGGGAAAGAGAGCCCCTTAGGTAAGGGAGAAATAAGAAGAGAATCAGGCACAGATAACTACCCAAGAAGAAGAAGCCAAACATGAGCAAGAATATGCTTAAATAGCATAGGAAGGAGCTCTAGCACCTCAAGACCATGCATTAAAAGCCTCCCCATGGGTACCAAAAAGATCCAAGATAGAGATGATGGTGGTAGGTGTGAAAAAGAGGAGACTAAAGCAAAAGAGCACTCCATCACCTTAGGTGTTGGAAACCATTCTCAAGGTGGAAGATGAAGAAGAAGGGGAGAAAATAGAAATTTTCCCCTTTAATAAGAGGACTTTCTCAACTACAACCATAGAAAAAGAAAGGAGTTTAACTCAAACACTGCCTTCAATTCCTTAGGAGCCTATCCATGTTGAGACCTTAGAAGGGGAGAAACAAAATAGGATTGAAGAAATTAAAGGTGAGTGAGAAGATGTTTTTGACATCTTGAATTTGTATTTCATGCCTATGGGAATTGAGATGATAGGAGAGAAGATATATGATACTCCTCATAATGAGCCACTGGGAGAAGATTGGAATCTGTTAGGATAAACCACAGACATAAATAAAAAACTACATGAAAATATAACCAATAACAAAAAATAATAGAACACACAGAAATGAACACAAGGCACCAAGATTTAACGTGGTTCACCCAATCCCTGGCCTACGTCCACCAAATAGCAAGTCTGATCTTATTACAATCCAGTGATTACAACCTGATTACAATTGTAATCCCTTACAGCTCAATACCATCACAAGAACCAATTTCACATCACAACATAATGAAAAATACCCAACCCTAAGCCCTTTTATACAAGTATTAAACCACTTTAGGGTTATAACATGTCGGCCATAATATGTCGGCTACCATGTCGGTCATGGCCCAAAATTTTTTTTTTCGAGGCGATGCCCCGAACCCCACTATTTATGAATTATGTATAGTACTTTCCTGATCAGTCACCACAATCTAACAGAATCAACTACCTCCCTCACCACAAGGGCCTCTTGGTGTTCCTTCTCCACCAACACTAGATATGCCTTCAATAATAGATCAAGGATTAGTAGCCCTACCTCTTCTGATGGTTGAAGCTAATAGTCAAATCTTAGAGGAAGGATAATATTTTAAATAGAATGTCAATGATGTATGAGAAGGGAAGATTATGGAAGAAAATGAGCAAGATCCTCCTAGTATAGAGGCTAGGTCTCCAACCCAACTTGACATAGAAGCACTCTAAAGTTATTCCTCAACATGAGAAGACTCTAGGGAGGAGTGGTAAGTTAAAGGAACTTGCATTAGAACCTACCTTTTTAGCTCAGTATATGTCACCAATGGGGACAATGTTACCATCATGGCTAAAGAAGGAAGTCTTTTTCAGATAGAAGAGATAGATGGAGTTGACAAAATCAAAAGGAATGGAAGAATTGATAAAATCAATGAAGAAGCTTGAACCACTCAAGGATGATGTGAAAACATTGGCCTTCATAATGAAGAATCATGATTGGGACCTTTTGAGACATATTTCCATTCTGGCCCCTGATGAAAATACATAAGATGTGATTCCTAAGGACTACTAAATAAAGGAGGTAGTATTAGGGAAGCCCATAGTAGACACAACAAAGCTTTTGATCACTATAGGTCTTAAAATAGTGTGAACACATCTTGACAAAGGTGATTCAAAGATTTTGATGCTAAGGAAACAAAATGAGCTATCAAAAGGGTATTTGAATGAAGTAGTGGGTCCTATAGACCCTGATAATCCTAAGATTAGTTTGTGAGTTGCATTGGATAGAAAGGAGATGGAGCAATCTATGGATTCATTTTTGGATGCTTGCCAAAGATGGAATCATATTTTTGAAGAAAGAGAAGCACAAATAATACAAGGTAGTTTGAACATTTTGTACAACATCCAACATAATGCCAATAAATTGGTTGCCATTGTAAACCAAGATTTTGGGATAATGGATGAAGTGTATACTTGGGCCAATGATTTACAAGCACTAAAATCCATAAAAGGGAAAAGGTACCTAATGCTAATGGATATTTATTTACTAGAGGAGTTAGATAAGTTGGATGATTGGATAAAGAAGATATCTTCAAGAAATAAAGTCATGGAATGGCTATACGAGGATATTCAACAAATAAAGAGTAAAGCTCAATGACAATTTTTGGAAGCAGACATATACTACAATGCTACTAGACTTGAGATTTTTGAAGATGAATCAAGAACCAAACTTTCCTCAGTGCAAACAATAGTTCAAAAGTTTAGGGCTTCATTCAAAACAACTTCATTTGAGGATGATGTCAGACAAGTGAGAAAACCATAAGAAATATTTTTGGAACTAGATTCTAAGATAGAGAACTTTGATGGTACAAGGATAGAAGTGAGTAACTATCAAGATGTAGTTTAAAATAAGTATGAGTCACTAGATTCATCAGAGGCTAAGGAAGTAACGAAGATGGATGAGAAATTCAAGAGCAAGTACCCAAACATCATTTTGGTATAAAGGGGAAGAAAATCTAGATGTTGGAAATCAAGTTTTGACACTTAGAAGAATTTTAGGATTTTTGGGTCCTATTATGAAGGTGCACTTTTTGAAGGTTCTCTTTTAAAGGTGTGCTCTTTGCAAGGTGCACCAAATCAATAGGTGCATCGACAATTTTGAAGAAGAAGCAATGTACTGATAGTTAACTGCCAATAGCTATTTTAGAGCATTCCATGCATCGATAATTCATTTTGACAATAATTCAACTCCTAGAGACACCTAGAGAAGGTTGAGCTTCCATTTTTAGAGCTCTTGGTGACTCCCAGATCAACTCATGAATACTGTCTTCTTATCTTCTTCTTCTTTTATTTTTTTAAGTCATGTAAAGGCTCATGCACCCATTAATTGAAATAAATAAGGGTGGAGACCTAGTTAGGACCATTTACAATCAGTTATTATATGTAAAATGCTTTACTTTATTCATTTTTTAGCATGAATGTAGTAAATCTTGTCGAAGTGTGTTATTTTTGTGAATGCATGTTCATGAATAATAATGGATCTAATCATTTTATTGTGTTGTTATGATTTTGCGATCTTTTGATTTTGGTGTTTGCCTTATCTTGACAAATTTCACTATTGCAAGAAATTGGAGAAAGGATCACTATTGTTCTTATATAGTGTTTTGTCTCATGTGAGTGCATGTTCCATGGCCTGACAATTTGATGAAACTTGAAACATATTTTGATTTTTATTAAAGTTCCCATCTACAATTTCATCATTGGAGTTGAGGAAGCACTACTCCAAATTTCTTTGGTTTCCTACCATATCCTTTTGATAATTTAATTTGCAGACATGTTGTTACTTTCATTTATGTCCATTAGGAATTTCCTATTCAATAATTTTCTTTAAATCTCTCAATACTCTATATTTTTTATTTTCTTTTCAAAATAATTGGTTAAAATAGGAATCCATATAGTTGCATTGGTTAGAAATTGTATTCATCATAAAGTAGAAAATAAAAATATATATCTTTTTTGTGGTTCTGGTTCAGCAAAGATCTGCAGATTGGTTGGTACCAAAAAAGGCCTCCTTGTGAACATTAAGATTTATATTTAATTGAGTTACCTAGTAGGTTGAAAAACAACCATCAAAAACCATAGAGTTGGTCATTGTTCAACTTTTCAAGAGAGAGATTTGAAAGGATTTCTACAATTAAGCATCACACTTAATGACAGCTCAAGAAGAATGAGGAATTCAAATTAGATACTAAGGGAGTTCATGATATTTTTATTGGGTCTAGTTTTTATCCTAATGAATAGAATTTATTATTATGGGAATTATATCCACCAAAAAAAAGGTCTAAGAGTATAAATGTTGATAATGGGTTTGGGAAATGATGAAAGTTAAAGTGGGAGAGATTGACCCCTTGGTCTCTGCAAATATGGGTATTGATATATCTAAATTCAATCTAACACAAACAATAAAGATTATGAGAGAGAGTGATTAATACAAATTTATATATGAAGAAAGTTTTAGCAAATGTAAGATCTCATTGCAAGTTTTTGTGAGATGTTAAAGGATTTGATACAAGTATACCTACATAAAAATGTCTTAGTTCTTACCTAACAACAAGATAAATGGAAATCCTAGTGAATAAAAAGGCTATTTTAAATCCAATGGGTGTATCTCCTCCTTTGAATAGGTCGAAATAGAAATATGTCCTTGCAAGTATGGTAATTTTATACTGAAATGAGTAATACCAACATGAAATAGAAATGTGTCCTTGCAAGTAAGTTAATTTTTATATTACAATTATCAAAGACCCGCTAAAAATAGAAATATGTATCCTTGTAAGGTAATTTTTATACTAAAATTAGAAAAGACTAACTCAAAATAGAAATATGTGTCCTTTCATGAGGTATATTTTCTAATGCAATTAACAAGACCATATTGAAATAGAAATACATGTCCTTGCAAGTAAGGTAATTTTTATACTACAATTAGAAAAGACTTTTTCAAAATAGAATATGTATCCTTGCAAATTGTTGTGATGTGGAGACTGATTAGACTCGAAGGTTTATTTAGTGTGATTTCCCCCAAATTATTTCTATGGGGGTTTAGGGCCAGTGCCTCCAAGATGGGGTCAAGGGGCAACTGCTATTTTTTCTATTAGACCACTTATTCTATCCCTGATTTTGTAAGTGACAAAAGCTTGCTTAAAATGGCTTAGGGTTAGGGATTTCATAGTGTATGGTGATATTGCAACTTCTTATGGTGGTATTCAACTATAAAGTATTGTGGATTGTAATCACTGGATAATAATAATATTGGACTTGTTGTTGGTGGATGTAGCCAAGGGATTGGGTGAACAACATTAAATCATTATGTCTCATGTTCTCTTATGTGTGATTTATTACTTTATAATATTGGTTATATTTGCATGTAATTGTTGTTTCTATTTGTGGTTAATCCTAACACAAGTAAGATAATTTTTATACTAAAATTAGGAAAGACCAACTTAAAATAGAAATATGTGTCCTTGAAAGTAAGGTAATTTTTATACTACAATTAGAAAGACCATCTCAAAATAGAAATACATGTCCTTGCAAGTAAGGTAATTTTTATATTGTAATTAGCAAATACCATCTTGAAATAAAAATATGTTTCCTTGCAAGTAAGGTAATTTGTTTACTCCAATTAGCAAGACCATATCAAAATAGAAATATGTGTCATTGTGAGTAGGATAAATTTTATACTACAATTAGAAAGACTAGCTTGAAATAATAACATGTGTGGACAAACAAGTAAGGTAATTTTTATACAACAATTAGCAAGACATGCTCAAAAAATTATCTGCATAAAACTATCATGTTCTTCCTAATTGAAGAAAAAACAAAATCCTAGTGAATATAAAGTTATTGCAAATCCAATGGTTGTATCTCCTCCACTTACCATATCTAAATAGAAATATGTGTTCGTGCAAGGAAGGTAAATTTTATACTTCAATAGAAAGACAATCTAAAAAATTCCTCTCTCGGTCTCTATATATCTATAGTTTTAGTAGATGCAATGAAAAAACAAGCTCTCCTTGTTCCCATATAAGTCACTATATTCTCAAATAGTAAAGTGGTGTTCTAAAGCCAAAAATCCAAATGTAGACAAAATACTACTTTATGCTTCTGTACAACTTTGGTATTAGCTCTAGTAAATGTGTAAATGTACATCACTTGTTTATTATAATGATGATATGAAGACCATTTTTTTCCTTGAAATGCTTTTAATTTTCAATGTATGACTTCAAGCCCTCATAAAAGGATAGTAAACTAGTCCCAAAGATACAAGCTCAAATCCAAACAAACTACTACTTTAAGCTATTATATGACTTTGGTGATTTCTTGTGGTGGATTTGCAGTTAGAGAAAGGAGAGAGGTGATGAATTTTAGAGGTAAAACTTTGGTATTATCCATAGTAACCTTTTGAATGCAGTTCAACATCTCATAATAATGATGATGTGAAGATTAAATTCATTCTTGACATGCTTTCACTTTTGCAATGTTTGACTTTAGGCCCTCACAAAAGGATAGTAAACTAGTTCTAAATCCACAAACTGAAATGCAGACAAAATGCTACTTTAAGTTGTTGTACAACTCTAGTGATTATTTGAAATTTATTTAGAGTTAGAGAAGAAGGAGAGATAAAAAAATTCAGAGGCACAACTATGGTATTATCCCTTGTAAACCTGTGAATGCACATCAACTAATCAAACAAATGATGATGTGACAAAAAAATCCCATTGTGCCATCCCTTGGTCATGAATTTGGATATGCTAATTGTACCCAATATTTTTTTAGATGTCAAAATTTTGGAGCTTTTGGTTAAAAATTGCAATTTAGGGAAGAGATACCTAGGGAAACCCCTTGGTTAGATTATATATTTTATAATTGAGAAATTTGTTAAGTTAGACCAATTATGTAATAAGACCTTATGATTTTAAGAACTATACCAAGAATATCATAGAATATATAATACATATAGAGGGTGGAAGTTTCCTTTACATAGAGATAGGAAGAGCGATAACCCAAATCTACTTACAAAGAAAGATGTACCTCCTTTTGACGTGAACTTGTTCAGATTATACTTTTAATATACTTACACATCTTGCGGTAATGTAGAAGTTAGAGAAGGTCCTAATTTGATGAATACAATACCCATAGTTTTCGACAGTAATATCTAAATGTTTGATTCTAGGCCATTTGAATACATATTATTCATTGTTAAAAGACTTAATGGAGGTTTCTTGTCTCTGAGAGATATTGAATACCCTAGGTTTATGTATTATCCATTATTGATGTACCTAGTATTGTTCCAAGTTTATATTAAAGGAATGTGATAGAATAATTAAAACTAGATGTAAGGGATATGGATGAAATGAGTAGCTAATACAACTATGGGTCTTTATATGGGATTCAAGATATCTTTGGTTAAATTTGAAGAATGGTTTATGAAACCAATTTACTAAATTATCTAAAATTAGCCATATTATAAGTTTGTCAACATAAAAATTAAAAGGTTTATGAGACCCATGGAATATGATGAGAGAAAATTTTTAAATCATGTTGGGGTGATTGGTATGTGCATTCTACATCACATTGGGCTGATCAGTATATGAATTTCGACTTTAGTTGCTTTAGAGTGTATGGATTTGAGAGAGAACCCATGTAAAATAAATTTACCCTAGGTAGAATTTCTTATTTGGAGTTTGTCAGGCAATTGAGTATTACAAATGCTCATCATTTTGAAAAGTTGCATAAGAAGACTATTTTGCTAGGTACCCTTAATTTTGGATCTTTCACCATTGTATCTATAAGAGCATATGAGGTCATTCAAAAAAAAAAACTTCTTTGTGAGTTTAACCTAGTGGAATATTTGTCAAGGAGGAAATATGATCCTATAAGGTACATTCATTCTTGAAATAAAAATAGAGCTCAAGCGACTATTTAAATGATGTGATGGAAATGAAGGATACATTTAAGAACCTTGAGTAAGATGAGGCTCGTGAAGTTATTGATAAATACATTAGAGAACTAGATGAAAAAATTCAATAGTTGATGCAATTGAGGTCAAAATAATTAGGAGAAAGTAATCCTAGGGAAAATGTGGTCATCTCAAGGTTGCCTATTGTCAATGTTGAAGAAAAATAGAAATAATGAAAAAATAATTGTAAAATTGGACATTCATGTTGATACTAGATTGGATGAGAATAATTATTTTGTGTCAGATGATGTTATTTTTAGATCTATGAAATTCAAATTATTTTTATTTAATATTAAAGGGAAGAAGCTTAGGGAGTCCATACCTGATGTTAGTCTAGAGAATGAGGTAGATTTGTTGACAAGATTGAAAGAAGACATTGGTGTAGAAATCAAGGATACGAATCCACAAAGAGGGAGATAGATTCTTACCAAGGTGGGTGTAATTTTGTTTCCAAGATGGGATCTCAATGCATCCTTTATCTTTCATGGAATTTTTAATTTTGAGGATAACGATTTTAAATTAGAAACTGAGGGAGATAATGCTATTTTTGTTGGCTCTAGATTTTATCCTATTGAAGAGACTTTATTATTGTGGGCATTATATCTACCAAATAAAAGGCCTAAGATTATAGATGTTGACAAGGCTTTTAGGAAATGATGAAACTTAAAGTAGGAGAGATCGACCCCTTGGTCTCTGCAAATAGGGGTTCTAGTATGTCTAAATTCAATTTAACACAAACAATGAATATTATGAGAGAGAGGGATCAATAAAAATCCATGTATGAATAATTTTTTAGCAAATATGAGGTTTCATTGCAATTTTTTGTGAGATGTTAAATAATTTGACACAAGTTTGCCTACATAAAAATATCTCAGTTCTTCCCTAACAAGAAGAGGAATGGAAATTTTAGTGAATATAAAGTTATTGTAGATCCAATGGGTGTATCTCCTTCACTGATTAAATCAAAATAGAAATATGTTTCCTTTCAAGTAAAGTAATTTTTATATTACAATTAGAAATGACCAACACAAAATAGAAATACATATCCTTGTATTCACCTCATAGATTTGCTCACACACTTGATCACAAAATTCAAAGTTAATATGATGTAGGAAAAATAGTATTTTATGAAACTCAAACTCTCAATTTGTAGGAAAAATTTAGGAAAATAATATATTGTGTAGGAGAAATTACATTGCCTTGACTTTATGAAGCAAAAAAAATATTTACATTACATAGTGAAAGCATCAAATGAAAATTTTATTGTGTGATTTGTGTAAGGAAATACAAGAATATTTGTTTCAATATGTAATTCAAGGAATACCCACATTGTCAAAAATGTGATCTCTTTGATAAAAAATCCCACATATGGGGCAACATTTTTTTCTAGGACTAGGAAACGAATCTCTCATATTGGGTAGTGATATTCTCTAGGACTAGGAAAAAAATTATGAATAATTTGACAATTATACAACTATATTGTTAGAAGTGATAAAATATCTCAGACTAGCTACAAATTGTCTTATATAAGAAGTAACCTTCTTATCAAGAGAGGGAAAAATATTTTTTGTAAGCCTATGAGGTTGTTACATGCTTGGGTGTTTTGAAAAAAATTACTTCCACCACTGATCACAAACTTCTTTTATCATTGATATATATAAATAGTGCTCTGATATGCAAATCTCACAAAAAGAAAAATCTACAAAAATAAATTAAAGCATGCAAACCAAGTAAAATATTTCATTTCAATAAATTATGGGAAGGTGATTCATTAGTCTAGTCAGAACAAAAAATCAACTCCTCTTTGTTGTCAAAAAAAATATTCAATGCCCTAAATGAAATCATAGAGAATAACTAACTTATGGTGGGTCATAACTTGCATAAAGCTCTTGGATCTAAAGGGTTGGGTATAAATAGTGCTTAAAAACTAAAAAGGAGGGATTTGGTTAGGAGTTTTATATCTGATGATGAAAAAATAGAGGAGGGATGGACAAAAGTAGAGAAACCACTAAATATTAGACTCAATTTTAGAGCAAAAAATACGATTTTTGATGAGATCAATAAATGGAAACCTTATCCAACCAAAATTTATGGAATATTGGAATGCAATATCATTTCAAAAAATTTCAATGGGAAGATGAATCAAAATCTTCACAATCACACAGATTTGACCAAAGGAGAGATCATGCATGCATGGAGGAAATAATCACAAGAAATTATTCATGGTAAAAAAGAGACAAGGGTGATGATTCCACCCAAATCATTTAAATATGAAGGCATCTATGACATACATCATGCCACACAAGAGGGATTTCTCCAATCAAAATCCCAATCTAGGCCAACCTGTGAGTCTTAAAAGATCTAGAAATTATGGGTATCAAGAAAATTCTCCAAACAATAAGAATACATTTGGAGAGATTAATGAATTTTCAAGGTCTAGTGAGAACAATGATAATAGTAAGGATAGCTTATTAATCATCAATAACAATTACCATGAGATTTATTGGATGGATTGCCAAAATTTGGGACTTTTGCATATTGGAATGGATTGGATTCAAGTGATCCTAATCTAGCAAAATGGTTGGAAGACTTTTGTAGGGAATAGGTAAGTATATCAACAAAGTCCAAGCATTTGGTATATCTTTAGTTTAAAATAATTTTATTAGGGATAAAATTCTTTCAGAATATTTATGTTTTTATAAAGGCTTCAATGTTAAATCCTCCAATGGGAGCCAAATTTTAGTGAATCTTCAATAAACAAAATATGATCCCCAACTTGGGATTACACCAAATATTTACCAGTAGAACTAGTTTATTTCCAAATCTTAAAACATATAGGTTCTTCCATAGGTGACCTCACAAGTATTGAATCTAACTATTTAAATTATAACAACATCAAATTTTTAATCTATTTGGAAGTAGGTCATAAACATTTTAAGCTTATTAAAATTACCACAAACCAATCAAGTTATAATATAAAGTTTGAAATATATGAGGGATATATCAAAGAAATAATCATAATGGAATCTAATACGGAAAGAATTCCAAGGTTTATTGAAAGGAATACAAATCTTAAACATGTCTATTCATCAATCAACAAAAAGAATAAACCTTAGACAAGAAAACCTTTATATGACAATTTGGATCACCAAAACTTACTAGCAATAGAGAATGCAATAAAGAATAGTTTACATATGTAGAAACCAAATCAATCTTGTGAAATATGTTGCCCAACACAATACATAGAAGATGGGAAATATTGGTAGAAGATATGGAGAAAATAGTCATTAAAAAGGATACCACCCAGTCAGAGGAAAACCAATTAAACAAGGGTCAAACAGAGGGCAGAATAAACTCTTTTCAAGAGATGTTATGAATATAGTGAAAAGAAACAATAATGAGAAAAAATTCAACAAATTACATAAATGAAAAATTTGTAGACAACAAAATCATTTTATAGAATATATTAGAGTAAATTTGATTACTCACAACAACCTAATTCATGACACAATTCTTATCTATGATGGAAGTTTAATTGGGAAACTAAGATACTAACAAGGGGCTAAATCAAGATCTATAAAACTTTTATCCCTAAAAATAACTTTATTGTAATCAGCCTATTACCCATCTCATATCTAACTTATGCATGACATAACTTGAAATATCAAATGTTGAAATAAATATAAGCACGTATCACATCCATGAAATGTAAACACATAACACAAAATATTTGGTAACCTAGAAACATTTCAAGTTGAAGGTAAAACTGGGGTGGGGATGACACCCACAAATCTTCATCACTGGAGTAACAAAGTTAACCTATTAAGGTTACAATTTTGATCACTTCTAATGTTCTACCCTATGAAGGGTTTTCTCTATTAAAAGATTTATGACTGTTAGGTTTACCTTTATTAAAGGATTTTATACTTACAATGACGTAAGGAATCTATTAGGCGATTTACAAAGGCCTATTAACACCATTCTATTAAAAGATTTTCCCTGATTCAATTGCCAAAAATGATTCAGTACCTAATCCTTCAATTTTCACTTACAATTTATGATTATGAAATTCCTTCTTCCAATCTCTAATTTGATCTCCAATCTAATATATATTTACTTTTTCCTTTAGTACTTCATTAGCTCACTAATTTTTTTCTTTACAACTTTGGCATGCAACATCCAAAACTTAACTCCTTCACACAGTTCACACTCTTTTTTGTGATAACTCACTATATGTTTATGAAAATAGGGTTTGGATCTACCTAAAGACATGTAGAATCTTCTAGATGCTTTCCTTTTTTGACTCTTCATATGATTGGTTGTTCATCCCTCATAGGAATTGATGATCCATGTCAAAATGCGTAACAACCTCTATGAAAAACTCTACAATCATTAAATGTCATGTTCATGTCAGCTTGAAATGGTTTACCTCAATGTTTGTATCATTCTAGATATTTATGCTCTCTTGGTGTTACTTGACACTCACTATCTCTAATTCTTGGTCATAACTATTCTTCCTTTTATTATTTAGCCTTAATTGTAAGTGACTCCTTCTATATAACTTGACATCTATTTTCTCTTCCTTCTCAATATTCACTATAATCATGTTATACTAAAAGTACTCGGTGACCAAAGACTTTCTCAGTGCCTATAGAGCTTGACATATACATGATTATTTACAAGTCTTTACATGACTTGACCTGTATAGAGTAGATCAGTCACAGTGATGACCAACTGACTTTGCCTTATAAAGGAATGAGTGTTTGACACTAATAGACAAGAAGACTTAGAGATACCAACAATCTCCCCCTTTAACATTAGTGGAAAAACAATTTTTCTATTGAAAAAAGATTGATATAAGTATGAGAATGTGTTTCAATTATTGTTTTTTCACTAATGTCAAACCTACTACTTGTTGGTAAGATAATTGATTAAATTATTTGAGTACTATCATTTATTTGATTGATGAAGAGGATTTGATAAAATGAAACAACAAGGGCACCTAGAGGAAAATTTGAGTTATGATATGGAAAAAGATTACAAAAATTAGTTAAGATAGTGATGTTATAGTGCATTGATTATTTACTTAAGGTTGCAAATGATGGGTACACTAATTAAGTTCAGAAGAACAAGTTAAATTAATTGAGTTTGTCAAGATAAACAAGCTACATAGTAAGTGTCGATAAATGTTAGTGCAAGCCAAGAAGAAAATTAATTGGAGCTGAGTAAAGTCAAATTTTAGTGTATGCCAAGTGATAGAGTGTAAGCCAAGTAAAGCTTAGTTGATGTCGAGCACCATTAAACTTTAGTTCATGCTGATTTATTTGATAGTGCATGTTGAGAAACATATTTTGTGTCAAGCATCAAAAGAAAGTTAATGTTGAGTGAAAATATTATGAGAAAGATCATGAATTTGATGAATCTAAGCTGACAAGTTTGATTTCTTGGATTGTGTGAACCATCTAGAAGATAAGCTTAATGAGTTGGTGACACAATTCAAGATGAACCATTTTGAGGTAAATTTAAAGATAATTGAAGCAAATGTTTTTGGAAGGGAATAAAATGAAAAGATGGGTAGATTCATTGAATCCTACCTAACCAAAAAGTGGATGATAGAGGTTGAGCATAAAAAATCTTAATTTTCTAGTTATAGAGATGGCTGGTCAAAAGCAAAGGTTGTCATGTGTGAGAACCTAAGGAAGACAAGGAGTCTAAGGTATCACTTCATTTAGTGAGCAAAGAGAAGAGACTTCTATTGGCAAGCAAAGCAAGAAGGCTTAAGGGTATGAATTCTTGAAGGGTGAACAAGCTATCCAAGCTAGAGTGTGTGTAAGCCAAGCAAAATGGATGACTAAAATAGAGATCTGTAATCTGCAAGTGTATTGTAAGTTGGTATTAGATCAAGCCTTACTATTACTTTCTAATCATTGTACCAATCTAGGGTAAATCCTTTGGATTAAGGTTGACCTAATAGTCATTTGTAAATCCTTTAACCGGGTGACATTCAAGTGAATGATATAAAGTTTGCTAACAAGGATCACTCCTAATAGTGTGATTGAAATCCTCTAACTAGGTCACATTTAATAGTGTCTATTGTAACCTTTAATAGGGTTGGCCTTTCATAGGGCATTACTTTAGAAAAGTGAGAATGAGTAGCATGTTACTTGTGGTTTTCCAAAATTAGGTTTCCATGTAAAATCATTGTGTCAAAATGTGTTATTGAATCTATTATGTTTCACGATTACATTTATGCAAAGTTATTGTGATAGTAGCCTACAAGTTTAAGTGATTGTATGATCTAATGGATGCATGCATGATGAATATGTTTTATGAATATGGGTTTAACAAGCTATGAAAAGTTTTATTTATACATCTAAACCTTGGATAACCAATTCACCCCCCTTAGAGTTATTCTAAATAATTCCAACAATTTGTATAAGAGCCATCTACTTAAGAGGACTAGTTTGAAGGTACTAGAAGCAAAAGATTAAGATGTCAAAAAGAGAAGCACCCAAGCTTAACAGAGATAACTTTCTTGAATGGAAAATCCTGATGAAGCTATACCTACGAGGTATTCATGCATAATCTACCATCATCACAAAGCATGTCAATCCTACTATAGTCCTAATCACTAAAGATTTAAAAAAAAAGAAAGAGCACAACTAGGAAATGTTGGAGATTTTCTCTGCAGTAATTTATGTCGAGTTTGATGATATCGAGGGTTGTAACAATGCAAAGAAAATGTGGGATGCTCTTCACATCATTTATGGAGGAGACAAAAATTTTCTAAGAGCCAAATCTAAAATTTTTAGAGGTAAATTTGATGATATGAGAATGCAAGAAGGTGAGAATGTTTCTCAGTATTGCTCTAGGATAAAAGATGTTGTTAATGCAATAAGAGTTAAGCTACTAGTAAGATAGATGATGAGACTATACTAAGAATTTTTTTGAGAATACTGTTGCCCATCTATGCTATTAGAGTTTCTGTAATACAAGAACTAATATGTATACCAAGGATAAATTTAGTGGCTAATATTCACCAATTGGCTAATCTCACTCATCAAGAACCCCAAATTTGGATTTTTTTTTTTATGCTTTTATGGTGGCCATGTCACCTACACTTTATAAAAATTGGGTTCCATGCTTAAACAAATCACCAATAACAATACAAAAGTACTTATATTTTAGCTATGACTTCGGCGATGCAATCTATTTTTTCATGCAATAAATTATATATTTGCCTACAATTTCTGATTCTTACATTAATGATTTTTAGCCAATATTTGGAAAAAATTGAAGTTAGGTTACATAGTAAGTATGTAGATTTGACATGCATCTCTATTCCATAAACTTTCCATGAAACTTCTTATCATTTCTCACTTTGGGCCAAAATAGATTTGATTGGGAACATGTGCCTTTACTTTTGGAACTTTCTTTAAAACTCTGTATCCTTTTAAAAGTTTGACCCAAAATAGGATTTAGGCCATCGATTTAGAATCCTTCAAAGATTTTAAATAGTAGGGATGTTGTCTGCATTCCACCATTCAATAATTTGGAGGGAAACTATAATGATAAAATTGGAATAGATTTAAGCTTTAAGTTTGATAATCAATTAGGATCCATATAATAATAATAATAAAATCATGGTTTTTTGGTATGTGTAATTTTTTCCATCATTTTTCGTCAATAATGAAATATTCGCTAAGATTTTATACAATTTTCATATAGTTGAAAATAAATTGCCAATAAAATTAAAATTTTTTCCTACTAATTTTTTTAAAATTTCACTAATAGAAATTAATTATTTTCCCTTGAACTAATGTTTGATTCACCAAAATTTTATACATTTTTCAAAAGGGGGGTTTCTTAAAGGTATCCCTAATGTATATTAGGTTCTAATTTGACTCTTGAAGGTTTCACAGATAGGCTCATTGCTTTTGAGCTATCTAATTTTGATAACTTCAAATTTGACAATGTTGAATCTTCTTTCAAAGATATGTTGTTATTGAAGGAAATTAATGAGAAGAAGAAGAAGAAGGTAAAATATGTTTCCAGTGATAGGAACAACATGAAGCACTACTAGCAAGGAGATTTCATAGAGGTAAAGGAAAATTTAAAGGTAAGTTACCTATCATGTGTTTTAATTGAAATAAGGTTGGTCATATTTCTTCTAGATGTCCAGAGAAGAAGAACTACAAAAGTAGAGACAAGTACAAAAGTATAAGAGATGAAGACAACAAGGATTACAAAGAAAAAGGTAACAAGTCTTGCTACATTGTTGAAGAGGAAACTAAAGATGGATCTAATGATCATGATAACGAAGTGGAGTATGTTGCAATGAAGGATGAATCTGATGAGGATAAGGCAACTGCACTAGTGTCTTGTGTGAACAAGAATGATAGATCGATCACTGATAGTGGGTGTTCACATCACATGACTAGAGATAAATGTAAGTTCATTATCTTGAATTATTATGATGGAAATAGTGTAAGGTTTGGTAATGATGCACCTTGTCTAATAAAAGGAAAAGGTTCTATCAAACTCATAGAAAATATTTATGTAACAATGCTTATTATGTTGAAGGACTTAACTACAATTTTTTGATTGTGTCACAATTGAATAGCTGAGGTTGTAAAGTTGAGTTTGAGAACAAGATTTATAGGAATGTGATATTGATGGAAAACTAATTGGAAAATGTGATCAAACTAGAGGTAACCTATTCTACCTTGATAGGATGGTGCTACTTGTCTAGTTGTAGAATTTGATGATGTGTGGCTATGGCAGAAGAGGTTATGTCATGTTAATTTTGATAACTTGGTTAGTATCAGTAACATGAGAAGAGTCAAAAGTTTTCCTAAGTTGAAGAAATTTGAAAACATAATTTGCAAACAATGTCAGTTAGGCAAAATAAAAAAGTCTAGTTTCAAGAGTAAGACTCATTGACTGGTTAGAACAATATACTAGTAACATAGGGGTTGGACACCCTTAAACAATGATTCATTTCTGAAATTTATCATGTTTCTACCTAGAACATCATGCTAGACTCATTTAATGTATCAATTTGGGAACATGAACTTGAGATAGTGACTGCAAAGTTTATGCTTTAGTTCTTCTCAATAGTCATCACTACTAAGGTAAAAATAGTTTCTATAAGAAACTTTTATACTAGAATTGAACTTATAGATTAATTCACATCTTGAAGGAAAAACATAACAATAAATAAATAAAGCTCTGGAAATAAACCTATGCTACACGATTAAGTCAATGGTTCTACTACCAGTGACTACAAGAACAATAGTACTTAACAACTCAAAGGAAACTTAACTAAATTTTACTTAAGCATGAACAAAGAATTCACTTCTACGTGGGCCCCCACAAAAGTGTGAATAAATTATAACTCAGAGATTAAAGTGAAAAACTGTCATATATTCATTCAATAAAACATAGACACAATATAGAATATCAAGACACTTTACTCTACTGCTTTATTACAACATGAATTTCTCACAACATCTAACTCTCTTGGAAACATAAGTTCCATCTTATTTAAAGGAAACTAGGAAAAACATAACACCTACAAACTAGGTCTTGCATTACATAGCATAAAAACTTTTAGTTTTAGGAGCGACAACATCATTTATACAAGAAGATAAACTACATTCAATTCTTTAGAAATATACATGCATATTTAGCTCATATAGTGTGCAATCATATTATAGACTTTTTTTATGTATATAGTTAGGATTATGGTTTATCCAATTAGAATTATGGTTTATCCAATTAGGAATATGGTAAATATAAATTTAGGGTTACTATTAACTTAATATTAAGGGTTTATTGAATTATGAATATTTAGCATTAGGTTTTATTAAATTATGAATATTTAGTCCTATTAGGGTTTATTAGATTATGGTTTTTAAATTATGAATATTTACAATTTTTGTTTTTATTACATTATGGTTTTTAAATTATGAATATTTACAATTAGGGATTATTACATTATAAATTTTAAATTATGAATATTTACAATTAGGGTTTATTAGATTATGGTTTTTAAATTATGAATATATAAAATTAGTTTTTATTATATTATGGTTTTTAAATTATGAATATATATTTAGAATTTGGGTACATTTTAATTATGGCGTTTTAAATTATGAATTTATTTAGCACGTAATGAAACATGAAAACCTACTGAGATTCGAGAAGGTTCATCCCAAGTTCAAATATGTATGTATGCACACATCTCTCACAAACTTATAATCTCTAGAAATTCTATATTTCTACCCAAGTGTAGAGGCAAACTTTATATCCCTAACTTTTAGTTTTAGAGACAAATCCCCAAGTACAAACTTGCTTGATTTTATTTGTTATATCGTGCATGTGCAGTAGTAGATGATGAAAATGTTGGACATGAGGAAATTGAAGATGAATCAATGGATATCAAAGAAGGACCATCTGAAGGTTAGCTAAAATTGTATTTAATAGTTCATTTGTTATGTTATATATACACATATGTGGACACTGAAGAAAAGTTGTATCTTAAGTTTTTATTTTTATTTTTCTTGCAGCTCGAGATCAAACAACAAATGAGAATGTTAATCCAGCTCAAAGGTTGAAGAGAAAAATTAATCATAGAAACATAGATCATTTAATTGAAATGGATGTGTTAAAATTGAGAGAATATGTTAGTCAACCTACACATACTACGAAGAGGAAATTGAATAAAAAGTCTAAAGAAATAATTGCACAATTTGAAAATCTTGATATAGTGGAGAAAACTCAACTATTATCAATTTCACTTCTTAAAGATGAATTAAAAGAGCTATTGAAACTATTGGGTATAGATACAAGTGTAAAAAAGAGGAAGAATTATAAACTACAAAAATATATTGTTGAAAGTGTTAACGAAGGGTTACATTCCATTAGGAAAAAATCTAGATCTGTAGATAAATCCATTGCAAAAAGAGTGATACTAACATCTACTTTAAATAAGAAATTATGGCAAAAAAGACAAATCTCTTCATTGTCATCTCATATTGGGTATAGTTGAAAGATGATATTACATTATCTAAAAAGGAGAAACAATTTGGATGATAGTAAATTAGAAGGAAACTGGGCACTAATGTGTAGAGTTCCTCGATATGATAGGATAGTGGAAACAATTAAGAACTTAGTCATTCAATTTTGGATTGATAATACTTGTCCTTCACCAAATAGAAGAGATATCATCAAGCAGAGGATTGGGCCTAAGAAGTATCTTCAACATGAAAAACATTGGTTGGATGTCACACAACATAAATTATATCTTTCGTTTTGTAATTTAAATCGTGATATGAAGATTAGACAAACAATGTTTGAAAGATTGAAACCCTATTTTGTGAAGATAAATAGATCTTTTGAAACGTGTTTTTTTTGATATCATGTTGAATTTGATTTTTACTATCAAGGGTTCAAAAAGATAATTGAAGAAAGAGGTTCTCAAAATATTTTTCATAAATGACTGAGCCAATTCATAACATCAATTTAATGTGACCAACCAAATGATCGTGCAATACGTGAAATAGATTGCATAAGAGGAACTTGTGAAACATGTGGTAACCTAACCAAATTTCTTTGAGAGATGAATACTGATATGACAAGGATAGTAAAATGTAAGAGATAGAAGTTCATAAAGTCAAAAACTAAAGTTGGAAAAGAATCAACAAGGTTAGAATATGTAGAGGATGACATACTTGCTGGAGAATTTATGCCAAATTTTCGTAAATTGATTCAACCATATATACATCATGCTTTTTTTGCTAAGTGGCAAGTAGAATAGTTTCAAACACTAAGAGAAACTTTCCCACTCAAGACAATTTTATCTGTTGTTGACTTTGTAGAGAATTACTCATTCATTTCTCAAAAACAACTTCAAGCAGAATACTACTATACAAAGTAGGTTACTATTATGGTTCAAGTGTCTTATTGACATGCAAAAATTGATTTGGATGGTGTGGAAAGTATAGATCAAGCACGAGTCATAAAAAAAGAGTATCACTTTTACATTAGTGATGAAAAAGAACACGACACACATTTTGTAGAACATTGTTTTAAGACATTTTTTGATTATTTGCAAAACAAAGGCATAAAAATGAAAAAAAAAAAGTTGTATGGTTAGATTGATGTGCATCACAATTTAAATTAGCTAGACCATTGTATGCATTATGTAGATATCATCAATACCTTAATTTACCACACATTTGGAGTTTTTTCAAGAGTGGACATGGAAAAGGTGAGCATGATGGTGCAGGATCTTGTATCAAAAATTCTTTAAGAAATTATCAAATGGACTATAGAGGATATCACATTAATAATTCTCATGATGATGTGGTTGAGTGGTGAAAAACACATTTTATGGTGCCAAAAGATATAGATAACACATCATCACAAGTAGAGCGAGTCATACTATTCAGAGTGTTTTGGGAGGTATCAGGTATAAATTAATTTTCAAATATGATTTAATTGAATCAATTTTATATTTAATACATTATATCATAACTAAATTATGGTACATACACACATGTTTAAAACTCATTTTTTATATGTATGTATGGACCTTACATTCAGGTGTTGATAGAAGATCAATGCATGCATGCAAGAGGGTAGAGAAGATGTGATCATTGCATTTAGTTATGAGTATAGATAGTAATGTGTGGTCATTATACACAAGAGAATACTCATGTTTTTTTCCTCATTGCATTGATGAAAGCTATGATGGTTGCATTAATTAAGAACATGGATATGTGGGTGAATGGACTTTGGTGCCACTAGATGTTATCAATACGAATGAGTTTGAGGATGAAAACTATTATGATATTCCATTGATTTCCATTGATTATGACCATATTTCACCATTGATCAGAGTTGGTATGTATTTCATAATATTTGTCAATTTGTTATTTATATATATATATATATATATATATATATATATATATATATATATATATATATATATATATATATATATATACTCATGTACATGACACATGGAATTTATATACATATACTTTGTGTAGGCAATATTTTTGCAATCATGGAAAAATCTTAAAATGTAGAAGGTGTTAGCTATTATTTATTGTGTTGCATGACACAAAGGAAGAAGTTAACAAAGACTGAAATAGGTGATGGAATTGTGTTTTCCATAGGTTAGTATATAGTTGAATTATGTACGTTTATGTACATCTATGTTTTTTTATGAATTTAAATTTATTGACTTATTTGATTGACCTGTATTCAAGTTCTGTTGTTGTATAGGGAATGTATTTTAAGCAAAATAAAGTACTTAAGAATGGGATTCATTTTATTGATTATCAACCTAACAATAAGGTATATCGGTATAGTAACCATGTTATTACCACTAGTCTAACTCTTCATCTAGTCAAAGGACCTGAAATACGTAAGAAGAAGCTTGATATTGATGATCATAGGAAAATATTAAATGTTATCCAATAATGAGATGACCCATTTGATACGAGCTAGAAACAACTTGTTGAACTATTTGAAATTTGAAATTTGGTTGAACTATTTAAAATCTAAAATTTGGTTGAAATTAATTTGAAATCTGAACTTTGGTTCAACAATTTGAAATTTGGTTGAAATTAGGACTTGTGTCTTAAGGGGATGAAATTAGGACTTGTAACTAGTTGTATATTAATTTTACTCTTTTATTTAACTTGTGATCAATTTAAATTGTGATTTATAACTAATTATAGTTCAATTAGGTACTTGTATGAAACTAATTAGTACATGTGCCTCGAGGGGAAGAAATTCTAATAGTTGTCCTAAGGGGATCAAATTAGTACTTGTGTCTTAAGGGGATGAAATTAGGACTTGTAACTAATTATATATTACTTTTACTCTTTCATTTAACTTGTGTTTAGTTTAAATTGTGATTCATAACTAATTATAGTTCAATTAGGTACTTATATGCAACTAATTAGGGCATGTACCTCAGGAATTGTCTTAAAGGGATCAAATTAGGACTTGTGTCTTAAGGGGATGAAATTAGGAATTATAGCTAATTATATATTACTTTTACTCTTTCATTTAACTTGTGTTCAATTTAAATTGTGATTCATAACTAATTATAGTTCAATTAGGTACTTGTATGCAACTAATTAGGACATGTGCCTCAAGGGGAAGAAATCTGAACAATTGTCTTAAGGGGATCAAATTAGGACTTGTGTCTTAAGGGGGTAAAATTATGACTTGTAACCAATTATATTATTACTTTTACTCTTTCATTTAACTTGCGTTTAGTTTAAATTGTGATTCATAACTAGTTATAGTTCAATTAGTTACTTGTATGCAATTAATTATGTAAAGTTAATTACCTAACTGTAACCCTAACATAATCATAATCTAACATAATCCAACATAATCTATCATAATATAACATAATTTCCAAGATAACACAACATTATCCTTGACATAATATAACATTGTCAAAGAACATAATCCAACATAATCCTTCTAATCTAACATAATTTCCAACATAACTAGAACATTATCCAACATAATCTAACATGTAAAATAACATGTCATAGATAATATAATCCAACATAATCTAATGTATTTAATCTAACATAATATCCAACATAATAGAACATTATCTAGACAACATAATCTAACATGTAAAAGAACATAGTCTAACATAATCCAACATAATGTAACATATAAGAACATAACTATATAGCTACATGTCAATCATCAAACATGTAAAATCTAGATGAAAGTCTAGAGATTAAATAATATCTTTGGATGAAAATCTAGATCAAATAATTAATAAAATAAAAGAAAAACTATGGATCCTTAGTTGTAGGACCATCATCATGATGTCTCCTCATAGTGCAGTTTGAAGACTAACTATCACTTGGATGTTCACTGCGATGTGCTAACCCCTATATATATTAAAGAGAAAGTGAAATCAATGTACATAATTTCATATTTAATTAAATATCTTTTAAATTTACTTGAATTAAATGCAATTTAAATATTATATTTAAAACTCACATGTGTCTAATTCAAAAAAATTAAAACTCACTTGTCCACTACTAACATCATCAAATGAGTCTCGACGACGTAGATAATTGGGCATCAAAGATGGAGTAGAAATAGGAATGCCCCCCTACAATACATAAATACATGTGTGCAAAAAATCATATTAAAACATGTACATCTACATAAATTATTAGTTGAAAAAATGTTTGAAATTAAATTTTTAACATGAATGTTAAAAAACTATAGATTTACCTGTGTATATGTTGGCATCTGATAATACTATGACTACCTAACATCGATTGTGTCCACCAATTTATCTAGATTTTTCTAGGCCTCATCTAGCTCCATCATTGCATCTATGCTATCATGACTGGTGGCTAGCACATGTCCTAATAATGATGATCCAAGTGGACTGACTAGATGAGATGGCATAGAAGAAAAATCATCACGTGTTAATAAGTCCATCCATCCTGTGGTCAACAAGCTGAATTCAACATCATCAAGGCCCAAATCTAAACTCTAATCATGCCTTGCACTGGTTGAAGGGTCATAATACTATGTATATGTCCCTCTATAACAAAAGAGTGGTCAGTAGGTGGATTATGATGTGTACTACCACCATGAGCACTACTTGATCAAGGAGAGGAATGTGGCTGAGGATGTGACCCAATACCACCATGGACACAATGTTGAACATCTGATATGGGTATGCCAAGATGCTCTAATATAAATCTATATGAATATAATAGATCCTTAGCAAGACTACTCATAATATCTCATGCCAACACTCTAATGAGACCCTCTAAGCTAGTTAGTAAAGGGATGCCTACTGCACTATAAAAGTCTCCTAAATATGAAGCACCAAGCAATGATCTAGAATGCCAATGTGACATCAAATACTAGCCAACCTCATTAGTGTAAATAGATCTGATAGCTGTAGTAATGTCTCCAATTCCCTGAATCTCCCCCACAACTATGTGCTACACATGGCCTCATTAGCTGATGGACCTAATATAGCTGAAATAGCAAGTGCCCTCTCTTTAACAATTGACCTATGTGTCATTGGTGGATGACTCAGTTGCTTACCAACTAGTCTGCCACACCCCTATCCTAAATGTGATGGTAACTCAATGTAGTTTACCACCCTACATAAGTGAACCTTAGCATAAAGATGTTGTGCAAGATACAATAGAATTTAGTCATTATTTGGATAACAACCATGAGTAGCAAGCGAGTGTGGGTATATAAGTGAAGCCATCTGTGGATCTGTACACTTAAGGGGAGAATACCCCTTCACATACTTTAGTAGAAGATAATGTAGGAAACATTCCCTCTTCAGTGTCTCTTTGGAAACTAGGCCATGTACCTATTTTAGTGAGAGCCCTAAAGAGATCTCTCATCTCTTATTGTCAAGGAAAATCTATATAGTATGTGTAGAATATGGAGTAGCACCATGAATCTTATCTCTAACATATGCAAGACTCTGTAAGATGCTCTAACATGTACTACTATACATACTAGAGCATGTGCCACTAGCCAAGGATTCATGAAGTCTATGAATCTCTTGGTTAGTGCGATCATAGAGCATGTTGGGTGGGATAGGTTGTTGATCTGCAGGAATAACATGTTGTTGGGGGGGGAAAGTTGCTACTTGAGGGGGTTATGAGGCTGCTAATTTTCCATGTGAAGGTCAATGTATGTGCTATGCCTGTGTCTATATAATGTGTAAACCTAAAATTAAAATTAAAATATGATATTTTTAATAAACTTTAAATTTGTCAATTATAATGACATTTAAGAAACTAATATATATATATATAATATGTGTAAACATGAAGTTTAAACATAAAATATATACATGTACAGTACTACATGTGTGAATATATATTAAATAATATGCACATGTGTTTAAAGTTAAAATATTTTAATTTGATTAGGGTTGACATTCTTGAGGTTAATGTTTTATCATGATTATGAAACTTATATTATGTATGGTTATAAGGTTAATTTTAGGGTTATTTGGTAAATTTTCATTAAGTTAGGGTTAGGAAAATATTTAGGGTTGTAGGGTTAAAGTCCAAAGTGTGTGTTTAGAATAGTGTTCTATGTCAAGAGTAAGCTATTATGACAAGTTAGAGTTAGGGTTGGTGAACTATAAAATTGTTAGAACTCTATCTAGTTAGTGTTAAGAACTTAGATTTAATGTTAGGGTTACACTTAAATTTAAAATGTTACTTGGTTAGGTTAAATTAATTTGATTAGGGTTTCAACATTCTTGATGTAAATATTTAACTAGCTCCTAAGGTTAAAGGAGTGTGTGTTCAGAATAGTGTTTTATGTTGATGTAGAATCATGATTGAAATGTTACCTAGAATGTTAATATATAATGTTTAGGGATCTTTAGGATTAAATGTTTAGGGTTAGTGTAAAAATCTCTAGATCTTACAGTTTTTAGTTAGGAAATTCATAAATTAGCCTATTTTATAGGGTTAAGAAGTGAGGATCATACTATGAAAATTTAAGTTAGAAAATTAATATTCATGCTTAGGTTTAGTGATAAATTTTGGGTTAAAATGATATAACTTTATGTTTAAAAGTTTATGTTTCTAGGGTAACTTATATTTTATGGAACTTACATGGTTATTCTATCAACCTATCTTCATTCTAGGGTAAATATATAACATGAGTTTGAATTAGAGTTAAGATTAGGATTAAATATACATGAGGGGTAGCATTGTGTTTTATGACATTTATAGGGTTAGGATTGCACGATTATATTTATTTCAATTAGATTAGGTTAAATCTAGTGAAGGTTTAATTAGAATTTCAAGATTAGGGTGAGGAGGTCAAGGTGAAGTTTATAAATTATGGTTCATATCTATCTGTGTGTGTGTGTGTGTGTGTGAGTGAGGTAACCATTGTCCAACTAATGTTAAAGGGTTAATTCATTGAAATTAAATTATTAGAGGTAACTTGGTGAAGATTTAAAAATACAAACACACACACACACACATACACACACACATGTACATGTATATGAACTTAAATTTTAATATATTACATTATTTGAATGTGTGTACATTACAAATTTAAATGCATATGTGTACATATCCACAATATGTTCATGTATGTACAACATGATGTTACATGTGTGCATATATACCTACATGCATGTATATATATCATGTACATATATGCATGTATATTGAATGTATATATATGCTATATATGTACATGATATATATATATATATATATATATATATATATATATATATATATATATTGAAGCAAAAATCATATAAAATGTAACTAAAATTGTTAAAAAAAAGGTATAAAAACAAAACCATACTTTTTTCGAAGGTTGAATTTTAGATGCCCTTTCTCTGAACTCACTTCTGATTGAAACTCCATAGTGACAAAAATGATAGAGTGAGGTTGGGTGAGTGGGCTTTTCACTTTCAATAGTTTCGATTGAAACTAAAAAGAGTGCTTAGTTTCTATCGAAACTGTGTCATTTTTTTGTTTCAATAGAAATTAATAAGTTTTGAAACTTATTTCTAAAGTTTCTATCAAAACTTTGAAGTAAATTTTTTTTAGTCACGTGATTTTGGAGGATTTACTTCCTCTGAAAAAGTGTAACCCACTATTGTGGGTTCACCTAGGAATGCTTAACAACTAAATTGTCTTGAACTAAATTAGCAACTGCAAAGTGATGGAATGAGTGGAGCTATAAATGAACTCTAAAATAGTCACCCACCTTGAAAGACTCACTCATCCTTTAGTTTGCGCTCCTTGCTTGACTTATTTTTCCTACAAAAGGTTAACACAACAAAATTCAAAAAATGATTCCAAGGCATAGGTCATAATAAATTATTCCTATTTTAATGTAGCCTTGTCACACAACTATAGGAGGTCTACCCATTAAAGCTAGAGAATAAATATACTAGATTTACCATGATATTCTTTAATCTAGATATATATATTTAGTATTGTCTTTAAGTTCCATAAGCATCAAATATACATATAGTTAACACTTATAAATATAAAAGATTGTATTATGTTTATGAAAAAATATAAGATATTCAACTTTGTACTTCAAAAATCATAAACAAAACATCCCAAAAACTTGACTTATCACTCATACCTCTAAAGGAATATTGGAGATTGTTCATACTAACTTGTGTGGACCAATTGATGTGCAAAGATACAAAGGTGATAAGTAAATTATGCTATTCATTGATGATTATTCTAGGATGATGACAATTATGTTTCTGAAATAAAAATATGATGCTTTCCAAATGTTTAAGTTGTACTTAGCAAGAGTTAAGAAGGAAATGAGTAAAAGTCTAAAATGCTTAAGATCTGATAGAGGAGGAGAATTTACATCAAATGAGTTTGAAATGTTTTATAATAATAGAAGAATCAAAAGACAAACATCTGTCCCTAAGACCTCTTCATAAAATGGAATTTTCAAAAGGAGGAACATATCTATAATGGACTATGCTAGGACACTCATGATGGAGAAGAATGTTTCTTTCAAATATTGGAGAGAGGTTGTAAGTACAACTATCTATACCTTGAACCATGTACAAGTTAAGAAAGGTACTCATTCAACATATTTTGAACTATGGTATGGATACTCACCCAATGTAAAGTATTTTAAGTTGCTTGGAAGCAAGTTTTATATTCTCAAAGATTTTAGGAATGGTAAATTAGATGCAAAAAAGTGAAGAAGGTATAGTCCTTGGCTATTCCACAAGAAGTAAATCTTATAAGTGTTTAAATACTAACACTAACAAAGTTGTGAAAAGCACAAATATGAAATTTGATGAATATATAGGAGTACATGAGGCTAAACTTATAAAGGAACCAAAGGAATACAAATAATTTGTATATTTTTATTAAGGTATGTTTGGTAATGAAGATGTTATAAATCAAGTTACAAATCAACAACAAGTTTCAATGATTGCCAAGTCACATACTATGAATGTCAAGTTGCATTCAAGAATCAAGCTACATTCAAGTTTTGAGTTACATAATGAAGTTGAGGCACATTATGATTCTAAGATTAGTGTAGATGAAAGAGATTTTGGACTACCTAATAGAGATGCACATAGTGATTTAGAAGTTGAGATGCCAAATGAGGAAAATAGAGAAAATCCAATATTGTTGAAGTATGTCAAGAGACATCACCCTACAACAAAAATCATTGGAGATAAATATGCAAAACCAATGACAAGGAACAAGTTGAGAAATGATACATGTTTTCTTAGCATGCATGAACCTAAAACAATAAAATATGCCTTAGAAGATGTGGACTACAGTAAATCCATGAAAGAAGAGATTGGAAAGATTGAGAAAAATAAGACATGGACTCTAGTTCCTAGACCACATCAAGTGGGTGTAAAAAAATAAGTTAGATGAAAATGGTGAAGTCACAAGAAACAAGGCAAGATTAGTTTGTAAAGGATATGCACAAGAAGAAGGGATAGATGTTGAGAGATTGTTTGAAGCATGAATGCTAATGATATTCCTATGGGGGAGTATTGTAGATATGTTACTTTGATGATATGTTTCATTCATGACTGAGTTTTTCATTGATGTTAACATAGTAATTTTTTGTGGTATGTAATAGAAGAACAATAGAAAGATCAAGTTGGTATGGATGACTGGTTGAGTATTATCACTATTCAAGGTTATGGGAGATATGTTTGAGTATCTTGTATATGTAGTTAACATTAGATGAAGAAATGATAAGTCTAGAAGAAGTTATGTAAGTTTTGGTGATGTCTATTCTGAGATAGAGTTTATAGAGGCATGTTTAGGTAAAATTGTTATATCTCTTAGAATAATTGTTATTCTAAGAATTGAGGCTGAGGATGTGTAGAAGACATGTTGGTGATGATGTGGCTAATTTCACTCATCATAATATTGCATCTATTGAAAGTTATTCAAGTTGCAAGGTGGAAGATTAATGTTATCACTAAGTGTAACGTGTTCTTACTGTTGTCCTATAATGATTAATTGAGAAGGTCTAACAATCAACTCAAGGAATTGTCTTATGGACTCAAAATAAAGTAAGGACATTTTCCTTTATAATGATATGGATGTATATCAATGAAAAGTTATTGTAAGTAGTAGAGAGGGTGGAATGTGAAGTTAAATAGAGCAGAGCGGAAGTAAAGGAAACTTCATTGCTAACATTTTACCGAGTGATCTGAGGTTTAATATTTGAATCTAAGGTTTGTGACCTAGTCTACAAGGTTTGATAGTATTTAGTTTTATTGATAGAATAAAGGAAAGGATAAAATAATAATAAATTGCATGTTTGAGTAGTGAGCTCTTCTTGTAGTTGAAATTGCATGTTTGGGTAGTGAGCTCTTCTTGCATACATTGTACTACAAGTCCTAATAGGGTTGGAATCTCATAATAGGGATTCAAAGTCTCCTAATAGGGACTCTATATAAAAATTTTTGTAATAGACTCCTAATAGGTTCCATTCTCTAACAAGGAATATTTGTATTAGTAAATCATCTTGTGGGCATCATTTCCACCAAGGTTTTCCCTCTGATTAAGGGTTTCCCTAGTTAACATATCTGGTGTAATTATCTACGCGCATCTTATTATAGTTGTTTACTTTGGTTGAATGGTTAGGTTTGTTTAAAGAAGATAAATGTTTTAATTGTTGGATAACTAATTCACCTCCCTCACAAGTTATCTTGGTGGACTATTTTTTCTAACAATAGACTGTGGAGAAACATTCACTCCTATTGCAAGATTGGAAGGAGTGAGAACTCTTCTTACTTAATTTCAATACAAAAGTTTCAAAGTTTATCAAATGGATGTTAAATCTCATTTCTAAATGACATTTTAAAAGAAGAGGTTTATATAGAACAACCAAAAGGATTTGTTGATGCTAACAACAAAAACATGGTATGTAGGCTACACAATGCTTTATATGGTTTGAAGCAAACATGAAGAGCATGGTGTGAAAGGCTTCACAATTATCTTGTGAAGATTATATTTGAGAGGACTAGTGATAACAACAATCTGTACTTGAAGATAGAGAAAGGCAAAGGTATTTAACTATCTAAAATTTTTGTTGATGATATCATATTTGGAGGTCAAGATACTTTATGTAAAGCTTTTGAAAATGAAATGAAGAAAGAATTTGAGATGTCTATGTTTGGAGAAATTAAGTTCTTTGTGGGTTTGCAAGTACATCAGATGATATATAGTATATACATCACTTAGTAAAATATGTAAAGGAGTTACTAAATTTTTTTGGATTGGGAGATTCCAAGTTAGTAAGCACACCTATGGTGATAGGACATAAATTATCAAAGAATGATGATTCAGCTGAGGTGAATCAAATATTATACAAGTCAATGATTAGAAAATTACAATATGTAGTACAAAATACACCTGATACTGCAATCTATTGGGATAGTTGCATGATTGTCTTCTAATCCAAGGGAGAATCATTTGATGGCTGTTAAGAGAATAATGAGATATCTAAAAGGAACAAAAGAATATAGTCTATACTACAAGAAAAACGAGAAATTTGAATTGAGAGCCTACATTGATGTTGATTGGGCTAGAAATATTGATGATAGAAAGAGCACTAGTGGAGGAGCATTTTTCCTTTAGGAAAAAGGCTAGTTACATGGACTAGCAAGAAACAAAATTGCATATCTCAATCTACTACTGAAATTGAATATGTTGTTGCTGCAATAAATTGTACAAATATTATATGAATCAAACAACTACTCAAAGCTATGAAGGAGGAAATCACTAAACCTATGATACTTTATTATGGTAATACAAGTGTTATAAATATATCAAAGAATTCTATGATGCATAAAATGACTAAGCACATTGTAATCAAGTATCATTACTTGAGATAGTTAGTTCAAGATAAAGAGGTAAAGATGGAATATGTTAATACAAAAGAGAAAATAGTTGATATCTTCACAAAAACATTACCTAAGGATGTCCATGAGTATCTAAGAGGTAAACTAGGGGTGATACCCCTATCCAACGTTATTTAAGAAGCATGAAAATTTCCTTGCATCAAACAAGTTGATTGACATATGTTACACATTGATGTAGTGGATCTTACTTTACGAGCTACCTAAAGTAATCAAAGAGTTGGAGTTACAAATTAGTCAAGAACTAGGTAGCAAAGGGAGAAAATGAAAATGTTTGTATTTTCATATTAAGATGACAAGTCTTTAGAATTGTTGTTAAAGAGGGAGAAAGCCAAAGAAAAGGAGAAATAAAGGGAGAAATCCAACAATCTAGAGAGGGAAATTATAGGAGATATAGATAGAAGAAACATGAAATATCTACTTAGAGGGAGATAGTGTTGAGGGAGATATAAGAAGTGATCCAGAGAGTCTCATAAGGATGAGCTGATTTTCTGTTGATCATAATAGAATTTTGTAACCTATTCAGAAGATGAAAGTTGCTGATAGAGGGAGAGATTGCAATACAAGGATTTTTTTTTTTTTTTTTTTTTGGTATTATTGTTGGTTGTACTAATTAAGTTAAGTTTTCCATGAATGCCAAAGAGGGAGATTGTTGAAAATAGATTGATACAAGTATGAGAATGTGTTTCAATCATTATTTTGTCACTAATGTCAAACCCACTACTTGATGGTATGACAATTGCTTAAATATTTTGAGTACTATCATTTGTTTGATTAATGAAGATGATTTGATCAAATGAGGTAACAAGAGCACCTAGAGGAAAAATTGAGTTATGATATGGAAAAGGATTACAAAGATTAGTTAAGGCAGTGATGTTATAGTGCATTAATTATTTACTTAAGGTTGTAAAGGATGGATATACTGATTAAGTTCAGAAGAACAAGTTAAATGAATTAAGTCTGTCAAGATTAATAATCTACATAGTAGGTGGTAAGAAATGTTAATGCAAGCCAAGAAAAAAATTAGTTGGAGCCAAGCAAAGTCAAATTTCAGTGTATGCTGAGTAATTTGATAGTGTATGTCGACCAACGCAATTTGTGTTGAGCATCAGAAACAAGTTAATGCCAAGTGACAACATTATGAGAAAGGTCACGAATTCAATGAATTTGAGCCAAAAAGTTTGATTTCTTCGATTATGTGAACCATGTGGAAGATAAGTTTGATAAGCTGGTGGCATAGAATTCAAGATGAACTATTTTAAGGAAAATTCAAAGAGAATTGAATGAAAAGTTACTAGAAGGGAATAAAATGAAAAGATGGGTAGATTCATTGGATATTACCTAATCTTACCTAACCCTAAAATGGATGATAGAGGTTGAACAAAAAAGATCTTAATTTTCAATTTATAGAGATGGTCAGAAGCAAAGGTTGTCATGTGCGAGAACCTAAGGAAGACAAGGAGTCTAAGGTATTGCTTCATTTAGTGACCAAAGAAAAGAGACTACTATTGGAAAGAGAAACAAGAAGGCTTAAGGGTATGAATGCTTGAAGGGTAAACAAGCTATCAAAGTTGAAGTGTGTGAAAGCCAAGAAAAATGGAGGACTAAAACAGAGATCTATAATTTGCAAGTGTGTTGTAAGTTGTTATCAGGTCAAGTCTTATTGTTACTTTCTAATCATTGTACTAGTCTAGGGTAAATTTTTTGGATTAATGTTGACCTAATAGTCATCTATAAATCCTTTAACTAGGTGACGTTCCAAGTGAATGATCTAAAGTCCTCTAACTAGGCTCACTCCTAACAAAGTGATTGAAATCCTCTAACTAGGTCATATTTAACAGTGTTCATTGTAACCTTTAACAAGGTTGGACTTTTATAGGCCATCACTTTAGAAGAGTGAAAATGAGTAGCATGTTACTAGTGGTTTTTCCCAAATTGGGTTTGTACATAAAATTATTGTGTCAAAATTTTTATTGAATCTGCTATGTTTCACGATTACATTTTTGCAAAGTTGTTGTGATAGTAACCTACAAGTTTAAGTGATTGTATGATCTAATAGATGCATGCATGATGAATATGTTTTATGAATATGGGTTCACTAACCTGTGAAAAGTTTTATTTGTACATCTAGACCTTGGATAACTGATTCGCCCCCTCTTAGTTATTCAAAATAATTTCAAAAAATTGTATGTGGCTCCTTTTGTATAACTCAACATCTATGTGTCAAATGTGTTATTGAATCTGTTATGTTTAATGATTACATTTTTGCAAAGTTATTTTGATAGTAACCTACAAGTTTAAGTGATTGTATGATCTAGTGGATGCATGCATGATGAATATGGGTTCACTAACCTATGAAAGTTTTATTTATACATTTGGACCTTGATAACTGATTCACCCCCCACTTAGTTATTCAAAATTATTCCAACAAACTGTACATGGCTCCTTTTGTATAACTCAACATCTATGTGCGCTGCCTTCTTGACATTCACTATAATTGTCTTATACTAAAAGTATTTGGTGACCAAAGACTTTCTTATCTCCTATAGAGCTTGGCATACACACGATCATTTACAAGTCTTTACATGGCTCAACTTTTATTGAGTAGATCAGTCATAGTGATGACTGACTAACTCTTCCTTATAAATGACTAAGTGTTTGAAATTAGTGGACAACAAGATTTAGAGATACCAACAATCTTCCCCTTTCACATTAGTGACAAAAATACTTTTTCATGATTACATCTTTATAGTACAAAAAAATAGTATTGTTATTGGCATGGAGTTTGATTAGCCTCCAAGTGAGAGATTGTTGTGATGTGGAACTTAATAAGAATCAAAGGTTTATTTGGTGTAGTTTCAGCCTAGATAAGATGGGGTCAAGGGGCAAAACCCTTGCAAGGTCCTAGGGTTATTTTTTAAAAGGCTTTGACTGCTATTTTTTTTCTATTGGACAACTTATTCTAGCCTTGATTTTGTAAGTGGCAAAAGCTTGTATAAAATGGCTTAAGGTTATGGATTTCATAATGTATAGTGATATTGTAGCTTCTTGTGACAATATTGAGCTATAAGGGATTGCAGATTGTAATTACTAGATAATAATAATATTGGACTTTTTGGTGGACGTAGACCAGGGATTAGGTGAACCAAATTAAATCTTGGTGTCTTATTTTCTCTTTTGTGAAATTTATTATTTTCTAATATTGGTTGTATTTGCATGTAACTATTATTTATGTCTCAGATTAATCCTAACAAGTGGTACCAGAGCTAGATGATCATCATTTTTTTTAATCTTAGTTTGTCATCAATTTTTTTAGTGATCCTATGTAGGAAGGTCTTACGGTTGAGTGGGAGTGATGGCAAATGAGGGTAAGCTAAAGGTTGAGAATTTTAAAGGGTAGAACTTTTAGTTATGGAAGATGCAAATGGAGGATTATCTTTATCAGAAAGATTTATGGAAGCCATTAGAAGAAAAAATAAAGAAATATGGAACTCTAAGAGGCAAGGACTAGGAGATTTTAGATAGAGAGACACCTAGAAGAATTCAATTATTCCTAGTACTATCAATGAAATTTAACATTACAAAAGCAAAAATGAAAAAGAGTTGATGCAAACCCTAGTGAAACTCTATGAAAAGCCCTCCGCTTCAAATAAGGTATTTCTCATTAAGCATTTATTTAATATGAAGATTGAAGAAGGTGGATCTATTATAGATCGTTTAAATGAGTTTAATACTATTACTAGTTAGTTATCTTCTATGAATATCAATTTTGATGAAGAAATTAGGGCTCTCTTGATTTTGTCTTCTTTTCTAGAAAGATGGAATGGCTTGGTAATGGTTGTGAGTAATTTTGTTTTTGAATCTCATACCCTAAAATTTGATGATGTGATTGATGTTATTTTGAGTGAGGAAATGCATAAGAAAACTTCAAGTGGATCTACATTAGGAAGTGCTTTGAACACACAAAGAAGAGGTAGAATGATTGAGAGAGGAAATAATTTTTGAAATCATGAGAAATCAAGAGGAAAGTCAAAGGGAAAGATGTCTTAATCCAGAGGACCTAGAGATTGTTGGTATTGCCAAAAACTAGGGCATAAGAAGAAAGATTATTGAACTCAAAAGAACAATGAAGGAGATAAACTAGAAGGGAACAAGGAGGAAAATGTGGTAAGTAACAAATTTGATGAGGATGCTTTGCTTCTTTCTTTAGAAAGTGTTGATGATTCATGGGTTTTAGAATCTGATGCTTCATTTCATGCTACATCCCATAGAGGTTATTTTATTGATTATGTCCAAGGAGATTTCAGGCTTGTTTATTTAGGGGATAATGAACCCTTTAATATTTTTGGAAAGGGAAAATTTAAGATTAAGTTGCAAAATGGGAATCATTGGCTACTACATAAGGTAAGACATGTTCCAAGGCTAGTAGGAATTTAATTTCAATAGGGAAACTTGGTGATGAGGGTTGTCTAGTTACTTTTAATGATAAAAATTGGAAGGTTTCAAAAGGTTTCTTTGTAGTAGAAAAAGGTGTGAAAGTAGGCACCTTATATCTTTTTATAGGTCATACTATTCCTTCTAATTTGATTGTTTCAGAGAAAAATTAATGTTCAGTAATAGTTGTTGCAGTTGAGTAGGGAGAACAAACAAATGCTATAGTTTTTGATATAGTGCTATGACACTATAGAATTGGGCACATGAGTGAGAAAGGTATGAAATTACTTCATTCAAAGAAGGTTTTACCAGGTCTGAAATTTGTTAATATAGATTTGTATGAAAGTTGTGTATATGGAAAACAAAAGAGAGTGAGTTTTGTAAAGAATGAGAATGAAAAGAAAATTGAGAAATTGGAGCTTGTGCATACAGATGTATGGGGAAAAACTCAATTATCTTACCTTGGTGGCTCTCATTATTATGTTATATTTATTGATGATACAACTAGAAAAGTATGGATTTATTTCCTTAGAAAAAAATTTGATGTATTTTAAACTTTTGAAAAATGGAAATGCTTGGTTGAGAATGAGATTGGTAAAAATCTAAAATATCTCAGATCTGATAATGGTGATGAGTATTTGTGAGGCCTCACCCCAATCCATCATACTACAACTAATACATTATTATTTTGATACTTCATGACTCGATATGTCAAGACATTGTCAAAAACACTGGACATTACTATGTTATTTTATGTTGTGTCATGTTCTATTTTAAGATGCTCAATTAGTTTATTTAAATGTTTTATGAACATGCATATTAATAATGAAGTATAGTAAGTGAATGAAGAATTAGAAATATGATTAACACCTTGATTATGCAATTTTTAATGGTTAAATATATTAGTAGAAATAAGATAAACATTTATTTATATGAAAGATTGATGTTTTGATTTATATGATTATCTAGATAAGTTTTGAGTATACTTATGTGGTTTCAAATCAAACTATAAGGTTTGGAGCATGTTCAAATTTAATGTTTGGATCATGTAAGGTTGTCATTGTTTTTAAATCAAACTATATGAAATGTTTAGATATGCTTGCTTTTAGATTAGGATTATGGTTTAAAGTGTTATTACCTTATATTCTAGCTATTTATATCCATTTAATTAAGTGATAAATGGTGCTTCTATTTTGAATATTTAAGTTTTAATTAAGAAAATAAAAGTGGTAGACTTAGTATAGGAATTAATTTAATACCAATAAATGTTGAAAATAATTAAACAAACGAATGATTAAATCCTACACGAGTTGTTAAAACCACAGAAATAAAGTGTTAAGGTATTGTTAGGGGAACCTATACCTATCTCTCAACATACTTATAGTTTAACTTGTGAAACAAACATATTGAATTAGATCAAAACCTTATGTCTCATGTAAGTTGTAGTCAACCCTATATCAACATAGTAGTTTTATTTTTATTTTAAAAATTACATGTGTTTTTGCCTTATATTTTGGGCATAACATTTTGGTATTAGAGTCCATGTTTCAACACTAGTAACCTAAAATCATTACGTTTTTACTTAATCCAAACTTTAATCTTCATAAGATTTCTCTTGTCACACGAAGCAATCGATGATGCAAAGGTCATAGAGCAAGAGGTGCTAGGAAAAAATAGGAGGATGGACCACCACCTCTACCACCACCACCACCTATGCCACTAAGACCACCACCACCACCACCAAGCCTAAATTAGGATATTTCAGATGCCCCTCAGAACCTGATTGGTGTAGTCTAGTAGAGGCTACCACCTGTGGTACAACCAAAGCAGAAGATTCTTGAAGAGGAAGCAAGGGACCTAGAGGAGGAGGGGTTAGTGGTAGAGAGAGGAGTAGGAGTCCCCCACTGAGGTAGTTTGAGGGACAAGGTGATCATGAGGGTGAGTTGATACATCAATTAGGAATACCACTCAATAGACCTCCTAGACATGTAGGAGATGAGATCAAGGAGGTGATATGATTCTAACCACCATTATTTATCAGTTCCACTTATATAGTAGTAGCAGAGGCCTACTTATAGAAACTATAGCAATGTTTTGGATTATGTCTTTATGGGAGTAATCTAAAGGCACAACTCTCAGTCCATCAGCTGAGGGAGAATGCCTCCAACTCGTGGCAACAGGAGGAAACTATAGGAGTGAGGATGGACACCCTCACATGGGAGACATTCTTGGTTAAATTTTGAGAGAGATACCTTTTTGAGCACTTCAAACAAAAGTAGATAGAGGAATTTCATTCTCTACATCAGAGGGGCCTCACAGTAGCTTAGTATGAGAGCAAGTTTCTTGAGCTCCTTTCGTATGTTGAATACATGAAGGATGAGAAATTGTGAGTCCATCATTTCATCATGGGTCAAAATTTCTCACTCTAGGGTGCAGTCCATTTGGCCTTCCCTACCACCTTGAGAAAGGTAGTTGAGATAGCATTAGTTACTAAGGATACTTAGGGTAGACAAGAGTCTCAGGGTCAGGCTTGGAACTAAAACTTTACCTAGTAGTTAGGATAGTAGAAGTCCCCTTGGAAAGGGAATTAGAACTATGTAGCAGGGTCCTTTAAGGGCCACAGTCTTAGTAGTAAAAACCACAATAATAGTAGCAAAAACCCTCATAGGGTTATTAGGGCTATAAGCCCAAGTAGTGGTAGTCATAGGGTCCTAAGTAGGATCAGAAGGTACAAGCCCCATATTCATAGTCAGTGAAGACTTAGAAATCTTCTAGAGGTGGATACAATTTGGATCTAGTAGGTCAAGAGGCCCACAACAGTCTAGATCACAAGGTGTATAGTCTTATACCTAAGGATTGTGCTACACTTGTGGTGGCATGGGTCATATAACTAGAGAGTTTCCATAGGAGCAGTCATCTAGTGGTTAGAAAGGGGCTATCTTAGAGCCTATAGTTGGTGACATGGGTAGATCCCATAGATTTTTGCAGTGGTTGAGAACTACTAGACTGAGCATTAGGCCATAATTATCGAGGCCATAGGTATAATATAGGGTAATATGGTTGTTATTTTATTTGATTCTAAAGCTACTAAATCTTTTATATCTCCATATGTAGTGGAGTATTGTGGGCTAGTGGTAGTTAGATAAGATGTTAGTTGGGAAGTAGATTTAGCCTCAAGAGCCAGAGTGTCAATTAGTTCCATGGTGCATAATTGCCAGATTTAGATTGGAGATATGATTAGAATGTATGATCTACACATTACCCTCTAGGTTCTTATGATGTTGTCCTTGGAATGGATTGAGCTTATGCCCATAGTGCCAAGATGGATTGTAGATAAAAGAGGGTGGAATGTGTAGACGAATATGAGATCTCTAGAGTAATCTTAAGAGTAAAGAGACCAGTATCCCTTTCTATGATTTTTGCTATGTAGCTTAGAAGGTGCATGTGAAAGGGATGTCAATTATTTACTATCACCGTTACTAACATAGAGGAATATTTAGAGGGAAAGCCATCCCTTTGATGAAGATTATGAACTATGGTCACTACAAGTTCACTGTGGTACCATTTGACCTCACGAATGCTCTAGCTATATTCATGAGTCTAATGAATGGAGTATTCCATACCTTTTTGGATAAGTTTTTAGTTCTATTCCTTGATGATATTATGATATATTCTTGTAATGAGAAGGAGTATGAAGAATACTTGAGACAAGTGTTGTAGAAGTTGAGAGAGAACTAGTTGTATGGTAGCTTGACAAAGTGTACATTCTATAGACACTTAAAATCGTCCCTAAAAGACTATATTAATTTATTAATATTGCCTGTGACATTGTAATTAATTATTGATTAATTAATTACATTGCTCACATTATTCTACTTATTTAATTATATTAATTAATTAAATAAGTTCATTCTCCTAAGTATTTAAATTTAATTTAAATACTCCTAGCTCTAATGTGTTAAATTAATTTAACACATGATCCCCCATCTTTCCTTCTTTTTAAATAAATTTTATTTATTTAAATTCTCCACATCCTATTAATTTTCCTAAACCCATGATTAAATTAAATTTCATTTAATTCAGTCTTAAGCCTAACCTAGAGCCTAGTCTACACCCATCATTTTCATTCTCTTAAGCCTAATCTCACTTCATCATTCATAATTATCTCCCTAATCCCCCTCATTAGCCTAAGAGTGTGCTCACACATGTGTGAGAGGGCATGCCTACACACTCTTGTCTCCCACTCTTCTTCTCAAGTTTTCTCACATATGTGTGAGAAAAATTTGAATTCTTGACCATTTGCATGGCTTGCATGTCACCTTATGTGACACTTACTTGGATGCCACCTCACCAAGCCCTCCCTCAAGCCTATAAATAGAGGGCTTGTCTCAAGCATTTGCATCTCATTTTTATTGCATTGTTATCATGTTGGTTTAAGATTTGAGTTTGCATTCATAGTTTGAGCTTTCATGGTAGTTTGAGCTTGCATTGGTAGAGTCTCATAGTGATTTTATAGGTTCATACTAACAATTTGGTAGCTGATTTAGTTTACATCATGCATTGTTAATCTAGTTTCTACATGCATTTTTAACTTTATTTTAGCTTACATTTTTATCATAGTTTGCATATCTAGTTAGTTTTTTCATTACATATCATCTTCATCCTTGAATGCCTTCAAGAATGGCTCTCTCCATAGCCATTTCTTGAGGTGTTCTTCATCTCATTTAGTCTAGATTCATATCTTACTTACATACACACTTGCACTCACTCACTCAAGAGATTCATTTATTGTTGTGTTTGGGAGAGCACATCAAACATCCCTCCATCTTAACACACCAACAAGGCCTCTCATGGGTGCCTTTGTTGAGTTGTAGAGGTGGCTAGAAGGTTGGATTTGTTGGTTGCTTAGGGTTGCAAAACCCAAAAAAGCATTAGTTGGTATTTATTCCTTGCGTTTTAATGAATATTTGATGCATTTTGAAAGATTTAAACTAGTGTTTATTTTTTAACCCATGCTTCTTGCAGGTCACATTTTTTAGCACACATTTCGGCACGCCCGGTGGGACCCACGTGCCTAGTTTCATTTCAAAAATTTGCAAACAACCCTAGTTTAGTGGTAAAACTACGCTTTTTCATCTGCGCCAAACGCAGTGTCATTTGTGTTCTGTCATCTCTGTAGATTGGCATCTTCGCATACTGGCATCTGCGCATATTGGCGTCTCTGCATATTCTCTAATATTTTTTTAAAAAAATCTGTTCTGTCGTCTACGCAAATCGACGTCTATGCAGATTAGCATCTGCGTAGATTAGCGTCTGCACATATTCGCATCTCCGCAAGTTCATGTTTATTTTTAAAGTTTTAAAAAAATTCTATTCTATCATCTACGAACTTTGTTTTCTCGTCTCCTCTTCATAGATTGTCATCTACATTGTGGGTGCACTAAACTATCGTCTTCGCTTCTAAAAATGTCGTCTGCACTTATTGACAACTAACTACTTTGTCGTTTGCAATTTTTCGGCAACCTATTCTATTGTCTACGATTTTTTGGCAACCTTCTATTCTGTCATTTGCGATATTCTGTCGTCTGCGTGGTTTGTCGTCTACGCATTTTGTCATCTCTGCCTGCATTCTGTCATCTGTGAAATTGAGGTAATTTTGAGCCTATTCATGTATAGAAAAAATAACAAAAAAAGTTAAAATGAAATTTTTCCATAGTTAGCGTTCATTTTTAAGATTTTGTTGAAGCTAATTAACTTGTTTATTGTAGCATTACAGATGGGAGCATTTTAAACACCTAACCATATTTTCTTGCAGATTTTTCTTAATGTTTATTACTCTTGAAAATTAAGTTTGAAAGACTTAAAACAAACAATAGTGATTTTCATCACTAAGGAAATTTATAGTGATTTTTATCACTTGAACTCAAAAGTTAATGAGCTTGTATGGCTTAATCACTTTCATTTGAATGGATGAATCTTAGCATAGAAAACATTTGGACTTGGTGTTTAAAATTGACATGAATGTTTAGGCTAACACACATTTAGAATTGGTGCTTAAAATTGACATGTATGCTTAGGCTAGCAAACATTTCAAATTGGTGCTTAAAATGAACTCACACAATCTTGAATGCCTTAAGGGAAATTAATTTCATTTTCAGCATTTTGTTTATGCACATGCTTGATTTACTTTCTTGTTGATGGATCCATGCTTTTCATTTACGTTGACCACGATTTCAAGTTGGAAAGAACATTGTATGCTATAATCACGAGTGTCTTCAGGTAGATAGAAAACCTAAAGTTTCATTGGAAAAGAATGCATGTTTTTTTTAAACCTCGAGGCCACTTACGTATTCTCTCCCTTTGTGCCTTTGGGTGATCTTGGGTGCACAAGAAATAAGTGGTCTTATTTTTTTTTTTTTAGGAGGCCTGCTTGGGGATTTCATCACCCCTTGGGATGACCTCAACTCTAGTGTTCTGACAAAGTATAAAAATTGGGAGGTGAATCGAAAGACACTTCTCTTGGAAGTAAAATATTGTCACTCTGGGCTAAGCCCCAAAGAACTTTATACCTTTGAGAAGTGAAGGAGGAGATTTGGGTTACCGTCTCCCCTTGGCTGTGTGGCAGTATTTTTTTTCATCTATAGATTTGGGCCTCACGTACCTTGTGTATATCGAGGACACCCTCTAGTTGATCCTTGTACATCCTAGTTGGAACCTTATAGATTTTTTGGTGTGTTTGACTTTCTTGAGTGTTTGAAACACACTTTCCTTGTACATATTTCCTTGTTTGATTTTGCATCTAAAACATAAAAAATCCAAAAAATCATAAAACATAAAAACCCATAAAAATCGTAAAAGTTCAAAAATCCAAAAAAAAAATCAAGAAAATTTTCAAAAACAACAAAAACAACAAAAAGAAGCTCATGTTTTCTCCATCACTTCTTCTATCCATCCAAGTCATCACCCTCATACATCTCTTGTTTTCATCATTCAAACCATTCCTCCACATCTTAATCATCTCTATTCATCCAAACCATTTCCTCATTTTCTTAATCATTCAATCAAATCCCTAATCTTCATCCTAATCATGGTTCATAATCCACATCAAGATCCAATTCCCTCATTCAATGATTCATCCTCATGATTCTTAATCCAATCCCTTGTCAAATTTATTCTTTTCTAATCAATTCTTAATTCGATCCATTTACATCTTCACCCATCATCAATCTTGCTAATCTCATTCATTCAAATCTTCTTCTAATTCAACTTTGCATTACATCTTTCTACTTTGGACATAGGAGTGTTGTCATGAATATTGGACTTTAATTCTAATACCACATTCACTTGTTTGCCATATCATAGGGTTTTTATCAAATCAAATCAAACCCTCATCCATTCATATCAAATCAAATTCAATATCAAATCAAATTCAATCAAATCAATATCAAGTCAAATCTAATTCGAATCAAGTCAAAGTCCAAAGTTCCTAGTCCTAAGTTCATATTCCATCATCAAATCTTTCATCACTCTTCCTCTAGCATCTACGGATTTGAATTCGCTTAATCAAATGGTTGAAAATCTTCAAAGACAATATGGAGTTCTACCTCCTATTCAACCTGCATATCAAATCCATCCTCAACACTTCATATCCAACTCTCATCCATCTCATGTTCATTATTCTTCTACCTTTGACAAGGGAAATCCACCTCATTATCCTTATACTACATACAATTCCATTCATAGCCCACACACTTCCTCAAACAAAAATGACCTTGCCAAGGAAATAGAGCAATTAAAGAAATATCTTTTAGTAAGTCAACAGCAAGAGGCCACCTTCCATGCCATGTGTCCTCTTCCCCCATGTTTTGAAGATCCTAGTCCTCATGTCCCATCCAACCCCCATCCTCCATGCAATCGCCTACCCATAGTTCCACCTTCACACAATCCTAATCCTTCAAAAACATCATCCCCACCTTGTAAGGGGTTTTTCACATCACTCTTGGCTAAGTGTAAAATTCAAAATGAGGAGAGCCAATCACCCAAAGTCATACACCCAATTCCATCTCATGACCTTCCTCTAAAGCATGACATTATAGATGCCTCTTCTCCTCTAGATCTGAGCATTTCTCCATCTCATTGTTCCCCTATCCCTCAAGATCCATTTATCCCTCCTAGTCCATCTCACGATCCCCTTCCTAATCAAGATCAAGGCATTCCATTTACCATGCACATTACTGCTTCCATTCTCTCTCAAGAGTTCGCATCCATAGATCCTCCACTTCATACTGAAGTTCCTTCCACTCCATCCACTAATATTCCTCCATGTCAAGATCAAATCACGCCATCTCATGATTCCATCCCCTCCATTCCATCTCATGATCCACTCATTCCACTCCATGATCCTCTTCTAAGTCAAGATCAAAGAACCCCTTCATTTCCCTTTCATGATCCCACCCCATCTCAAGATACCATTAGCCCTCATAATATTCCACATGATCCTATCCCACCTATGCAATCCACTCATGAACCCCATATACCTGGACTCGCATCTTGTGTTGAAAATGATAAGTATCCCATTGTAGAAATACGGTCTCAAGATGTTGGTACACCTTCCACAATTCCTCCATCCAAACCTAAAGCTTTCCATCGTTCATCTTCCAAGTCCATTTTGGGACCTTATATCCATATTCCCATTCCTTCCTCACTTCCATCCATTCTAGGTCCTTATGTTCCACATCCAAATCCTTCCTCCCTTCCTTCCATTTTAGGTCCTTACATACATCCATCCACCGTATTCATGTCTTCCACTTTATCCCGTCATGGTTCTAGTCAAGATCAACAAAGGCACACATCCTTGAATTCCTTCCAATGTTCACCATCCCTACGTTCTCCACCATGTTTATCTTCATGCACCCATACCATAGCCAATGGAAGCACATTGGATGCTAAAGAAAAAGAAAATAAAGCCAAAAATCCACAAAAATCCAAGGATCAACATGTCCCCTCTAAAAGAAATGTTCAAGAAAAGAAAAATCTGATCCAAAGCCAAATCCAAAGGCCACAAAGGCTGAAAATAAAAAATGAAAAGATTATGTGGATTCCAAAGATACTTAATGTAGCAATGAATCTCAAAGAAAGATTCCAAATAACATCCAATCTTGCTAATCCAAAGGCTTCTCGCATTCATAATCCATCCACACTTCCATCTTCCATCTACATTTTGGGTCCTTATGTACCCAAATCCACCATCCTAAATCCATCATCTCCTTCATCCATTTTGGGTCCCTATATCCCAAAATCCCAACTTTCACTTACATATCCTCCACACTTTCCTCCTTTCCATCACCCTTCAAGGTGTGTGCCAGTGACGATCTTTCCACCTCGTTCATCCATTCATTCACAACCCTTCCACCTTAGCATCCATCAACCATATCTTCCTCCCACCCATTCATAAATCATTTTCCTCCATTCACTACCCTACCAACATCTATGAGAAAATCGTAAAAATTCCTTGAAAAAAAAAAAGAGAAAAAAAAATATATATATATCAAGGGATACCATCCATGAAAATAGATGCTTGAGTCCTCCATTCACTCTCCTATCATGTATCCATTGCCTTCCAATTCCCCTTATCCATCCATTCATGTTTCCTCTTCCACTTGCACTCTACACTGGGAGCAAGCTCCATCCATACCACTGTTCCTTACATATCTTCCATATTTCCATCTACCATTCATCCTTCTTTTGCATCTTTGATCTTGACTTTCACTTTCCATCCATTCATCCATATGAACTTTCCATATCCCTTGCACAATATCCATACATTATCCTACATACTTCCATAATTCTTCCATATATTTGATCTTGACATGCTATCCATAACTTGCATCCCATAATCCTTTTCATGTTTAGTTCATCCATTTTCCCTCCATACTCCTACATAGCTTCCATCCTTCTTTCATATGTCCTTGATCTTGGTTATCCCCTTCATATCATTATCCCTTTTCCATACCCTTCATATCATTATCCCTTTTTCATACCCTCCCTCACATTCTCCTTATTCATTGCACTTTCATGCCCATGCTTGTGATCACTATTAGAGGCACAATAAAAAAATGTTCATACATGCTTTGGAAGAACACATGCATTCTTTTCCTCCATATGCTATCCTTTTTTCCCTCTTGCCTTTTTCATGCATCCTTTCCCACCATATTTCCCTCCATTTTCATATCCTTGGTATGGGGCATTTGGGACTCCTTCAAAACATGGTCCTTGGCTCCACTTTTTCTGACACTATATCATTTGGCACTCATATCCTTTCACCCTTCCTTTCATCCACCAACTCACGTTGCTTTTCCTCTAGTTACCATTCCTTGGTTCTCCCTTGTCATTGGTCTCCATCTTTTATAGCATGCCTCCTTTCATATCAAATTCAATTCTTAAGTCTTCCAATCCATTCAATCAATTCATTTTTCCTCTAATCTAATCATTTCATTTAAATCATTTCCATAATCAATTCCTTCATTTTTCCATCTATTTACATATACCTTGATCAAATTTCTAGTCTTCCATTCAACACACTTTCCTCTATCAAACACTTATCACTTTCTTCCTCACATTCCCCTTCCATTCCAATTGAATTCATCCCTTATCTTATCATATCTTATGCAAATTATTTTATTTTTCTCATGACACTAAGCTTCAACCCATCAAACTGAGCTTATCAAATAGTGATTGCAAACAAACTTCCACAAATTCACACTTAGACTAAATGATTTAAGAACATTGTTCCTTCCACACTATTGCCAATGAACAATCACAAACATTTCAATGCAATTCAATCAAACAATCAATTTTTGCCTTACAGGATGAATCCTTCCGACACAGGCTTAACAAATTTCACTATCAAAATCAAGTTCATGGCAAATACGGTGGATTGAATGACTGCTTGGTCATAAGGTCTTTTTGTGGATTTTATCTTTGTGTGTCAGTGATAGCCTTCCCAAGTGTGCCTCGATCTTCAATATCTTGCTATCATTTGAATGGTTTACCTTGATTACATGTGTCATTTTGCAATATGATCTATTTTCATGATTCTTTAGCACATCTCTGTCAATTTTTGAGTTATGCTTATGCATTGCTCACTTGGGGCAACGGGTTAGCACACTTTTCACCAAGATCCCTAACAAGACTTTGGGTGTGCCCAAACCTCTCCAATGTGCATATGTCATTTGTTTCATCATGAATCTAAAACCTACATCTATTGTGTTGAGAGTCTAGTCCATGCAAAAGAATATTGTCATCTATGCTACTATAGCATTTGATGCATAACTCCTCTTGCAATATCAAAATAAGGTGTGCTCTTCCATATGAACACAACTAAATCTCATGCATTCATGTAGTTAAGTTGCATTTAGATTAATCATTATCCACTTCACTCCACTTCATGTCAAGCTTACCACCAAGTCATGCAAGGTCATCTTTTAAGCCTTTTCTCTTTCCCTTTTCCTTCCTGTGTCTATTTTCAAGAAAATGGGGCAAAATATATTCATTTTCACCCCATTTCCTCGAGGGGGCACCCTCCTCCCTTGTCATTGCTTTAGCACAACTCCTAGGACTCCTATCCTTCTCTAGGGCAACTTATATATTTTTTTCTTTGATATGATGTCGTCTCGACACCACATCAAAAAGGGGCAAAATGTAGATGCTTAAAATCGTCCGTAAACACTATATTAATTAATTTTAATATTTCCCGTGAAATTGTAATTAATTATATTTCTCACATTCTTCTATTTATTTAATTAAATTATTTTAATTAAATGAGTTCATTCTCTTAAGTATTTAAAGCTAAACTAAATACTTCTAGCTTTAATGTGTTAAATTAATTTAACACATGATCCTCCATCTTTCCCCCTTTTTAAATAAATTTTATTTATTTAAATCCTCACATCCTATTAATTCCTCTAAACCCATGATTAAATTAACTTTAATTTAATTTAATCTTAAGCTTAAGCCTAGAGCCTAGCCTATAACCATCATTTTCATCCTCTTAAGCCTACTTCTTCCTTAATCTCACTTAATCATTCCTAATAATCTCCATAATCCCCCTCATTAGCTTAAGAGTGTGCTCACACATGTGTGAGATGGCATGCCTACACACTCTTGTCTCCCACTCTTCTTCTCAAGTTTGCTCACACATGTGTGAGAAAACTTTGAATTCTTGACCATTTGCATGGCTTGCATGTCACCTTATGTGGCATCTACATGGATGCCACCTCACCAAACCCTCCCTCAAGCCTATAAATAGAGGGCTTGTCACAAGCATTTGACATCTACCATTATTGCATTGTTATCATGTTGGTTTGAGATTTGAGGTTGCATCCATAGTTTGAGCTTTCATGGTAGTTTTAGCTTGCATTTTTATCATAGTTTGCATATCTAGTTAGTTCTTTCATTGCATATCATCTTCATCCTTGAATGCCCTCAAGAATGGCTCTCTCCATAGCCATTTCTTGAGGTATTCTTCATCTCATTTAATCTAGATACATATCTTGCTTGCATACACACTTGCACTCACTCACTTAAGAGATTTCATTATTGTTGTGTTTGGGAGAGCACACCAAACATACCTCCCCATCCTAACACACCAACAAGGCCTCTCATGGGTGTCTTTTTTGAGCTGTAGAGGTGGCTGGAAGGTTGGACTTGTTGGTTGCTTAGGGTTGCAAAACCCAAGAAAGCATTAGTTGATATTTGTTCTTCTCATTTTGATAAATCTTTGATGCACTTGAAAGCTTTTAAACTAGTGTTTGTTTGTTAACCCATGCTTCTTGTAGGTCTCATTTTCTAGCACACATTTTGGCATGCCATCTAAATAAATGCGCATTTATGGCTTAGTAAATGCACCTAGTCTAGTCTAGCCTACCAAAACACAAAGATGATCAAATGACTTACCCGTGGGCCCATCTTGGCTGCTCGCTGGTACTCTTGCATGCGCTCACCAAGTCACAATCGATCAATGGGGTCCATATCGGCTCTATATGCTATGCTCGCGGTGTGACAATGACCTTCTTTGGGCCCCTCAACGGGTTATATAGGCCCCCTGCGGACCTCGTTTGAGCCCTGCTCTTCCCTGAGCCATATCTATCCCCTGTTTACTCGCAAGTCATGCAAATGTTGTCATTTATTCCCTTTTTCTTCTTTTTCTTCTTTCTTAAGACCTTTTTCGCAAAAATTGCCAAAAATTTATTTTTTGCACAATTTTTATGAGGGGGCACCCTCCTCCTATGTCGTCGCCATAGGACTCCTTCTTTCTCTGGGGCAGCCTATATTTTTTTTTCTTTGATATGATGTTATTCCAACATCACATCAAAGAGGGGCAAAATGTAGATGCTTAAAATTGTCTCTAAAAGACTATATTAATTTATTAATATTGTTCGTGACATTGTAATTAATTATTGATTAATTAATTACATTGCTCACATTCTTCTACTTATTTAATTATATTAATTAATTAAATAAGTTCATTCTCTTGAGTATTTACATTTAATTTAAATACTCCTAGCTCTAATGTGTTAAATTAATTTAACACATGATCCCCCATCTTTCCCTCTTTTTAAATAAATTTTATTTATTTAAATTCCCCACATCCTATTAATTTCCCTAAACCCATCATTAAATTAAATTTTATTTAATTTAGTCTTAAGCCTAACCTAGAGCCTAGTCTACACCCATCATTTTCATCCTCTTAAGCATAATCCCACTTAATCATTCTTAATTATCTCCCTAATCCCCCTCATTAGCCTAAGAGTGTGCTCACACATGTGTGAGAGGGCATGCTTACACACTCTTGTCTCCCACTCTTCTTCTCAAGTTTTCTCACATATGTGTGAGCAAACTTTGAATTCTTGACCATTTGCATGGCTTGCATGTCATCTTATGTGGCACTTACTTGGATGCCACCTCACCAAGCCCTTCCTCAAGCTTATAAATAGAGGGCTTGTCTCAAGCATTTGCATCTCTTTTTTATTGCATTGTTATCATGTTGGTTTGAGATTTGAGTTTGCATTCATAGTTTGAGCTTTCATGGTAGTTTGAACTTGCATTGGTAGAGTCTCACAGTAATTTTGTAGGTTCATACTAACAATTTGGTAGCTGATTTAGTTTACATCATGCATTGTTAATCTAGTTTTTACATGCATTTGTAGCTTCATTTTAGCTTACATTTTTTTTATCATAGTTTGCATATCTAGTTAGTTCTTTCATTACATATCATCTTCATCCTTGAATGCCTTCAAGAATGGCTCTCTCCATAGCCATTTCTTGAGGTGTTCTTCATCTCATTTAGTCTAGTATCATATATTACTTGCATACACACTTGCACTCACTCACTCAAGAGATTCATTTATTGTTGTATTTGAGAGAGCACATCAAACATCCCCCCATTGTAACACACCAACAAGGCCTCTCATGGGTGCCGTTGTTGAGCTATAGAGGTGGCTGGAAGGTTGGATTTTTTGGTTGCTTAGGGTTGCAAAACCCAAGCAAACATTAGTTGGTATTTATTTCTTGCATTTTTATGAATGGTTGATGCATTTTGAAGGATTTAAACTAGTGTTTGTTTGTTAACCCATGCCTCTTGCAAGTCACATTTTCTAGCACACACATTCTATAGACCTGAGATACATTATTTGGGTCATGTTATATTAGGTCATGGAGTCTTAGTAGATCTATCAAAGATTAGGGCCATCATGGATTGGCCAGCACCCACAAGTGTCATTGAAGTGAGGAGCTTTATGGGACTAGTAGGATATTACTGACACTTTATTATAGGATTCTCTAGATTGGCACACCCAATCACATCTCTTCAGAAAAAGAGGAAGAAGTACAAGTGGATAGAGAAGTTTGATAGAGCTTTTCAAGAGCTCAAGAGAGCCTTTATGAGTGCACTGATCCTTGCAATGCCAGATCCTTCTATGAATTTTGTGGTGTGCACTGATGCATCCTTGGATGATATAAGGGTAGTCCTTATGTAGGATGATGACGTATTTCCTACTAGTCTAGAAATTTGAAGACTCATGAACTCAATTACCCTACTCACAACCTAGAGATTGCAATAGTTGTTCATGTTTTAGTGAGGTGGTGACACTTCCTTCTAGGTCATAGATTCAAACTTCATTCTAACCACTAGAGCTTGCAGTACATAATTACTCAATCAAACCTTAATTGTAGGCAAAGAAGGTGGATGGAGTTCCTTTGTGAGTATGATTTTGATGTTCATTATATCAATGAAAAGGAGAATGTGGTTGCAAATTCCTTAAGTAGAAGATGTCACGAGCTTTCATCAATGACTACTTGTGCCAATTTGAGAGAGTGGATCCTACATCATTTGCCTGCAAGTGAGCTCTATGTAGAAGTTAGTCAATTGATGCATTCTCAGAGACCCTTAGAAGGGAAGTATTTAGATTATTCCTTAGAGTCTGATGGACTTTTGCATCATAGAGGATGTATGTGTGTACCTTCTATTGGGGGTTTGCATGAGCTCATTATACTTGAGGCTCATAGAGCACCTTATATAGTGCACCCTAGTGTTAAGAAGTTACATGCAGATCTAAGGCAATTGTATCATTGGTCAAGCATGAGAGTGTAGATTGCTAGCATTGTTGCAAGATGCCTCGAGTGTCAAAGGCTGAAGACAAAATATTGTCATCCTAGTGGGCTTTTGAAGGCTCATGAGATTGCAGATTGGAAGTGGGATGCTATATCTATGGATTTTATTGTTGGTCTTTCCATGTCTTCTCACCATCATGATGCCATTTTGGTGATGATTAACATTACCAATGTTTCCCACTTCTCACCCATAAATACTACATAAACAACATGAGACATAGCTTAGATGTCTTTGTAGGACATTGTCAGACTTCATGGCATTCCCTGTAAGATCATCTCAGATAAAGACTCAATATTCACTTCATCCTTTTAGAGAGATTTGCAGGAAGCATTGGGCACTAGGTTCAATTTCAGTACATCATACCCTCCTCAAATTGATGGCCAAATTGAGTGAGTGAATTAGGTATTGGAGGATATGTTATGTATATACATGATGGACCATCAGGTCAAATGGGAGGAATACTTACATCTTATCAAGTTTTTCTATAACAATGGGCAAACATTCCTCCATAGGTATCTTGCCTTATGAGGCCTTGTATGGAAGACCTTACAAAATTACCTTGAGTTGGGATATGATCAAAGATAGATTATCTATTGGCCCTCAATTAGTCAAAGAGATGGAACAACAGGTGGTCCTGATTAGATAGTGCTTGAGAGAGGCACATGATAGGTAGAAGAAGTATGCTAATGCAAAGAGGATAGATCTAGAGAAGAAAGTTGGAGATAGAGTCTTCTTAAGGGTGCAATCACAAAAGAGTCTGGTTTGATTCAAAAGAGGCTCTAAGTTAGCACCCTAGTTCATTGGACCATTTGATATCCTAGAGAGGATAGTACTAGTTTCATATTGTCTAGCCTTGCCACCTAGCTTGTTACACATCTACAATGTGTTTCACATTTTAGTACTTAGAGGATATATTTATGATGAGTCACACATTATAGATTGGAATTCCTTGCAAGTGGATTCAGATAGGGAGTTACTTTTGGAACCTACTCGTATTATTTCCTAATAGATCGTAGCTCTTTGAGGCTGAGAACTAGACTAGGTTAGGGTCTAGTGGGATTGTTATGATGAGGTCACAACTTTATGGAAGGATGCAACACATATGAGATCCTAGTACCCATATCTTTTTTATGAACTCTAGGAGGAAGTCCATGCCTAGTGGGGGAGGATGTGAGGCCTCTCCCCAACCCTTCATACTATAGCTAATACATTATTATTTTGATACTTCATGACTCGATATATCAAGATAGTCGAAAACACTAGACATTACTATGTTATTTTATGTCGTGTGATGTTTCACTTTGAGATGCTTAATTAGGTTATTTAAATATTTTTTGAACATGCATATTAATGATGAAGTACAGTAAGTGAATAAAGAATTACAAATATGATTAACACCTTGATTATGCAATTTTTAATGGTTAAATATATGAGCAAAAATTAGATAAACAATTATTTATATGAAAGATTGATGTTTTGATTTATATGATTATCCAAATAAGTTTTGAATGTATGTATATGATTTTTCTCAAGCTACTAATGTGTGAAATGAGTGTACAAGATTATTAGCTAGGAAATCTAATGAAAAATCAAAATTGGACCCTATGTACAATTTGTGAAAACTAGGGTTGAGTCTAATGAAAGATGTAGACCCTATTGTTTCATATTTCTTTTGTATCGTAAATTGAATGTGTGAATCATTAAGTATTAATATTTTGTAACAATAATTTTATCATGTTGCTTGACACTCATGATTCATATATCATTTCGGCATGATAATTAAGGTTAGTCGAGTAACCTAAAAATCTAAGTTGGAGTAGGTTAGTGACCTAAAATAATTAGTTAGTAATCAATATTAATTACCCTAATTAGGGTTTAGTGATAAGTTTGCATTCTTAGAGTTTTTAGGAAGTCTAAATATTTCAAGCATTTTAACAGGTCATTAAATATTCTTAGAGGCCAAAAATTATAAAAACTAAGTACCTAGGAGGTATATGTATGGGTTGGGGATATTTTCCACCCCTCTAGCCCCTTTTGTTGACTTTTCTGACCACCCAAATATCCCATTTTTGCTTTAGTACAAAAATTGGAGTTACACCATGAGTTTGATAAGTTATACTCCACCTTAAGGTTTTCCTTAATGAATAGAGTGAGTTTGAAGTCTTTAGAAGCCCTTGATCAAGTGGGGAGTTATTGCATTTTGTAAATAGTTGACTTAGGAGCCTATTTAGTGGCATATTTGAGGGTGGAAGGTTGTTCACCCAAACTCTAGGTTTAGAGAGAAAAGTCAAGATTGAAGGAGAAGGAAGGATAGCTCTTCTCAAATTTTAGTTTTCCATAACTATTAGTGAAAGTAGGAATCCTTCAATTTTGTGTCCTCATGTTGTGTTTCATTTTTTAAGTAGGTTTTTTGCATATGTGTGTTTGTGTGTATGATGAACATGTTAGGGATGGGATTGTAACGAGTTTTCTTTAAATTTTTTCCTTCATGTTTTGCATTTTGATTTTTGAGGGAAACTATAAGGGATATGTTGACATTGTATAGTAGGTGGGCTTTAGTTGGACTCTAGCAGTGCAGAGTCTCTCCTCATCACAAGGAGAGGGAGAGAGTAGGGTGTCATGGCCTCCTACTTGTTAGTACAAACCATGTTTGTGTTTTGGGAAATTGAAAAGTAAAAGAACATAAGTTCTTGTGACTATAGCCTTGAAAGGGCATATGTTATGGTGTTGTGACTAACTTCTCCTATCTCAAAAAATCCACCTTCTCGCTAGTCTAGTTTGATAATGAACCTTTTGTACAAACTTAGGATGAGAGTAAATGGGTTGATTATGTCATCGTGTTAAATCTATTTGTCTCCCAATTAGAGTTGTTTTTAATTCAAATGTGTTGGGAGATTTCTCCTCGGGATAATGATCTTATTGTAAAAATGCTATTGTTAAACTTATTTTTGAAACAATTATGATCCTAGATTTTCTTCCATAGTTCTTTCCCAAGGGAGTCCTTGAATTAGATGTTTGAATAAAATGGAGTACTTTCCATTCATATGATATTCTATGTGATTAAATTTATATGTATACGTTTATTGGAAAATGGATGCAGTGATGTTTTACCTTTCCTATGGCATTCTTATAGTTTGAATTTTTATTCATTTGATTAATGTTAATTAGAAAAAATGATGATATATATGAAGTTATTCAATTAATTGATACCAAACTATGTTAAGAAAATTTGATGATATGAATGGCACTTCATTTGTATTTTTGTGATTATTAGGAAGTAAAATACTCCTACACTATTGTATCAACATAAGCATTAAACTCTACATTATAGTCCAACTAGGAAGAAAAAAAATCCCCCTTGCCATGTAAATTTAATTGCAATGAAAATCTAACACTTTAATAAAATGAGACTTGGAAAAAAAAATCATCTCCTTGGAGTAAATAAGCTCTCTGCCCTTTGTATGGGAAAATTTAAATCCCATTTACAATAGGGCATATTCCCTTTAGATCTTTTTATTACCCTTTGTTATTATTTAATTAATATTATAAATTAATTAAACAAAAAAAATACATAAAATACCTAACTACTCTACCTTATCCTAAAAGTTCAACCACTAAACTTTATACTCACTAATCCTCATCACCCTTGGCGTAGGCTTATTTGACCAAATGTGCATTAAATGGGGTGACCCTAGTTCCCAACGTACCCCTCTATGTAGTTTAGTTGACACTTTAACTTTTTTATTATGGAAGGGGTGGCGACAGGTTTGATAGGATAGGTTCTTTTAAAGTGCTAAGGAAAGGGAAGGGGGAGTATGGCATCACCCACTCACACATGGGTTGAGTGGGGTAGTGCACCCACGTGTAGGGAATGGGAATGGTTAGGTGCTAGGGGGTGTGGGGTAGATAGGTAAGGGTTTAGTTAGTTATTAAGTTAGTGGATGTTAGATGTGGTTAGTATTGGTAGGTTAGTTTATTTTGTGTTAATTTAGTTATTAAGGGTTATGATATGATTTTAAATAGATAAAGTTAGATGTTAGTTTAGTAAGTAATGTTAGATGTTAGGAAAATTAGTTAGTATTATTATTTGTTTTAATTAGGTGTAATATTATTATAGTTGAGTTATTTTTCTTTTATGTTAGAATTAGGATTTGAGTGTTAGTAAAGTTAGGATATGATTTTAAGTTTTAATGTTAAATTTTAGTGTTACAGTATTTTAGTGTTAAGTAATGTTAGTACGATTTTGATGTTAGAATTAGTTTGCTATTTAATTTATTAAGGTTAGAGATTAGATTAAATGTTAAAGTTAGAAAGTTATTTTGTTTTAATTATTAATATTATATTTGTTAGGCATGTTAATATTTTTATTTAGTTAGTAATTTTTTTGAATAAGATTTTAATGGTTAGTAGTTAAATTGGTTAAAGTTAATGGAGTATAGGTTTAAATAAATTTAATGTTTGGAGCATGCAATGTTGTCATTATTTTTAAATTGAACTATATGAAATGTTTAGATATGTTTTCTTTTAGATTAGGATTATGGTTTAAAGTGTTATTATCTCATATTCTAGTTATTTATATCCATTTAATTAAGTTATAAATGGTGCTTCTATTTTGAATATTTAAGTTTTAATTAAGAAAAAAAAAGTGGTAGACTTAGTATAGGAATTAATGTAATACCAATAAATGTTGAAAACAATTAAACAAATGAATGATTAAATCCTACACGAGTTGTTAAAACCATAGAAATAAAGTGTTAAGGTATTGTCAGGGGAACCTATACCTATCTCTCAACATACCTATAGTTTAATTTGTGAAACAAACATATCAAATTATATCAAAACCTTATGTGTCATCTAAGTTGTAGTCAACCCTATATCAACATAGTAGTTTTATTTAACTGAAAAAAAAATCCATGCGTTTTTGTCCCATATTTTGGGCATAATAGTATTGCAGTCATGAATTTGAAAATTATTGCTCCACTAATGGTATTCATATACATAAAAATATTCCAAGGACTCCATCAAAAAATGGAGTGGTTAAACACATGAACAAGACAATAATCGAGTGTACAAAGAGCACAAGGTTGCATGTTGGGTTGCCCTTAAACATGTGGGCAAAGGCTATCAATACTATTGTATATTTGATTAATAGAGGTCCCTCTACTCCTTTGGGTTGTGGTATTCTAGAGGAATCATGGAATGGTAAGAAGGTGAGTTATTCTTTTCTCAAAACCTTCAGTTGTGAAGCATTTGCACATATAGATTCTGAAAATAGAACCAAGCTAGAAGCTAAGTCAAGGAAATGTGTATTTATTAGATATGGCATTGATAAATTTGGTTACAAGCATTGGGATTTTGAAAATTATAAAATTATAAGAAGTGGGGATGTCATATTCAATGAGAAAGTGTTGTACAAAGATCTTTTGCAAAAACATTAGTAGAAAGAAAATTATTATGTAGTTTTGGATGATACTCCAAAAGATGATGTTCTAGCAGCTCCTCATGATTTGCAACAACCACAATAAAAAAATACCTCACACCCTAGTGAATGTTACATGGTCAACAAGGCTAAGTAGACCTCCAAAAAAAATTTCTCCTTCTTTGTATTCTATTTTACTTACTGATGTTGGTGAACCTGAATGTTATGATGAAGTTTTTTAGGCGAATACATTGCTTCAGTGGGAGTCTACAATTAAAGAAGAAATGGACTCTTTGCTAAAAAATAAGGCATGAGATTTATGCAAGTTACCTGTAGGTAAAAGGGCTGTACAGAATAAATGGGTTGATAGGTTGAAAGAAGAGGATGGAGGTAAGAAATTATTTAAATCTAGGTTAGTGGTAAAAGGATTTACACAAAAAAATTACATTGATTTTGATGAGATATTTTCTCCTATTGTGAAAATGACTTCTATTCACGTTGTTTTAAGTATTGTGGCTACTGAAGGTTTGCATTTGGAGTAGCTTGATGCTAAAACAACCTTTCTTCATGGTGGTTGGGATGAAGAGATATATATGGCATAGCCATAGGGATTTGAGGTCCAAGGTAAGGAGAATCTATTGTGCAAATTGAAGAAAATTTTATATAGCTTAAAGCAAGAACCTTGGTAGTGGTATCTAAAATTTGATAGTTTTGTGCATAAGCATGGACACAGTAGGTGTCATTCAGATCATTATGTTTGATTTAAGAGGTTAGATGATGATAACTACATTATTTTATGTTTATATATTGATGATATTCTTATAGTTTGGTCTAACATGAATCACATTAAAGGGTTAAAAGAGTAGTTAGCACATTCATTTCCTATGAAGGATTTGGGGGCAGCAAATAAAATCCTTGGTGTGAAAATTTGGAGAGATAGGAAACACATAAAATTGACATTATCTCAAGCTAATTATATTGTGAAGGTGTTGCAACATTTCTCAATGGAGAATGATAAAGCTATCAGCACACCTTTACCTAGTCATTTGAAATTGACTAAGGAGATGTGTCCAAAGACATGAGAAGAGGAGGCTAATATATTCAAGGTATATATCCAAGGTACCTTATGCTTTAGCTACAAAAAGCTTGATGTATGCTATGGTATGTACAAGGCTAGATATTACACATATAGTGGGAGTTGTTAGCAGGTATATGAGTCACCTAAGAATTGAGCATTAGAACTTAGTTAAATGGATTCTCAAATATTTGAGAGGAACATCTGGGAAAGTGTTTACATTTTAGGGGTTCCACTATTGATTTACATGGCTATGTTGACTCAGATTTGGTAGGGGATATTGATAGTAGGCAGAGTACTAAAGGTTATGTATTTACTATTGGTGGGATAGTGGTGAGATGGGTTTCTAAATTGTAGAAGGTTAACACTTTATCCACTATAGAGGCAAAGTATCTTGCTACCAAAAAGGTAGCCAAGGAGATGATATGGCTTCAATTCTTTATGGAAGAATTAGGACTCCTAGATATGGAAAATTATTTGTTGATAGATAGCCATAATTCCATTCATCTTGCAAAGAATTATGCTCTACATTCAAAGACAAAACACATACAGTTGTGGTACCATTTCATTCAGCTAGTCTTGGATGATGGACAGTTAAAGTTGGTGAAAATACATATAGATGATAATCTAGTAGATATTTTTACCAAGGTATTAACAAGGGAGAATTTGAACTCCTCTTCAACTTTGGTTGGTCTTCTAGACTAAACAAAATGAAAGAGACATAGAGTCTAGGATGGTTTGATATTCTAGTGGGAGCTATAGGTTTAGTAGTGCTATGATTAGTCTCCAAGTGGGAGGTTATTATTGTGGATTCAGATCAATCTCCAACTGGGAGACTATTTTAATGTGGAGCCAAATTAGAATCATAGATTTATTCGGCATGGTTTTCTCCTAGATTATTTCTATGGAGTCAAGGGGTAGTGCCCCTATGGAGTCCTAGGGTAGCACCCCAAGTGTGCTCCATGTCATAGTATAGGATAGGGTCAAGGGAAAATGCCCCCATGGGGGTTTTTGGGGGCAACACCTCCAAAGCCAAAAATGACCTTACATTGTAAAAGGTGTCAGCTTCTATTTTTCTATTGGATGACTTATTCTAGCCCTAATTTTGTAAGTGACAAAAGCTTTTATAAAATGGATTAGGGTTAGGGATTTCATAATGTATGGTGATATTGTAGCTTCTTGTGGTAGTATTGTGCTATAAGGAATTATGAATTGTAATCACTAGATAATAATAATATTGGACTTTCTGTTGGTGGATGTAGTTCAGGGATTGGGTGAACCATGTTAAATCTTGGTGTCTTGTGTTCTCTTCTCTGTAATCTATTATTCTTTTTATTGGTTATATTTTTATGTATATGTTATTTTTGTTTGAGGTTAATCCTAACAAGTACTCCCCCTAAGCCTATCACTTGGTGCATATAGAAATTCAAAACTTTCTTTTACAACACAATACTTTACATGACTCAAAGTAGACTGATATGGCGTGTCATACCTTGTCTAATTTCTGTCTCTCTAGTATTTTTAACATTCTTTTATCTTATCATTTACCCTTATAGCTTATTTCATTTCATTCCATTCCCCCTAGTATATATCAATCAATTCCATTTCATTCCCCTTATTTTTTACATTTATGTCTTCTATCAAAGTTATGTAGGAATCAAACTATATTTATCAATGAATGGTTTATGTATTTGATAGATCATGGAAACAAAATGATCCCATTTAGTTCTTTTTGATTCCAAAATGTGAATCTTTAGATCAGTTTCCAAGTCAAATAAACTATCAACAATCAAAAGATTATGATCTCTTTGCACTAGATCTTTTTCTAGATTTAGCTCTCATTGTATAACCTCCAAATGAGGTATCAACATTTACTATATGGAGATCAATTCAGCCCTCATTCTACTATCTTTTATTTGGAGCTCAACCATCCTTCGTTGTGAAAACAACAATTTGTTATAATGCATTGAGCTTGATTCAGGTAATTGAGAGATAGAACTACCCGATTTCTTCATGTCAACTTGAATCCTCTTAAAGTTGGCCTAAAATTCATTTGTGAACCTTGGCACATCACAAAGTATATTTTATAGATCTTGTACTTTATTCACAAGTTCTTCTAAATTCTATACAAGTTCCTCCAACTCTACTTTTCTTATTATAATGGAAATAGAAACCTTCTCCAATGCTCTCTTTTCAAACTTCTTCTTTGTCTAGGCCATAAGTTTTGTTAGGATAAACCACAGACAGAAATAAAAACTACATGCAAATATAACCAATAACAAAAAATAATAGAACACACAGAAATGAACACAAGGCACCAAGATTTAACGTGGTTCACCCAATCCCTGGGCTACGTCCACCAAACAGCAAGTCCGATCTTATTACAATCCAGTCATTACAACCTGATTACAATCCATAATCCCTTATAGCTCAATACCGCCGCAAGAACCAATTTCGTATCACCACATATGAAAAATACCCAACCCTAAGCCCTTTTTATACAAGTATTAAACCGCTTTAGGGTTATAACATGTCAGCCATATGTCGGCCATAATATGTTAGCTACCATGTCAGCTACTTCCCAAAAAAAAAAATTTCGGGGCAATGCCTTGAACCCCACTATTTATGAAGTATGTACAGTACTTTCCTGATCAGTCACCACAATCTAACAAGTTTTGCATTTGCCTCAATATCACTAGTATTAACCTTTTCAATGATTTGCAATAACTAAGACATGATAAGGGAGTGCCCATCAATTTTCTCAATATTAAAAGCATCAAAAAATATGTCTTTGATATCATGCAACACCTATTTTTTGTTATTGTTCTCTTTTAAAATCTTCTTTCCTTTTTCTTCTTTTCCAAGGTATCTTGTAGGATGATAGTTTGTTCAAAAGTGAGATTGCTTAAATTCTATTTTGGAATTTCAATAATTTCATCTAGAGTAATAGTGTTATTTGGACAACTATCCTATTTCTTCTTTCCTTTACTTTTCTTTGGAGTGTTTTTATTTTGCATTTCTAGAGTTACAATAGGTGAGGGAGTGTCACCACTTGGTTTTTCTTGTACTTCAGTGCAGAACAACAATGGTAGCACTTGGCACTACACTTTCCTTTTCTATTTCCTCATCTTTTCATCTAGTCTCCTTATGTCCATCTTGAGCTCTTGAGACTTGTGGTCCTATTTGATTAGTAGTAGACACTTCTACTTTTTATTCCTTTCTAATTCCTTGCCTCCCAAATTTTCTTTTGTTCATCAACATTTTGTACTTGTACTTCTTCCAAATGATAGTCTTTTGTTTTTTGCAATACAAGAATGTTGGGTGTAGTATCATAAATGGGTGATACATTTTCCTATGGGCTTGGCACACCTAAACTTTCTTCATAACTTTTATTATCCTCCATGGTTATAGTGTCTACTTCTCTCTCTTGTTTATCTCATCTTGTAGTCAATCCAAAAATACTCTTCTATAATATTTCATTTTCTTGTACAATAACTTCAATTTTATTTTGTAAAATGATAAATGTATTTAATTTAGGAACAAATTAGTTCCTATACTTCTCCAAAACTATTACCTTTTTCTTATTTCAATTGAGGCATAATATGGGCCAATGTACCTTCTCTAATTTTCTTCTCAATTTTTGTTACCTATTTCCACTTATCAAGTCAATTGGAATCTTCTTTTCCAATTCTATAGCTGCAAGCTTATTGTTGGCCATCATATCTATCGTGAGCTCCTCTAACTTTGATTTATCATTTTTTCTCAATGTCTCATATTTTACAAATCTAAATATTGATAGGCATGCAGAGTTTTTGATGTTGGTACATATCTTGTCAATATTTCTTGGCTTTGTAGGTATAATGACTTGGTGATGATGAGGCTCGTCAAACTTGGTCCTTTCTACATCTTTGTCTTCAATATCTTTTAGCTTAACTACCCTTCTTCACTTTGTTTGGCCCATAGTGTCTAGCACTTTTCTCTTCTTTGCACTTGTGCCACTAGGTTTTGTAATATTTACCACTCCTTTCTTGACTGATGGCTCGACACTTTCTGTTGTTTTTTCCCTGGTTCTTAGTCTTTGTGGTGTAGGAGGAGGGGCTTGGATTTCATCTTATTTTCAACCTTCCTCACCTTAGTCTTAGTGGTGTTTACTATTTTTGCATTATTCATAGGTGGGGTGACCAGTGCTAGGGCTTTACCCTTTTTCTCTATTCTTTCTTCCTCTTCCTTAGTATCATTGTCATTTTCTTCATCTTCTCCAAGACCTTGAGAACTCATCAAAGAATCTTTGCCTTTGGACAAGGTTCCTATCTTCTCTTCTAGGTCTTCAATCATCTTCTTTCTCTTCTTATCAGTAGAAACAATCTTGATATCAAAAATTATTCTAGCTTTTCTTCTTCGAATTCACCAAAGGGAACGACCTTTGCATCAATTTCTTCCTTTATTAGTGCAATAATTGTTGCACTCACATCATCAATTCTAATTTTATAGCCAAAAGGTTTAAGCTAGGATATCATCAGCTCAACTTCATGTACAAATGTATTATTAGTATCAACTCAGAAACATACATCATTATAATGTTTCTCTAGTAAGGATGCAATAATTCTTAATCTCTTTCTCATCTTCTATTTGAGTTCTTCAAAATATCCATCTAGAACATTCTCAAGATTTTCTCCCAATTGTGTTAAATACTCACTAGTATGTCTTGTGATAGGTTTGTCTTGTTCCCATATAATATTCCCAATAGAAGGAAAATAATTCTGAGTGTAAAAAAAAATACATGTGATCAATGATCCGAACTTACACATTGAATTCTTCACTTTCATGATTGATGCTAGGTTCTCTCCTAGTTGTAAGTATTGCAACTCAACAAGATCATATTCATGATCCTTCATCATGATTTTCCATGACTAATCAATTACCATACACAACACATTATTCAATCAGATTGACTAATAAAATTTATGAAATAGATAGCCCGCTTCCATTCCACTCAACTTTGGGATTTTCCTTGATAGTTTTTTTGGTTTGGAAACATATTGTCTTCTTCTTGTCAAATGTAGGGTAACTAGTAACAACATGTATCACCTTCTTTGTGATCTTGATCAATCCATTCTCTAACCACAACTTCATGTATTGAATTATGCTCAAACCCAACCTTTATCCACTTGATTTTGAAATTTCACATAAAATATAGGGTATGAGTTAACCCTTTCCTCTCAATAATATTAAACTTTTCCTTTAATATTCTTTCATCACACAATTTCTTGTATGCCACACAAATCTCATAGTCTCCAACTTCACCAATTTTGCACATGTAACAACTCCACATATGACTTTAGGTGGTATCAATGATAACAAGTCCATTGAATTTTCTTTCATGGAAATCTTAGGAATAGCATGAAACTTAGGTGGAGGACAAGTGACACTCTTCATGAATTGAACATTGCTTACCTCTACTCCTTAATTCTTTGTTGTTGATGATGAAGATGCCATATTCTCATGTAAGGGTTTTGAAACTTTGTTTTTTAGACTTCTAGGCACAAATTGAGATCAATACTCAGTCACTCTTCTAGTACTAATTCTCTTTCAATTTCCTTTTAAATCACTTCACTAATTGATCAAATTTCTCTTTTATCTAGAAATCTAAATGCAAGGTGTGAAAATTTCCTTCAAATTCTCAATATATACCTCCATTCATTTTAGTAAGAGTCTCCATTAATGTTGTGTTCTCTGTTAGGTGGAATCCAACTATCTTGATCACTACTAACATTTTGAACTCAATTCTCCATTATATAGCTTAGTCAATTCCATCTTACTTGTCCTATACATCAGTTTGACAATGGGGGTACTCGGTCCATATTTCAATGCTTAGTTAATATAGACAATTTTACTGATTCTTGACACACAAAATGTAAATGAATTTGTTGCATTATCTCATTTATAGAGCCATTGGCTAATCTCTAGATAAAATACAACAAAGACAAGAAAAAAAGTCAAACATGATTTTTTACAGATTCCTGAAAACACGGTGAAATTTTCTCAAAAAATTAGTTGTTTTTTATCACAAAATATACAGATCATGAAGATCAAATGCTTAAAATTTCAAGAAAATTCATTGTGTTTTTATTTTTTTGAAATTTAGTCAATGGTGCAATTTGTAGGGAGGATAGCCATGTCCTTATAGATCTATTCTAATGCATCTTTTCTAATTCAAAAATGAAATTTTGCATATATTATGTTAGTAACTAATGTAAGGTAAATTATTAAGCATATAGTTCCTTACATACGTTTCTTGATCAGTTTGAGGTGGTGTGATCAACTTCCCTATTGCATTGGGTGATCTTTACTTCATTTGTTCCACTATTTTTTTCTTTCACCTTTTGCTTCAAAATTTGATTCATCTCTCTCTTTGTTTATTCAACATCTACTTTGCCTTTACCCTTGATGTGTTCATTGTTTGGTACTGATGCTTGGGTCCTGCAGTTCTTATTCACATTTCAAACTTTGTGACAATTGGAACAAAATTTCTTAGATGTATTTCTATTTGTCCAGTTAGGTTTTTTCCTATAATCAACATTTATATGCTTTATGTCCAAACTTTTGACAACTATAACAATATCCCTCAAATCTAGGTGCAATAGGTATATTGTTCATCTTAGATCTACACTAATGTATTTGACATCCTTGCTTCTTGCAATAAAAATAATAACTAGTAAACTTAGGTTTAGGATTTTATATACTATTCTTGCTTCTGCAAATATTTTTAGTATGTCCAAGTTTACCACAATGATAACATGTAGGTTTGCCTTTTGATTTTGCACTACTTAGCTTTCAACTCTTGATGATTCTCCTTGTTTAGTAGATGAATGTTTCTTAGGTCATCTCATCAATTCTTCAAATTATCTTAATGCTTCATTAGGCTTGTTCATTGTCTCTACAAGTTCTTTCTAAAATATTAACTCATTCCTTTGTAGGTCACTCTTTAATCTTAGATTTTCTATCTCCACATCTTTCCTATTCAGTTCATGATTTCAAGCATCAATTGATTAACCATGTCTAGCTAAGTGTTTGTATGCTTTTGTACATTAGATGACCTTTCTTCAAGTATAATAGCCATTTTTATTTTGTCTTCCTCAACCACAACCTTTTTTTCTTCATCTTTCTTCTTTTGTTCAATCACTCCACATAGCCTTACTGGCTAGATTTAATGTTCTCTTTTCAATCCCATGACTTCTTCATTCAGGATACTATTCTTGTCCAATGGATCTGTAATGGATTTGGTACTTTAAGTAGAATTTCAAGTGTGAAGAAATACTTGTGTATCAACTTCTTCATAAAGTGTTCCATTCTATTGAATGACCATATCTTTTCTCTTTCTTAGGGATTTCCTCATTTCCTCTCTTGTTGCTTCAAGTTGATGTAGTATGAGTTGGATATCAATCACTTAATTATCAATAATCTTTCCCAATTTGTAAGCCTCCATCTCCAAGATTTGAATTCACAAGTTGTTAGAATTCTTTCAAGAGAATCAATGCTCTAATATGAATTTTTGGAAGTTTAATTTGGAAACTAAGATATTGAGGGGGGTGAATCGAGATCTATAAAACTTTTATCCCTTAAAATAACTTTACTGTATTCACCATGTTAACTATCTCATATCTAACTTATGCATAACATAACTTGAAATATCAAATTTTGAAATACATATAAGCATGCATTACATCCATGAAATGTAAACACAACAAAAAAGATTTGGTAACCCAAAATTACTTCAAATTGAAGATAAAAATGGGGAAGGGATGACACCCACAAATCTTCACTACTTGAGTAATAAAGTTAACTTGTTAGGGTTACAATTTTGATCACTTCTAATGATCTACCATGTGAGGGGTTTTCTCTACTAAAAGCTTTAAGACTGTTAGGTCTACCTTGATTAAAGGATTTTACTCTTACAATGAAGTATGGAATTGGTTAGGAGATTTATAAAGGTCTATTAAAACCACTCTATTAAGATATTTTCCCTAATTCAATCTATCAAAACTAATTCAGTACCTCATCCTTTAGTCTACACTTACAATTGTAGATTATGAATCTCCTCCTTCTAATCTCTAATCTAATCTCCGATCTAATATATCTTTACTCTTTCCTTCACTACTTCTTTAGGTCACTAACTTGTTCTTTAAAACTTTTGAATGCAACATCCAAAACTTAACTCCTGCACACAATTTTCACTCTCTTGTGTGATAGCTCACTTAGTGTATATGAAAATAAGGTTTGTATCTACCTATTTAAAGACATTTTTAGTTTCTTCTTGATGCTTCCCTTTTTTGCTTCTTTGTGTTATTGGTTCTTCATCCCTAATAGCCATTAATGATCCCTATCAAAATGTATAATAACCTATATGGAAGAACTCTACAATCATTAAATTTTGTATTCATGGCAGCTCAAAATAGTTTACCTCAAAATTTTCATCATTCTACACATTTATGCTCTCTCCATGTTACTCAAAACTCATTGTCTTTGATGGTCGGTCATAACTATTCTTCCCATTATTCTTCAACCTTAACATTACTTGACTACTTCTATATAACTTGACATCTATGTGCTCTATCTACTCAACATTTAGTATACTTGGCTTATACTAAAAGTACTCGATGAGTAAAGACTTGCTTGGCTCCTATAGATCTCAACATATACATGATCATTTACAAGTCTTTACATGACTTAGTCTATATAAAGTAGCTTGGTCATAGTGATGACTTTTTGAATTTTCTTTATATATGACTAAGTGTTTGACACTAATAGAAAACAAGACTTAGAGATGCCAATAATCCATAATGATATTAGTGATCAACTAATCCTATGGGACAAAACCCATAAAGAGAACTTCTAGGTATTGAATCAAATTGAGTCAAGTGATAATAGTTTTAAATAGAGTAAGAAAGATGAAATAGATAATATTAACTCCCTATCACAAAAGAGAGACAAAATTTCAAAACGAGCAAGTATAGATCCAAACTAGCCATTGAACTCAAAGGAAAGACTAAATCAGAATCACAAAAGTAGTCAGGATGGATCAAATAATTAGGAGGCAATTAATATCCTAGAAATTGAAACTCAGACAGATAAGATAACTAAATATTACAATGGAGAAATATTGGTACTAAACAAGATGTATGAGGAGAATAAACTTGTAGAAGAATAAAATATTGGCTTGACAAGATATATAACCAAGAATCAAATTTAAAAAATTTCTCAAAATGAGCAAACAATCAACATTAATGATTTGGAATACCTCAAGATGACACTATTCTTAGAAAAGGATTTAAAAGGTATCATTCCTAATGACACAAGGAAGAGATCAAAGGTATTAAAGAAAAAATCCTATGAATTTTGGAAAACTTTGATAGGAAGGAATAATTTGTTTGAGGATAAGTTAATAGAGACAAGCATCCGAGAAGTAATTGAACAAAATGGAAAAAAGGTGGCACAAATTTCTTTAGAAATAGAAATTATAATAAGTGTGAGATAATTCCAAATTAATTCTTGGAGGATTATGGAAATGTAGCCCCAATAGGTCAAAATCAAGTAAATATAAAGGATATTAGGGACGAAAAGCTTAAGGTACTTTCAAACAACTAGATGTATAGAGAGAATCTATTAGCGCCTCTGAAACATGCATTGCATAACATTTCTAAAACAAATATTGAGTCAAGTAGGGATAAGAAATTACCAATACCACATCAAATTTTATAGGGAAATATACCAGAACAAGAGGAAGGTATAAAAAAGGATATCAAAAATACCAAGCCCCTAGTAGATCAATAAGGTATAAAAGAAAATGATTTAAAGGGGGGTAAAAATAGAGACTTATCACGAATATAAATGGAAAGAAGGGAAAGAATAAGATACAAAAGGGAAAAAAAATAGAAAACAACCTATGATGGAAGAGTAGGAGATTAGTATAAAAAGACATCAATCTAATGTTAAAATATATAGAAGTAGAGAATGTAGGAAAGGAAACTACAGTTAATTTGGAAGAAAATAATGTACATACTAGAAATAAGAAAGAAAGCCTTTCATTTATTTATAATAGTATTAAAATAGACAAGGAAAAAGAAAATTACTAGACTGAGTTTGATAAATAGATGAGAGTGGGCATATACACCAAGATGGTGTACAAAAAAGTGAACACAATGAAAAAAATCAAAACTACACATAACGTGACTATGTTATGTGTACTTTTGATAAAATTTCAAAATGGGCCATGTCTCTTTATCAAGCCAAGGAAAAAACATTAAAAATTTTGAACTATAAATGTGATCTCTTTATGATTAACAAAAAATTATCATGTTTTTAAGAACTAGAAGCATTGCTTCTAGTTCTCCATAACCCTATTAGGTTATGAAGAACTAGATGCAATGATAATGAGATAAATAGAGAGAGGGTGACTGAAGGAGATGAAAGGGAGGAGTGAGAGATACAGGGAGATATGGAGTAAAGAGAGATAGAGTTCATATTGCTCTATTGATAATTCCACAACACTTGTCACTTCATATTGAATTTTTTTGAGTGCATTTTCATTGAAGACCTTCTATCACTACTTGAGATACTAGTAGATGGTGAGTATTCATCATCCTCATCATTTGACATAGGCTCACATGCATATCTTACTTCTTTCCTTTGTTGCTTTCCCCTTTCTAGCTCTTTAGGTCATTATCTATAACTTATATCATGGGTCCAAGAAGCTCTTCCCACTCTTTTCCATTAACCAAGTAGGTTTTGTCTCTTAATCCTAAGTAATTGGTTAATAGTTTCATTCTTAATAGAACTCATAATTAGATTCTCCATAGCTAGCTTTCTCTTTGACCACTGCAATAGTTTCTCCTCAACTGAACATTTTGTAATCAATTGGTATATAAACACAATTTTCTATTGGCCAATCCTTTAGGCATCCGATTGAGCCTTCAGATCCATAAAAAGATTTGAAATCTATATTTGGTAGAAGAATAGTTTTAGATTCTCAATTTTAAAACTTCATCACCTAGTAAATTTTCAAGTTTTAATGGCACCATTTGAAAATTTTAATTGGCACCAAGAACTTCTTAAATAATAAGTGTTTTAAGGTAGACATCCCCCATCATCCTCATAAGATGAAGGCTTGAACTGATTTTTGAGTTGTTTTTTATCCAATGATTCTGAAGGGAATAATATTCTTACCAATAAATTCAATTTCCAAGTACATCTTCTCCTTTTTGTTGTGTGGATTAGATTTCAGTATCAAAATATTGTTGATGTATTTTTCTCAACATACATAGTAATGTACAACCATTGTAATGTGCTTTGTCTTATCATCTTTAGTTATTATTGTTAGAGTCTACATAATTGCAAAGGTTTTATTATCTTCACACTCTATAGACTCCAAAAGACCACTAATAATTTGACACCTTCTATCTGTTGATAATTTGAATGATGGTTAGGCAAGATAACCAAGGATAATCATATAAAAACATTTTTTTAATAGACCTTCTCCTACTAAAAGTGTGTTCAAATAGATGAAAATTGAAACATATACCTCCTTTTTTTGTACTCCTTGTGATAGTTTTTGAGCTCCAAGGGTCTCATACATTGATAGGCTTTGATGATCCCTTAGATTGTTGAGACTAGGAAAACCTACGTATCATTCACCTTGGTTGTGTGGATTAGATTTTAGTATCAAATTCCTCTTGATGTATTTTTACCAACATACACAAGAATATATAGCCACTATAACATTCTCTATCTTAACATCTTCAATTATTATTGTTAGAGTGTACATATGAATGGAAAAGGTTTTATCAGCTTCACAAGTTATAGATTCCAAATTTCCATTAACAATTTGGTTCCTTCTATCTACTGATAGTTTGAATGATAGATAGGAAAGATATCCAAGGATAATCATATAAAAACATTTTTTGAACAAACCTTCACCTACTAAAAGCTTGTGCAAATAGATAACAATTGAAACATACATTTCCTTTTTTTGTACTACTTGTGATAGTTTTTGAGCTCCAAGAATCTCATACATTGACATGCTCTCATGATCCCTTAGATTGCTGAGATTGGGAAGACATAATTAACATTCACCTTGGTTGTGTGGATTAGATTTCAATATAAAAATCCTCTTGATGTTTTTTGCCAGTGTACATGAGAATGTACAGCTATTGTAATGTGCTCTATCTTATTATCTTTAGTTATTATTGTTGGAGTATACATAACTGCAAAGGTTTTATTGGTTTCACAAGCTATAGAATCCAAAAGAAAACTAATAATTTGATGTCTTCTATCTCCCAATAATCTGATTGATGGATAGACAAGATATCCAAGGATAATCATATCGAGACCTTTTTTGAACAAACCTTCTATTAAAAGCCTGTGTAAATAGGTGGTAGTTGAAACATACACCTCCTTTTTCTATATTGCTTGCAATTCCAATACCTTCAATATGGATTCCAAGGATTTTTCATCTTCATAAAATAAGAAATAAAACATCCCACCATAAAAGTAGCATATAGACCTATCTAGTGATCATATTGTGCTGAAGATGGCTTTTGATGTCACATGATGATGATGATGATGAGTACTCACCATCTACTAGTACCTCAAGTAGTGATAGAAGGTCTTCAATGCACATGTACTTAGAAAAAAAATTTAGAGAGATCTTATGGGATCTTAAGGGGTCCTAATGTGTCTTTTGACATACTAGGACCCCTCATGACCTCTTTTGATACATTAGAGCCAACAAGTCTCTGGAAGCACTTATATTTGACAATAGAGGAGATACACCCATTGGATCTACAATAATCTTATATATCTCACCTCAATTGATGTCATGTCTATTTTGGAGCTTTCTCCCAACTAAATCTCCTTATCCTTTTATAGTACCTACATGAAAATATAAATTTTAAACTTAGTGATAAGCTCCACAAATACCTTGAAAAAGAAGGTGCGTTGAAACAAAATTTAACATGATCTTATAAAAAGATATAGGAAGGATGACAATAAATAAAACATTCTAGCTATCAAAAACCATATCAAACCTTGTTTTATTCAAAAATGTTATTTTTGTCTTGACTTGATACCTTTGTCCATCTCTACTAGTTTGTTCTTGTTCTTTTTCTTTCCACTCTAAAGAATTTTGTGAATTAGGATTCCTTGGTTGTACAAAAACTTCATGAGAAATCCAAAAGAAATAATTATTTCTCAAAAATAACTATATTTAACCCATATTACATACCACATTAACATGTAGAGTCATAACTACATACTTAAACCCAAATACTTGTACAAAAATTTATTACAATGGAACGAAGCTCATGCTTAAAAGTTACAAAATGATTACAACATATGAAATTAAGTGTACCACGTATGATAATGATGGTTGCATTCCAATGCCCTCCAAATATTGTAGTGGTGGCATATTGACAAGCTCTAATGATTTCTAAGATTGTTGAAATTGGGAAGACCTAGTTAGCATTCACCTCGGTTACATTTAACACATGATATGCATGTGAACCTATGTCAAATGATGATGGTGATGAATACTCACCATCTACTACTAGCTCAAATAGTGACAGAAGGTCTTTAGTGCACATGTACTTAGAAAACTTGTGATGAAGATGACACCTACAACTACTAGACTATCATGGAAAACTTGTGATGAATATGACACCTCCAAATACTAGTATATCATGGAAATGTTGTGATGAAGATAACACCTACATTCAAAAAAGCACCTATCAACATGTTTTATGATTTCAAGATCTACACTTAATTGGCTGTCAATGTGGAGCATCAATTTTTATTTCATCTCGGTAAGAGATCCAATAATTTTTCTAGCCATTCGAGAAGAAAATTGTTGTCTGGTCCAATAAAAATCATATAGAAAGTTTATTAAAAAGAATCGACGTACCTCAGATCCTTCACAGGAAGTCTTTGTCATTTCTTTAGAAGATGATTTACATTTTATTATTACATTGTAATTAGGTCTACCCTTTAAGGGTCACCATTTGGATGAACAAAAAATTGAATGATTCCAAGACCCACAGTCTGTGTTCTAGAAGCTAAACTTTCCTTGATAGAATTGACATTTGAATCTTTGTATAAAACCCAATGTGCATCATTCCTCAACCATACTCTTTCTTTGTATAAAAGCCACTGTGAATCATCCCTCCAATAATTCATTTGATGAAATTAATCTATTTTTAGGTAGTTGCTTCATTAATTGGGCCTAATCAGGCTTATTAGGCCTCTGAATAATTAACTATACTTTTACATAGACATAATGCAATTGTGTTATGTCTAGTATGAAAGTTTAGTCATATGAAGAATAATGCAATCATGTTTTGTTATAAAAAAGCACAATTGCATTTAGGCTTGGTAATAGGTCTGTTCAACTACCCAAAGGCTTGGGTTGATGTTTTCCCTCCATTTTTTGCTGGTTTAGACATTTTTTCAACTTCTAAGAGTAATTCTCATCTTTGACTTCATCAGGTTTGCAAATGGTGAAGTGGGTATCTCTAAAATTACCACCATAATCTCACACATTTTATTCTCTTTTTAACCATATAATTTTTTAACTTTTGGACAAGATTAACATTGTGAAGTTGATTTTTCTATATCAGTGTCTTAACAATCCTCTTAAACATATGTCTACCATTTTTTTAATAACTTTTGATTTACTTAACCAAATGGAAAATAAATTACATATTATTTATTTACACTTGATTCTATACACTTCTAAAAAAAAGTGTTGATTTTAGAATATTTTGATGCAAGTCATGCCTAGCACATGAACAAGCACCATAATTTCAAGATTGAGTCATTGTAAAAAATCATAGAAAACAAACTACTTATCAGAAGATTATGAAAAAATAAACAACTTCTAGATCTCACTCTTACCTATCATCCTACCAAATATATTTTTCAAAATACTAAATATAACTATATGTTTTGTTGAGTGCATAAAAATAGATATGTTACATTTTTAAGAAAAAAATAGGATTAGTTGTTTGTGCACATGGAGTTTTACCCCCTTAATCTTATCCATTTTTTGAAATCCTTAGTATTTTAGAAACTAGGTTCAGATTACTAATTTTTTTGTGGTTTAAAAATTTTCTCATTTTGAGTGCATGACCATCAAATGGGTCTTCCAAGATTAGATATACCTGATTTCAAAAAAATGGCATCCAGTTACACCCCCCTATTTGCACACCATCTTGGTGCACTTACCCAAGTATTGGATTAAAATTTAAACAAAACTCTAACATGGTTTAAAAATCTCCTTTGGATGAAGTTGGCTTAGATAAAGAATATTTCTTTGAGGGTCTTAATTCTAAATTAAAAGATGAAGAAAGTGAAGATGTGATTAAGGAAAAAAGTAGATTAATTGAAAGAATCATGGAAATAGATAAAGAGGAATTTGAAGATGAGGATTTAGAGGATAATAAAGAAAATCACAATTCACCAGACACCAAGGAATAGAGTGTATCAATTTTAGGAAAAAACATAGTCATGGACATTCCAGCAGGAGCTAGGAAAGTTAAACATCCAGATATAATTATAATAAAAGACTATTAAAAAAGTATCTATTCCACCTTCCAAGAAAAAATAGAAAAAAGAGAAGGATCTTGCAAATATATTTCTATTAAGATAGAGACATTTTTAAAGGAATATGAGTTGATAAATCAAGAAGAAATTCTAGATAATTGGAATTCAGATAATCTAGATAGAAATAAAGTAGGAAAAGTCCAAAATTGGGAGTTTGAGATCCAGGAAACATAACTATTTAAGAAAAATATGGAAAAAATAAATGGAGTAAATAATAAAATTAAGAAAATAGTAGGCATAGATACAAACAAGGATGATGGAGGAACTAGTAATAAAATTATGAAAGAATATTCAGATTAAGAAGAAGACAAATTTATTAATTCAAGTGTGTAGAACACTAGTAAAAATATAAACAACCTTGGTATCGCAAAAAATTTGTAAGGCTTAGAACATCTAAAATGTGTAAAACAAAGAAAAATAAGAGGAAGAAAATCCTTAGCTAAACTTAGAGAATCTACAAGTTTGTCTGGTAACCAAAAAAGATTAATAACCTTCTCAATAAAAGGAAGGGGAAGTTCCTTCCCATGGAGCCATGGAGCTAACAACATGGAATATTAGAAGCCTAAATGCCCCTAATTTTTTTTTTCTTACTCAAGCATAATTTAAAAATATTTGAATTAGATTTAGTATTAATACAAGAATCAAAACTTAACAAAGACGTAGGAGAAAAACATATAGAAAAACTTGGTTCTTGGAAAATAGAACTAGTTGATTTAGTAGATGCCTTAGGTGGGACTGGTATTATATTGGATCTAAGGAGGGTACATTTCACTACAATTATATCCAATAATAATTGGGTTTGGGGGAGAATAAAAAGGTTCAAAAGAAAAATTTGATTCCTACTTAGTAATCTATATGAATCAACAAGAAAATGTTTTTATTGGGGAAGATTTCAATGCAATTCTAGATTCAAGAGAAAAAAGGTGGGTGTACGACCATTAACCAAGTCATGTTAGATTTATTGGCATTCAAATATCTAATGAGGTCTTCACATGGAATAATAGACAAGATGAATTTTGTAATATAATAGAAAGATTGGATAAATTTATGTTTAAAGGATATTTAATATCTTTTAATCATCCTTTTATGATGCATGAGAATCCTAGGTTGCCTTGCTATCCTAATCATCTTTGTTCATTTTATCCATTAGTGTCAAGTTGTAGTCATTGTTGAGCTCTAGTGGCTATCAAGATGTAGTAACTACTGAGTTATTCAATCTTGGTTAAGTTTCTCAGTATTGACCTTGTGCTCTGGTGGCTAACCATTCCTTCATGGGCTAAGTGAACCTATTGTTTGTTGATTCTTAGTACCTTTTTTGATTGATTTTGTCTATGATTGGTTCCTAGTATGAGACAACTTATGTATTTAATTTGGGTTGTAAATTTAATCTGGGGATCTTATCTTGGGATGCACGTGGACTATTTTAAGGTTAGCCTTCTATTATGTAATGATCTAGAGTATTCTGTAAGCCATTTTGGAAAGTATAAATAAGGGTGATTGGGTTTAGGTTAGGCATGTTTTTAAGGAGTGCAAAGTCAAGGGAGATAGAAGAGATATAATGAAGGCCTCATAGTTGAGCTTGTATGTGCATAATTTGATGATTTAATAAAGTATTTATTGTTTCTTTGTCCTAGGTGTTGTTCACCTTTTTTTTCTTCTATTGTTTTTACTCAGTGAGGTGATTGGATAGTTACTGTTAGAATATTTAGAATAATTGAGAAGGGGGGCAAGGGGTGAATCAGTTATCCAAGGTCTAGATGTACCCATTGAACAAAAAAATACTTAATCAACTTCATATCTTATCATTCCATAGCTCAATCTCTTCAGTCAACTATTAGTAACATCAACTAGCTGTCCACTATCCTAAGTATAATAGACTTGTAGAATGTAAAAATTAATTAGTAAAACACCATAATTATCATCCACACAAGTTTAAAACTAGGATTTAATGTGGAAATCCAATTTGTGAAAATCCACCAGCACCATGTCACTAATTTTCACTCTTTTAAAGTGGGCTCTGTTAGGAGCCAACCTTATAAAAGGTTACAAAACACACTATTAAATGTGACCTTGTTAAAGGATTTAATCATCCTATTAGGAGTGGACTTGTTACAAGAATTTAGATCATTCCATTAGCATGTTACCTTGCTATAGGATTATCATATTACTATTAGGTCTACCTTGATTAAAGGATTTAAAATATTGTTTACAATTCTTAGAAAGTACAAACTATTGAAAATATAAGAGGAGGAACTAAGAGGAGAGGGGTGAATTAGTTACCACTAAAATAATTCCAAATCCCTTAGATATCAATACAAACTTTTTATTAACTCAAATCCTTGCATAGCTTGGTTAGAACTAGATATTCACTGTAACTAGGTTAACAAAGAAATCTTGAGATATTAATGTGTGTTAACCTTTAGTAACTTAGTTGTAGAAAGATAAAGTAGTAAGAAAATAACATGAACACATGAGACACCAAGATTTGACGTGGAAACCCAATTTGGGAAAACTACCAATGCAAATAGTTACAACTTTTCATTCTTCTAAAGTGAGCCCTATTAGTATTCAACCCTGTTAAAGGTTACAAAACACACTATTAGGTGTGACCCTATTAATGGATTTGAATCACCCTATTAAGAGTGGCCTTGTTAGAGGTCTTAAGACACTTCACTCTAGAAATGTCACCTTCTTAGAGGATTTTCAAAATGACTGTTAAGTCAACTCTATTAAGAGGTTTCTTCACTGCTACAATTGTTAGATAGTAACAATGATTGACTTGGTTGATGAAGCAATTGATTTGTAGATTCAAATCACTACTCTAGCTTAACCTCTAGATCCTCCCTAATCAAAATATTCTTTGTAGCTCCTTGGTTGTTCTTACCTTAATCAAAAATCCTTCTTTTATCACATCTTATCTTCTTCCACATCTACATATTTTAATCTGTAACTTGACCTTACATATATATGAAACCCAATGTCAAGTCAGCTTGAATACCCTTACAAACAAATAATTAATATCCATTAAGTCATCTTGCATAAACAAAATAATAAACAAAACTATTCTACAATAGGTCAACTAATACTAAAACTGAGTCACTCGATTAACTCTGAGTTCCTTTCGTAACTGACCTAGCTCAAGTAATACTAAAATCCTTTGGTAACTAACCTAACTCTATTTATAGAAGAATCCTTCATTCACCAACCTAACTTGATTTACACTAGATCACTGAACTCAATTTCTTCTAAACTTCTGCTTAGCTGATATTGGAGTCTTCTAAGCTCAATTACTACTAGCAATGTTGTGTTAGAATGTAACATTTGTGTAACATCAATGACAATATACAATTGAATAATTATTTTCAACAATCTCCCTCTTTGACATTGATGAAAACACATGTCATAAGAAAATATCACTTAGAGAAATTAGAATGATTTATAAGATTTTATAATATCTTTAGTTTCATTCTCATTCTTCATCCATGAGAACTCCCTCTGAGATTCTCCCTCTAACATCTTATCTTCAGACTCTGTCTGATCAAGTTCTCCCTCTTGTTAATATACAAATTTCTTCCTCTAATTCATGAAATCAATCAAACTCTCCCTCAATTCTTTTGATATGAACATGACATACTCAATTCCTCCCTCTTTGATGTCAAATGTCAAAGACTTTATACAATGAATTTATAATGTACCTGATGTACTAATTCATATGCAATGAGCTCTAACTAATTTTCATCAACTTGATAGATCTTCAATGCAGTTAGGTTGATACATTGTTGCTTCATACTCTAGTGAGCATCAGATAGAGGAATGACCCCTAACTTTCCTCTGAGATACAAAAAATGCATCCTTAGGTAATGGTTTGGTAAATATGTCAGTAACTTGCTCCTTTGTGCTTACATATTCTAGTCTTACCTCTTTATCTTGAACTAATTCTTTAGATAACGATACTTGATTATAATGTTTTTTTTCTTAGTGTGCATCACTAGATTCTTGGATATACTGATTGCACTTGTGCTATCATAGTAGATGACCACTAGGTCCTTGATTTCTTCCTTCATTCTTGACAACAGTTGTTTGATAACAAACTAGGTTGGAACATTTAACTGCTACAACAACATATTTTACCTCCATTGTAGATTGAGATATACAATTATGTTTCTTACTTATCTATGATACTAACCTCTTTCAAATAAATAATTCCCCTCCAATGGTGCTCTTCCTATCATCAATTCCTCCAACCCAATCTGCATTAGTAAAGGAATCCAACTCAAAGTTTTCTCCTTTCTTGTACCATAGACCATAGTCTTGAGTACCTTTTAGATATCTCATAATTCTTTTAACTATTATCATATAATATTCTCTAGTATTTTTAGAAAACCTTACAACGATACCAACTACTAATGCAATATCAGCCCCTATATGAACAACATACTAAAGTTTCTCAATCATAGATTTGTAGGTAGTCTAATTTACTTCTTTTGAATCATCATTCTTGGATAGTTTATGTCTAGTAGACATAGGAATTCCAACTAGTTTAAAGTCTTCCATTCCAAATGTCTTCGATGTCTCATTGATATATTTTGACCAAGTAAGGTAGATGCCATTCTTCATTTGATGAAATTATAAACCAAAAAAGACTTTTATCTCTCCAAACATTGACCTTACAAATTATTTCCTCATTTCTTCAGAGAATGATTTACATAAGTCATCATGACTTGTGAATAGTATATCATCAATAAATATTTTTGATAAAAATATCTTATTTTTTAGTCCTTCTTCAATATATAGACTATTGTTATCATTGGCTCTCTAAAAACTAATCTTTACTGAGTATCCATGTAGCCTCTCATACCATGCTGTAGGAGCTTGTTTTAGAACATCCAAATCTTTGTGTAACTTACAAACTATGTCTCTTTTATTTGGATAAATGAAACCTTCAGGATGATCAATGTAAACTTCTTTCTCTAGAATTTCATTCAAGAAATTTGATTTTACATCCATTTGATACACTTTGAATCCTTTAAATATAGCATATGCAAGTAGTGTTCTAACTCCTTCAAGTATAGCAATAGGAGAAAATGTTTCTCCATAGTCTATACCTTCTTCTTGAGCATATCCTTTACATACTAGCCTTGCCTTATTCCTTGATACTTCACCATTTTCATTCAATATGTTTCTAAATACCCACTTTATACCAATTAAATTTTTGTCCTTAGGTCTAGGAACAAGAGTCCAAGTATTGTTCCTTTCAATTTTCTCAATCTCTTCATTCATTGCCTCTATCCAACTTTCATTATTCAAAGAATCTTTTACAATTCTAGGTTTAGGTTTAGTAAGAATGTAATGCCCTGCCAAGGGATCCAAAGAATTATACTAAGTTTACCAAACAATTTTTTTTTTTTAAAATATGAAAGTAAAACCATACACAACACTTGCGGAAGCAATAGTAACATCCAACTGAAAATAACATAACATAACAGATTACATTCTTTAAAGATTCCTTAACGTTGAATTACTTCTAATCATAACTTATTCATCTAACATCACATCTTATGAAATAACAATGATACATCCAATGTTCTTAAACAATATACAAGTGTCTTTTTAGTAACTACATTTTAGATTGCTCAATCATCCACTGTACATGTTACAAGGTATGAAAAGCTTAAAAGAAAAAAAATCCATGTAAATAAAGTACATCATCATCCAATATTAATCCATGATTCAATAACATAATGAGACCATAAACCATACATGATACATCATCACAAAAGACATAAACATCCATCATAAAAGATAACCATATATCACAAACATAACTAACTAAATGCACGGTTCCTCCCAACCATAAATTGCATCATTAGACCATCATGGATCCTAGCCATCCCTCCGTGCGTAACATTCCAAAGCACCGAAGAGATCATCGGCTATAAACATAGTAGGAATGTCACTCCTAAAAACATCCTACTAACATGCAAAGTAAAGCATAATATATCATCAACTAACATATGCAAATCATCAATACAAGAACATACTAGTAAATACATCCATCATAAGGTATATCGTCTTTCATAATGCTCCAAGAACAGAATGAAGATAAATACCAACCAATAATACTCTAGCCACGGTGTCTCAAACGGATCTCAAATGATAAGAGTGGAAAATACACTACCACCCGACCGCGTGGTACCTAAGTGGTCCACTCCCACCGTGCTAAGGAGATAATCTCAAGTCTCAAACAGGATATCAAAACCACAAAGCATAAATCTCTTTAAGTCTAGGAATCCTAAAAGTATACTAACTCAAAGGTTCCATCACACAAAATCAACATCTAATTCCCAGAGGCACATAATGACATGTAGGAAACCTACTCTGCAAGCGGGAAAGTGTCATCACATTTATCTCGTACAAGTTATCCTAGCAGTTAGCTAAACTCCATGGGTCCATACAGATCTCATGCGGGCACTAGTATCCTCTCATACTGACGAGGCATACTACGGAATGCAAGGTCGCAACCATGCGTCTCACTACTCCCATCCTAGCCTGTATAAGCGCTCAAGGCATGGGCGAGAACATCAAAACAATTATCTTTTTAGGTTCATTTAATCCCCATTTAGTGTGTAAATGTTATCACTTATTAACCAAACTTACAATGAGTTACCCTGGCAGCCACTTAGGGCCCCAACCCCCATTGCAAGCCACGTCCCGACACTACAAGTAGATTACCTACCCTAATGCTCATGGAATCATAAATCACCACAGTCCTGTACAAGCGACTGTAAAGAAAATCCAAAAGATAATCCATAAAAAGATTCATCAAATATCCACAATATAAGCATCAAATATCCATAATAAGAATCATCAAATCTCCATGAGCATCTGAAAAAGCATCCATAGAAAATCATGACCACAACAGTTCTCTATTGGCAACTGAAGGCATCACTGATAATCATAAGTATCCATTGGTTCTCAATAACCAAAATAAATCATCACATCCATTGGTTCTCAACAAGCAACCAATAATATCTCAAAATCATACTGATCGAAGACTCCAAAATGGTTGAGTCAAAATATGTCACAACATGACATCATCAATAGATAAATCCACATTTCAGTCCCATGATAGCGACTAGAAAATAATCCAAGGATAACTGATCGATGACTCAAAAATGATTAGCTCAAGTGTCTCAGATACATATACATCTTAGCTTCACACATGAAGACTGATGAACAACAAAAAACATATCACACATAAAGATCAAGACCAAATAAGATCAACATGCCATCACATCTCATAACCCCTGAGCCTTTGGTAACAACCTAGGACTGGTCAACACTAGTCAACCCAAAACCCAAAACAAGAAGCATATAGAATACACGATGCAAACACATGTTTTGGTTTTGCTATATTACATAGTTGAATTAAGTGTAGAGCTTTGGTTTTCATTTCAAGTATACTTCAAGTGTCTTAAGTTTCATCGTTTGACCTACAAGTCAACCCGATTGTTCCCCGATAGCATTATCCTTCCATTATTAAGAATTACATTCTAAGAATAACTTAAGGATAAATATTCACTAAACTGATCATCATTGACCTTGATTAAATTTTTTCTCTATTTTAACCATGATCCATATTCTAATTGATTAACTCTTCTTTTAAGGTCACTTCAACTTCCAAAATTAATCAAGGATCATTATTCGTCAAAATGTAAGAAAGTCATTTACTAGTCTTCGAATAAGAAGAATATAACTTTATTAAAATGATCAATTAAGTCAATTAACATAGGTACATCATCCATGACATATTAACCTTCTAATAGTTTTCAATTAGAAACTTAATTAAGTATTACTAAAGTTTGAGTCTTTAATTTAATCGTTATCATCGTTGACAATCATATAATATCTAAAGTCATAATTCAAGTCATAAGACTTATCAACTTCAATATAAATAATCTACAATCTCATTAAAAGAATTATATCAAATAAATCTCTATTACATAACTTAATTATTAATTAAATCTAATTAACTCTCATTAATTAATTTAATTAATAATTACATATCCATGGCAACGTTCCAATTAATATAAGTTGACTAATAACTATCTATAATTTTGTAAGTCAAAAGTCAACTATAATTCAGTACACAAATAATCATATTAATAGTTCAATAATAATAATTTGTTAATATATCTTAATAATAATTCCGTATGACCACATTCGTCATCTTTCAAAGAATACCAACATTCTCTTGTATTATCATTAATCATTTCAAATAAAATTCTATTGCACAATTTTTAATTGTTAATTTCATAGTTATAATATCAACTCAATGAATATCAATTGATTAAAAATCAATTATACCTCAAATCCAAAAACTAATATCCTTACAAAACTTTAATCAATAAATAATCTACACTAGATTATCTTTAATCAGATTATTTGATATCTATTTAAACCATTTATTATTTATTAATAGTTTGTTAGACCCAACAAACATTAATAAATAAACTAATCACAACTATAAATAATCTATCAAGAGAACCCTTACATAAGCTTCATTAGTTAACTCTTAATACCATTAAGGTATATCAATAATACATTCAAATCGTAGCTATGTTATTAAGTGATATAATAATGACAATGGCCCCCTAGTCAGCTAAATCTTAATCAATATCATTTAAAGTCTCTAAATCATCATCATTAAACAGCTATTATCAACACAACATAAATTATCATCTCGTAATTATTCAATATATATTAAATATTATTTGGAATTAATATTAAATTCAACCGCTTTCTAATGCCTTAATATTCAAATCTGAATTCAATGTCTCTCTTCGATTAACAATAATTAAATTATTGCTAAATTGATATTTCTTTATTTAACACTTATCAATATGAAATACATTTAACTTCTATAAGGTAACAATCAATTTTAAAAATCAATTAATGATTATATATATATATAATCATTAATGAACTTAAAATAATATATATATATACACGTATATATATACATATGTATATACATGGATATATATATATATATATACATACGTATGTATATATATATATATATACATACGTATGTATATATATATATATATATATATATATATATATATATATATATATATATATATATATATATATATATATATATATATATATATATATATATATATATATATATATATATATATATATATATATATATAAAATAACTACCAATATAATCGAATACAAATTCAATTTCATAACATATATTTATACCAACATTGCCAATATATAAGCAAAGAATACTTTGCTCTTGCATATTCATTTTTATGTCAGTGTCGTGTAGGCCTATTGACTATACCCCCATGTCCAACAAAGAAAACATTCATGCGACCATCTATTAGTGGTAGTGCCAAGGCATCCTGACTCGGATTGATCATAGGTACGGTTACCCTGCGCATATGTACACTTTCCATCATGTACAGTAAGGGGTATAGGGTTGGGAATCTGCCCAATGACACATACCAACATAGTTGTAACCTCATCAGCAGGCTACGTGCGATCGACCATGCAATTATTTTGTTATAATCATTTTTTCTCTTCTAACATTACACATTTCCTACTATCCGTGTGCTAGTTAATAAACATCGGCCCCTCTCATGCGTATAGTCTCATGAGTTTGATAAGCCATGGACGGTAGCAAAGTCTGTCGCGGGTACCCTGCAGAATGCAGGTACCCCGCGACCCTTTGTACTTTCCGTCGTATAGAAACAGAGGGGTACGGGGGGTGGGAATATATCCCGCCCCTCCAACACATATATTTTATTTTTATATAACATTTTTTTTTAAATATATAAAACGTTCATCCAATGCGCTATTTGGGTTTAATAAATAAATTTCTCACTTGATTATACACAAATATATATTCATATATGTATATATGTATATACGTATATGTATGTATATATATACATGTGTGTGTATATATATATATATATATATATATATATATATATACAAAATTTGATATCGAATATCACTGCATTTATATATATATATATATATATATATATTTATATATATATGTAGATTTTACAAAAGAGAACATATATTTAGATCAAAACAAGAATTTTTCCCTTTTAAATAATTGTTTTCTAAACATGACTATTAGTCCATCCAATAAGTCTAATTATAAATTTGAAATCATCATTCTCAATTTAATTCTAATTTGAACCCAAACCCGTTTAGATCTAATGTCTCTTTAATTGGATCTAGGGTTTTCTAATGTTTTCTTCTCAAACAAATAAATACATATCTAGATTCCGATTCAAATTGCAAATTCATTCATGGAATATAATCAGACACATATAAAAAACATGATGAAGATAGGAAGAGAAATGGTGAAAAGATAATATGCGATCATCACGAGTGCACCTGGACACTGATGCTAATTCGCCATGCCTCAGAAGTCCATAGAAAATCCCTTCCTTCTCCATCATCCGCAATTCCTTCAAGATCCAAGACAATCGAATCCTCCAAGTGACTAGAAGTGCTAGAAGAAGCATGGAAGCATGTAGAAAATATATGAGCATATGAACTTCTCCAATGAATGTAAGCTTTGAAGCTTTCAATTTAGCTTGAAGCTTGTAGCTTCCATTAAGCTTCCATAAGGCTTCTACTTCAGCTTGTCCAAACACACTTGGAGAACCTCTATTTAAAGGCCTCTAAGATGCATCTAGAGTGTCTCTAGAAACAACTAGAAGATAAGCATGACAACCAAGCATGGGTCTTCTCCAACCTTCTAGATGAGTCTTAAGGTTGTAGACACCATGTGCTCAAATAAAATGCTAACTTCTAAGTGTAGACAACTTGTGCAAACTTAAAGTGCAAACTCCAGTGTTGTCTACATGACAACTCTCGAGAATTTCCCAACTTCTATGTGAGCAAATATTAAAATAATACACATTAATTAATATAATAATTAATTTAGTCTTCCCAATTTTATTTATTTATTTATTAAATCTCATGCACTTACTTTAATAATTCCACTTGTTTAACCTTAATACATTTATATTTTAATCACATGAAATCTAGAATCTTTTAATAATTTAAATATATCTTTCACTTTTTTAAATTTCCTTTTTTGCAAAACTTAATTGCTAAAATATTTATTAGCTTTAATAATATTATTATTTAGACATTTATTTAAAAATGAGATCCAAATATATTATTATTAAAATAAATATTGCCACATTCCAAATTTAAACTTTAAACTTTTTATTTTCAAATTTAATTATTTTATTTAATTAATTTCCCAATTAATTAAATAAAATAAATATTAAAATATCATATTAATTTTCCATTTAATTAAACCATTAATTAAATCTTTTAATTAGGCTTAATTAATAGAAAATACATCAAAGACTCATAAGGTAAAAATATGAAAACCCATCATAACAAAAATACATACAAAATCGAACCAAGGGTTTATATCACGAATTATGTCATCCGACATATTCGGAGGGTACTCAACTCGGATACTTGTCCTAATTTTCCAATTAGAACAAATGGCTTAAAAGGGTTGGGATTTGGACCTGAGAATTTATCTCCCCTCTCTTATCATTGAGATAGTGTGATAGGGTACGCTCATCCTGGCAATTGAGGGAAGTCGATACTCGGTACTTGCAACCTGTATAAAAACCACGCATGTGCAAGCACAATATATACTAAACTAAATAGGCAATGGCAGGAAGTGGTGCATCGTGTAGATCCCAACTAGTAGGTGACTACGACTCCCTTCCTTAACCACATCAAACACGCCATCCAAAAGAAAACACGCAAAGAAAACACACACACCATACACATGCAAGTATGGGGTAAGTATCCATAATAAAACACATATGATAATAAATCATCTTACTAATCATCATTAATAACTGAAAGCAATGTAATGATCATCATCAATAATTGTGAACACTAAAAATAATCATCATGCATACATGAAATGCAAAATCTAAGTAATCTCATCACATAATTAACTGAATCCATAGCATAATATCTGATAATCTCAAAAGAATGTTGCTAACCATCAACATAAAACTAGCTCTAAAAGAGTTCAGCAATGATAAAAAAACTGCGAACTAGGGACAAACACTACAAAGAAAACATGTACCTTTTAGTTTTTTCCTTGTCATTATTCCTTTTGTCTAATCTCTGATTATTTGTTTAGGTGCATGATGCCTTTTGACATATCTAGCAAGTGTAGGTTCCTTTCTTCTAGATTATGCACTTGTTTCACTTGGTTCACCACACTAAAAGGCTCTATGAAATTTTAAACTATGCTCTATTCCCACTATCTGAGACTCAGATTCCTTTGTCTAAGACTCAATTAGAACTATCTCCAACTTGGGTTTCTCAAGCTACAACTCAGGTTGCACTGGCTGCAACTTGGGTTGTACTAGTTGCATCTCGAGTTGAATAATCTATTGGGGTGTTGCATTTTGATGTTGCCCAATCATATTTTCTTGTACCTTTGGTAAAGTATTAGGCTCAAAGAAAAAAAAAATTCAGTAATTTTCAGGCTCCCTGCTACTTTGTTCTTGACTCTTTTCTACAAACTCATTAATTTTTACAACTACACTTTCTATAACCTTGTGAGTAGCAATATTGAAACATTTATATGCTTTTCTCTTGTTTGAGTACCCTAGGAATATGCCTTTGTCACTTTTTACATCAAAATTTCCTTTCCTTGTCTCTTTAAAAGGCTCTATGAAATTTTAAACTGTGCTCTATTCCCACTGTCCGAGACTCAGATTCCTTTGTCTAAGACTCAGTTAGAACTATCTCCAACTTGGATTTCTCAAGCTACAACTCAAGTTGCACTGGCTGCAACTTGGGTTGTACCAATTGCAACTCAAGTTGAATAATCTATTGGGGTGGTGCATTTTGATGTTGCCCAATCACATTTTCTTGTACCTTTGGTAAAGTATCATGCTCAAAGCAAACAAAATTTTAGTAATCTTCATGCTCCTTGCTACTTTTTTCTTCACTCTTTTCTACAAACTCATTAATTTTTACAACTACACTTTCTATAACCTTGTGAATAGCAAGATTCAAACAGTTATATACTTTTCTCTTGTTGGAGTACCCTAGGAATATGCTTTCATCACTTTTTACATCAAACTTTCCTTTCCTTGTCTCTTTTAAGATATAACATTTTCTTCCAAATACTTTGAAATAATGGACATTAGGTTTATAGCCATACCATAATTCATAAAGAGTTTGATTTGTACATTTCTTTAGTTGAACTTGGTTCAAGGTATGAACTATTGTGTTAATTTTTTCTTTCTAATATTTGGATACAATATTTTCTCTATCATCAATGTTCTTGCACAATCCATGGTGGATCTATTCCTTCCTTTTGCTATGCCATTCTACTAAGGTGTACCAAGTGCAGATACCTATCTTTTGATTCATCTTTCATTACAGAATTCATCGAATTCATTAGAGCTGAATTATCCTCCTCTATCTGACCTTAGACATTTAAAATTCTTTCCTATTTCTTTTTCATCCTTAGCCAAATTCCACTTGAACTTTTGAAAAGCTTCATTTTTTTTTTCAAGTACATTACTGTCATCATTCTAGAATAATCATCAATAAACAAAATGAAATATTTATCTCCACTATATCTTTCTATGGCTATTGGTCCATGTAATATCCTTAAATTGGCACGCTGGTATTTTGAACCAATTTTGGTGCATTAATCTTACAACATCTATTTGTTGATAAACTAATTCCTATTGTACTATGCTTTTCTAATTCTTGTCATCTTTACTCAACCTAAGTATCAAATGCAGAAAATCACTAATTTATATTAATCCCATACTTTATTTAATTCCTAAATATTGATTGAATTTAGTTAAATTAATCTTAAAATTGAATAATTTAATTATAAGTCCTAAGTGATTAAATTAAATTAAATCCACCCTCTTTAGCTAATACATATTAAAATGGAATTAAAATACATTGATTTAATTAAATATATATCATAAGTGTTGAAAGTAATTATTTAATTAATTATAATATTCTATTATGATGTCATGTTTGAATGGATCAATATTCTTTTCTAATTCATCTCATATGAAAAAGGAATTAAATTTATTGATTAAATTAAATATGTTCATCATAATTATTGAAGCCATTTATTTAATTCATTAGAAAAATAGTTATGAACACATATTTGAATGGATCAATATTATCTCCTATTTCATCTCATTCAACTCCATCAAAAATGGAGGACTCAATTTCACATTCAATCTGAATTGTACACTTGGTTTAATCTTGACCGTTGATTAGGTCTAAGATTCTATAAAAAGAGACCCCCAGCCTCTCATTTAGGAGGCTACACATGAAGAGTATTGAATTTTTATTGGATTGATCACTCAAATTCTTTGCATTCAAATATATTTTTCTTTACATGATCATCATTTAAACTAAAATGAATTCATTTAGTTTACTCTTCATTGTTCTTAGATTAATTTGAAATTTATTTTGATTAATTCATAATCTTTGCATTCAAAAACATATATTAGATTGTATTTGCATTCATAAATCCTTTGTACTAGTTTGGTCTAGTTACTGAACTCTCAATTCTAAGAGTGAATAGTAAAACCTCATCTAGTTAGAAGGCAACAGATTGCCTTGTGTAGGCATACCGAATGAATAATCTCATATTCATTTTGTGATGTTATTGACAAATAATGATCATGTTAAAGTGTGTGTCGAATTAGAGGCCCATATTTAATGCTCACATGAGAAATAAGTGTCATCTTTTCATTATCCTCATCATCTGACTCATCTTTGGTAGCACTATTTACCATTTCATCTTCATCATCACTGTCAAAATATTTAGCAATATAACAAAACTTTTTACCTTTATCTTTGTAGTCATTATAGCTCTCAAAATATTTCCTTCCTTTGAACTTGTTGAATTTTTTGTCATCTTTGTTTTCTTTTTTTGGACACCTTGCAACAATGTGACCAACTTTTTCACAAGAGAAACAAATTAATGGAATTTTTCCTTTATATTTACCTTTTCCTTTTTGTAACCTTCTTGAAAGAAGAGCTTCAATAGCTTCATTGTCATCATTTCATTCTTCTTCTTCACTGTCAAACTATTTTCTTTTGAAGTTTCCTCCCTTTTTACCAAGAGCTATTTTTTCTTTGAATGTTGATTCCATGTGAGATCTAGGAAGATAGTTATCAAAGTTATCCAACTCAAAAGTTGTTAACCTTCCCACTAGTGCATCCAAAGCTATATCTTTTGTGGGATCACATCTCATCTCTTAAATAGTTGAAACTCTAATTACATAAATAGGAATAAAAGTTTTTAATACATTGCTGAGAACTATTACATCATAGACTATTCTTCCTACAGCTTTGATTGCACTCATGCTTGTTTTGATTCTCTCATTGTATTTTGTAATGTTTTCATCTTCTCTCATTCTCATCTAATCAAATTGTCCTCTTAGAATTTTTTTCTTTGGATCTTTTCACATTATCATCTCCTCCATAGATCCTTTCTAGTTTTTTCCACATATCAAAAGAAGTAGGGTAGTCTTTGACTTCATCAAATTCAGAATAGTTGAGAGAGGTAGCAATATCAAACATCATTGTATTGTGATTCATTTTATCTACCATCTTATCCACAATCAAAGGATTAGGAGGTGCCACATATTGGTTCTCCAAGAAGTGTAGGCATGTATCTCCAATGGTTCCCAAATCTAGCTTCATGAGTTCCTACCATGCTTTGAAGTTTCCTTTGTTCAACTTATGAATCTCTCTTTTGTAAGACATCTTGATCTATAGCTTAGGTCCTTGAAAACTTTTCTACAAGCACTAATATATCTGATACCAATTTTTGGAAATATAAGAAGGGTAACTGAGAGGGGAGAGGTGAATCCGTTACAACTAGAACAATTCCAAATCCCTTAGATGTAAATACAAACTTCTTATTAACTTAAATCCTTGCACAACTCAGTTAGAACTAGATATTCACTATAACTTAGTTAACAAAGAAATATTGAGATATTAATGTGTGGTAACCTTTAGTAACTTAGTTGCAAAAAGATAAAGTAGTAAGAAAATAGCGTGAACACATGAGACATCAAGATTTAATGTGGAACCCAATTTGGGAAAACCACCAATGCAACTAGTTACAACTTTTCACTCTTCTAAAGTGAGCCCTGTTAGAAGCCAACCCTATTAAAGGTTACAAAACACACTATTAGGTGTGACCCTATTAACAGATTTGAATCACCTTGTTAGGAGTGGCCTTGTTAGAGGTCTTAAGAAACTTCAATCTAGAAATCCCACCTTTTTAAAGGATTTACAAAATGACTATTAAGTCAACTTTGATAAGACTTGATTAATGAAGCAAATGATTTCTAAATTCATATAATTATTTGAGCTTAACCTCTAGATTTTTAGAGTAAATAATTAATTATTAATTAATTATTCTATTACTTAAGCTTACTTAGGTAAATGCATTTATTTATTAGTTGTAGTCTAGGAGTTTGTTATAAGTTGTTGACAATACAGGAGTTTGTTCTCTCCTAAGTCATACTTATCCTCTCACCTTGTTTGAGGACTTTCCACCTCATGTGGATGTATGCTTAGTTGTCACACTTATCTCCTAGTGTCTTCTAGCTTGTTCTAGGAGATTCCTTGAGCTCTTTATATTCAAGCTCCCTTATTGTATCACAACATCTTATATTGCATATTATAAATACATATTTTTTTGCGTTTACATATCTTGTTGTCTCTCATGTCCATTTAGGGTTTGTCCCTTGCTCCACACTCTTTCTTCCTTGGCTTCCCTTTGACATGTTTTTCGCATGCAAGTGATCTTGGGCATCTTTGGAGTTGGATTTCATCAACTCCAACATGGTATCAGAGCAAAGATTGAAGGTGGCACTACCAGTGTTGAGTGGCACAGAGGAGGAGGTGCCGCTTGAGGGAGGGGCATGCTGGCCACAGTGCTACCGCAGTGGTTCGATGGTGTGGCACTTTTCCATGTGGTGCCTGCCATGTTAGCCTACTTGCCTTGTGGCATCTACGTAGCACTGCCACATGGCATCTTTTTTGTGGCGACGACCTTCAAGCTGTCAAATTTAAGCTTGTGACTTGCTAACATCAGCATGACATCAACACTGCATCATCCACCTCTTGCACATCTCCTAGATCCTTTTTGACCTACCTTTGGTTTTTTGGCCATAATTTGAGCATATAGAGGTATTTTTTCGATCTGAAAGAAGCATCGGAAAGCTAGTTCCAGGATGGAGACATTGGTGTAGGTATTTTTATGTTTTCATGCATTTTTATTGCCCATTTTTTTAGTTGAAGTCTGAAGTTTAGTTTTTTGACTCCGACATGCATATCTTTTGTGTCCCATGTTAGTTTTTTGAAAAGTTTATATTTTTGGAAAGCTGGTTTTGTCACCTTTTCAGAAATGCTATCATTTCTTTCAGATTCTACCCCATGCTCTTTCTATCATTGTTTTGACATTTTTAGTCTATGGTGGATATATTGGGTGTTTTAGGTCTGAGGATCATTTTCCTGGCATGGTTTCCTTTGTTTTAGGCTGTACTTTTGTTTGTTGTAGCTTATTTTTGGTTTTGATCATTGTATCTATCATTTTGAAGCACTTTTATGTATCACACTGAGATAAAGTGTCACTTTTGCATTTCGGGTTCATGAATGTTGTTTTTGAGTCAGTTGTACATGCACTATTTTCATAAAGCACCATGGGGGGATAGTTGTTTTCTATTCTAGGCCTTCTCCCTTTGTCAAGTGAGTGTCCCTTACATGACATTAGCCCCATGCAAAGTTAGTTTGACCGTGTCTTTATGGGTGTTTGTACCTCTTACCCTCTCTCATCATTCTTGGCTCATTTGTAGGAGACTTTGGCTAACCTTTTTAGTTGCCTGTCATCTCACCCCATCTACATTAAGGAGGGGTTATGCTATTGTTCTAATGCATCCTTGGTTTGATGGTTTGATAGTGTGAACTATGTATTTAGTGGTCAATCCTATATACAAGGCGATTGTAGTGGCTGGCTACCTATGCATTTCGGTGAGATGGATCATCTACCATATAGAAATGCTCGATTCATGCCATCTTCTTCCTTGGTGGTACTTCAAATTAGCAGTTTGGTAGATTTGCAATTTCTTCATGCTTCAGTGATGCTCTTCATGATCACTCCTTGTTCCTATTTTAGGGGAAATTTCCCTAGTTGGAGGCTTCTTCAGTTCTTCACTAGGTTCTTACCTCTTTTTGGGGGAGGGTTTTTCCCATGTGGTTTTCTCTATTTCCCCATTTTCAGAGGTTGCATCTTTTGCATTGTACATGGGTGCCTAACATGGCCTCATTGTTGGGACCCATTCTGCATTCTGTATTTCTTAGTTTTGTGAGCTTAAGGCATTTCCCTAAGTTGCACTTAAGGGGGGGTGTTAAAGTAAATAATTAATTATTAATTATTTATTCTATTACTTAAGCTTACTTAGGTAAATGCATTCATTTATTAGTTGTAGTCTAGGAGTTTGTTATAAGTTGTTGACAATATGGGAGTTTGTTCTCTCCTAAGTCATACTTATCCTCTCACCTTGTTCGAAGACTTTCCACCTCATGTGGATGTATGCTTAGTTGTCACACTTATTTCCTAGCATCTTCTAGCTTGTTCTAGGAGATTCCTTGAGCTCTTTATATTCAAGCTCCCTCATTGTATCACAACATCTTATATTGCATATTGTAAATACATATTTCACTAGTACATTTGAGACCATTTTTCAACTATTATTGGTTGAAATTTTGACCCAATTTTTGACCAAACTTTGACCAAATTTGACCAACCCATTGGTCAAAAAATTTTAGGTCAAAATTTTGACCAATACGTTGGTTGAAAAACTTCCATAGCCATGGTGCAAGTTCTGCTAGGAATTGGTCAAAATTTTGACCAATGAAGGTAGAAAATTTTGACCAATGAAGGTAGAAATTTTGACCAATGAAGGAAGAAATTTTTGACCAATAAAGGTAGAAATTTTGACCAATGAAGGTAGAAAATCTTGACCAATAAAGGTATAAATTTTGACCAATAAAGGTAGAAATTTTGACCAATGAAGGTAGAAATTTCTACCAACGCGTGGGTGTAAATTTTTTTTAGGCATTCTATAAAATAGTTCACATGCCTTGCATATGATATGACATTTTGCATGCATCCTGCACTCTCTCATCTGGCTGATGATGGATTATAGAGAGTGGTCTGAAACGATGATGCTAAAAAGCACACACAATCAAATCCAAAACAAAATTGCATTATAAATGGATTGTGGAAATTTGATATTGTTAATTTTGCATATATATGTTTAAGTTGTGATTGTCCTGGTAGACATGCATGAAAAATTAACAATATCAGATTTCCACAATCCATTTATAATGCAATTTTGTTTTGGATTTGATTGTGTGTGTTTTTTAGCATCATCGTTTCAGACCACTCTCTGTAATCCATCATCAGTCGGATGAGAGAGTGCAGGATGCACGCAAAATGTTAAATCATATGCAAGGCATGTGAACTGTTTTATAGAATGCCTGAAAAAATCAACAATAACCATTCTTTCCTACTCTTATCAGAAATAGTTCCATCAAGATAGCTCAAGTCCATACTAAATGTCTTAACGATTGAGTTTCTATATATAGTTATCTTATTTTAGGGCACCAAAATGGGTTTTATCCCCTCACGCAAGTAAACAATCTATTAAAATATCCTAGTTTTGTAATTATAAAGCTTTGGTTCAAACAAAATGCCACAATCAAATTGTGAACTAGAGAATAGTGCAAGGCCACACAGGCAATTACTTCCAACAAATACTATGATAAGAAAAGATAATGCTCACACACTACTTGAGATCTAAAACAGAACAAGCTTCAACAATACATTGCAATATATATATATATATATATATATATATATATATATATATATATATATATATATATATATATATATATATATATATATATATATATATATATATATATGGATCTTTTGGCACTGTTACTAAAATCATTTACCTTCTAGGTAAGAACACAAGTTTATTTCAATATACAAATCTTCAAAAGGAATTTCATATCAGAAAATAAAAGTAACAAAAAATAAATTAAATTGCAGTGCACTAGGAATAATATAGCACATAATGAGTACTAAACCTCAATTGAATAAAAGACTATACAATGGCTTCAATAAAACTGATGCTACACCTAAACCATCACTTTTAGCAAGCTACTTGAAGATATGTAGTACAAACCATCCCAAAGAACAACCTCTAATTTTAAAAAACTTTGGCTTTTACTGGGTGAAGCTTTACTTTTTGCCTTGTCAAAGTCAACCAGGTCTTCAAACAGCTTATCTTTAGCTTTAACTTGTTTACTGGAAGTTAAAGATTGTTGTGGATATGCATCATTGTAAGTTCCATCATGAATGGAGATGTTTTGCATCCTTGATATCAACTCATCATGTGTTGATTCACTGTAACCATGTGTAGACTGGCTAGAACCCAAAGCTTATTGCTGCTGAAAAAATTGTTGTCTTTGATTGTACTTTTCTGGAGGAGGGGGAATAACTGTTATAACATTGCTATCATATATGGGAGGTCCTTGTAGATTATCTACACCTTGTGATGTATTTTGCGATTACTCCACTTCCCAAGGAGCAAGAGGAAGGCTATCAGAAGTCTTTTGTGTTGATGCCTTTGAATTTTGTGATTGTGGCACATATAACAGAACTGATTGTTGTGGACTAAGAGACTGCCTTGCTGGATTTGACCATTGCAAACCCTGGCTAGATTTGTCAAAATATGACTCTGGGCCATGGTGTGGAAACTTTTGGTATTCATTCTATTGTGTTGATGACATCCCTGAAGAGTAACCTCCATTTCGATATGGAGAATTTGATTGTGAATTCAAAGGATATGGCAAAGTTTGCTAAGAAAGAGATACTGGTGGTGAATGTGTATTTCTCATTGACTGTGCTAGCTATTGGTGGAGTTGCAACAGTTGGTGACTCATAAGAATCACCACTAAGGAAATCCATTGTCTACTTAGTTTGTTGGCCATGAGTATCAATATTTTAAAGTCATGGTGGTGGGGGTATCAATGGGAGTCGACCTGTTCACTGATTCTTTTCAGTGTTATCAACTCTCTGATGAGCTTGTGCACTGGATATTGACCTACAATGCATAAAATACTATTATTTCTCTTTTGATTTTTCTCTATAGAAGCCTGTCAAATCATAGTACAAAAGAAAAGTTTTCCACACATTTGAACTATAAATACAAAAGAAAGATGTTGGAAATTATTGACTATGGGGGTGATAAATTTAGAATTTTAAATGCTAGAAGATATTCAGATACCTTGTGTTGGCGATACTTCTCCCTGACTATAGTCAATGCACACCCTTTTCTATTTAGTTGTAAATTATGCAATGCATGAATACAATCCTTCATCTCTGATACTTTATAGCTTGTGTAATGTTCTAGCATAGGATTTTGAAGATCGAGGACAATAAAATCCTGCTCAAATTTTAGTATAGACAAGACCAAATAAAAAAATGACTCGATGGAATTTACATTACCCAGGGCAAGTTCCAGGATCAAGAGTCATCCTTACCACAAATATAGCTAATGCAGCTATCATTGACGGAACATAATGGAGAAAGTCATACTCAACAAGGGTGAGTTCAGCAAGATAATTGCCCATGAATTCCAAATGTAGAGATGGAACTTGAATGAAAAAAATTATGAAGGTAAGAATAAAATACTTTTATATATTAAATAATTTTATCTCCCACATTACCTAAGAAAGCTCTTAGTTGTTGGTGTTGTCAGATCATATCGCAAGTAAGTTAGGACATCAATCTCCATTTCTAACACCTATTAGTATTAAGATAAGGATAATTCTCATTTTAAGAATACCATCCAAGAGAGATGTGACAAATCATCTTGCAATAAAAAAGGAAAATTGTACCTCCTCCCTTGTGTAAGTATTATCTATAATGTAACAAAATTCTTCCACATGTGGAGCACAAATTTCTTCGTACTTCCTGAAAGTGACATCAAAGCAGTAGTTAAAAATTGACCAAAGAAAAGAAAAGAAAAGAAAATGTTACAGTAGGCAAGAAGTACACATGAGGCAACAAGCATGCAAGTAAAGTGTATCTAGCACAAGCTTGTACTCCTCAACAACCTGTTACAACAATCTAATTTTGAATTGATTATACAAAATTAATCGCACAACTACAATAGGACAAAATAAATATACAGGTAGCATGAAGAAATGCAATAAGAAACAAACCTCAACAAGCTAATCAACAAGTATGCCCCTCATATTTGCATTGATCTTCTATTGAATTGTTTCAATGTAAAAAGGTAATGCTTGCCATTTTAGATGAAAAAGTAATTGATGACTGTAAGTATTAATCAAAAGAAGCTTCAAGACAATGTCACAAATTTAGTCTAGCTTGACACATGAAAATTAGTAACTTTTTTGCTTCAAGTACCTATATTACTTCATTTAAGCTTAGAACATTAACAAAAATATGCAATTTTTAGTGAAGATATTTATCAACTAAATCTATATCTAGCACACCACATAAAAACAAAGTAATTCACAACTTCCTCTGTAGAACATTGTAGATCCATCCAAGGATCTACAATTATATGCCTATAACAAAAAATTTACAACAATAAGCTGAAGTTGTTAAAAGCATAATACATCTGACAATAGTGAGAATTATACTAACAAGCATTAGAAAAGTGCATAGAAACAAATTAGCTCAATTGAACAATATAAATTTTCTGGACCAAGAATAAAAGATCACTGTGAATAGAGAAAACCTCTACAATGCATAAGTTATCATAAATTTCTATGGCATAAGCAGTACACATCTGAGGATCACCATGGTCCAAATCAATATCAATATAGTGAGAACAACTTGAGCACCCCACACCTTCATGAGATTTGACTAGAATGGCAGGAACTCCTGACATTTGTAGAAGATCAAAATTGTGAGTAAAAAGTAAAAAGAAGAGAATTTGGAAAAATAAATCAAAATGAAAAACAAAACTTAATGAATTATATTTTTAGGTACTCTTAATTAGTTTATGAAATCCCAGTCAAATTACCTTGTTTTGAATTGTTCTCGAGCTCTCTCGATATGTGCTAATTTTGGAAAATTTGTTGCTTTAGAGAAGAAATTAATGCCTCATTAGCACATGTTGAAGAATTTTCATTATTTGTTTTGGCTACAAGCTATTTGCATTGCAATTGCACTGGTATATTTTCTGCAATTGTAGTTAGATCTTTAGAATTAGCCTGTATATTTTGCACATTCTCTCCATCGCTCTTTTTTTCACCAATCCCAACATCATCATTGGAAGAATGATCTTTGGAATTGCAAGAAAAAAGTATCATACCTTTTCAATTTCTACAAATTTGGTATCTGTATTAACATTCTAAATAATTCCTTGGCATTTTCCTTTTCTATTGTTACCCAGGGATGCAACCTAAGCTCATATCACAATACAAATAAATTATATATATCTGAAAGGAAAATGTAAACTATTCAACATACAATAGTGAAAATTTCTTCAAGTGAGAATAGAGGAGATATGACACAAATAGTATCAGGTTCTCTTGAAGATATGTGAAATTTAAATCTAGACCCCAGTGTGCATAGAATACTAAATTAAAGAAAACTTTTGGCCATACAATTTAGACTACACTGCCATTTCTCATCATCTCCTTGAAATAACATGCATAATATAAAAGTTAAAACCAACATAAGTATGCAAAATAAAATTCAGTTTTACCTTAGGTGTCCTAACTCTTGGCAAAGCCAATTCTCCATCTTGATACATGTTAATCACATCTCCAAGTATTGCTCGATGTTTAGCTGGATTAGAAGCATCATGTAAAGAATGTATGGTGGAATCCTCAGATGTTGGTCTTTTCCTTGTCTTCCTTTGGCCCACCAGAGGAAAAGGTGGGGGTAGTTTCTTTTCATAGGAAACAATGTTATTGTTAGATGTGGACTTCGCAACCTTGGCTCGAGTAATACGGACATTATTAAGTTGTTGTGGCCTAGTCATGGCTTGGTCACTTAAGCAACAGTGAAATGAAGAAAGTGGTGATCCATGTGAGACAAGATTCCACCAATTAGAAAAGAGGAGTGGTTGAGGAGAAAGTGGAAAGATAAATCCCACTTAGATCACATTTTTAAGTGTAGAGAAATTAAATAAAAATAATTTATTTTATTTCCTTTTTTCATCAAAAGAGATATTTAAGTGGGATTTTTATTTAATTAAAAGGGAGCAAGTTCTTTTTAATTAAATAGAAGATATTTAATTTAATTAAAAGAGAGGTTTTTCTCTTAATTAATTAAATGTGAATGAACTGTTTAATTAAAAGAGAGGTTTTATTTTAATTAAATGGGGATTTTATTTTATTTAATTAAAAGAGAAGATTTTCTTTTAATTAAATAAGACTTGGAATAAAATGATCAATCTTAGAAATTAAATAAATCGAATTTGATCAAGGAAATTGATTTGAATATATTAAAAACCATTGATTCAGAAAATTTGATAAATTGAATAATGGGGGCCCATAGTCTAGGCGACCATTTTTGGGTGCATACATTTGCCCCTCTTTGACTAATGGGTGATCGATTCGGGAACACATGTAGTCAAAGAAAGAAATTGAAGTGTGAGGTCAATTTGGGATCACAAAACAACCCAGATGTGTGGTCGACTCGGGAACACATCAGGACAAAGAATACAAATAAATTTTAACTTGAAAAAGTCGAGGATAAAATTGATAAAACTGAATCAAGGATTGAAATTGATAATTACTGCCCCCTCGTGATCGAAATCGAAATGAGATAGAGGAGAAACAACAAATTGATAAATTTGATCAAATCAAACAAAAGATAAGGTTCTTGATGTAAGATGAAAGATATAAGAATCATAGAACCAAGGCAGATCATCAAGCATGAAATATTATGCCCCAAAGGTGATTTAGAAGAAAAGAAGTGGGGAAAAAGAAAATGGAAGATAGAAGTTTGAAGGATATGGAAAGAAATAGAAATAAGAAAAGAAAATGCTCCAAAAATCAATCAGCTGTTTAAGATAGAAATTTTGATTGAGATCACGAAAGAAAATAAGGAAATGAAGATCAAAATGTGACCACAATTGATTAAATGTCCACAATAAAGATGAAAGGAGAACCCTCTCAAACTCATAATGCAGCCTAAAAATGCAAACTAACATGAACTCTAATGATGCAAACTACATGAAATGCAATGGTGTACTTGCAAAAGAGCAACTGTAACATAGGATTTTGTGTTCATCATTCATTAGAGAATGTAAAAGAACTTATTTTCATCATTGGGCAATTATTAACGGACATCGAAAAATCACACAATCATCACTAGTTACAAATGCAACTATGAAGATATGAATGTGATTTATATTGGATTGAAATGTGGAAAGATTCTAACATAAGCATCAAAGACATAAAGGTCAAGATGACTTCGATGTTAGCTTACCCAATTTAATATAGAAAAACTATGCTCGCATCAAGGCATAGATGCCAAGATGACTATAAGAATGGTTGTGCAAAAATAATCAAGGATGATGTCTCAAATCTCCTAAGTGTTTCAAGGGGACAACAAAAGACACTCTAGAGTTCAAGACCACACCCGCAAGCAAAAAAAAAACAAATAAAAACATGTCCCATGCCCCAAGTCCTCTAGCGATGCATCCCAGAGAGACTTATTAGACAAGGACACTCAACAAAAATCAATAACAGTCACCACACAAAGAAAAGATCACACCATAAGTCAAGCATTAAGTGTTGAATTAAAAAATTTAAGTGTGTTAATTGATATTGAGTTCTGAGGACAAGGATCAAATGCTTGTAGGAAGGTAAGATCACATGATGATACTGGGTAAGACCAAACCAATAAGTGTTGAAAAACACTTGATGTCAATGGGTGTTGAAAAACACCATTTGCGAGGTGTCCTAAAGACTCACACATCTAAGAAACCAAAGCTAACATAGTTATGCCCCCTAGACAAAGACCAATTCCAAAGCAAGGTAACCAGGACAAGGCAAGGTGGAGAAAGGCTAAGTGTCGAGGACATGTGCTAAGAAATAGGGGTGCAAAGGCCTCAAGTAGCACCTGTTTCCAAGTTTTCACCACTTGGATTTTTTTTTTTTTTTTTTTTTTTTTTTTTTGCTACCAAGGCGCCTGTTTCCAGGTTTTCACCAAGGCACTTTTTCTATTTTTTTTGAATTTTTGAATTTTTTATTTTTTATTTTTGTATTTTTGGAATATATAATTTTTTTGAAGATACATCAAAGTGCCTTTTGCTAGGTTGTCACTAAGATGATCATTTTTTCAGGACATTTTTCAATTTTTAGAATTTTTACAATATATCATTTTTTTGGATTTTTTAAATATATCAATTTTTTTGGATTTTTTTCAGGATCAATAAATATGTACAAAGATACCCCTAGATAGAATGGGCATTAAACTCTTAAGCAAGATCACATCGTGCAGTCCCAATGTCTAACAAGGTGGAGGACGTGATGAAGCAATAAGCTAATGGATATTATGGATAAGCAAGGAGTGTATGAAGCAAGTGAAAGTGATCTTCAAAGGTTGATTCCTCAAGAGTACCCAAGCTAGGGAAAATTTGTCATGTAAAGAACATTTGGACAAGAAATGAAAGGCCAGTATAGGATAATTCAAGAAAGCATAATGTAAAAGTGGGAAAGATGCAATCCAAAGAAGTAGACATGTCAAGAGACTTTATAGCATCATATTTTACTCTTTTTTATTAGATCAAGACCAAAAGGGTAAATGGGAAAAGGATAGAGAAAGACTAGAATGAATGGAGGAAAATAGATATGAAGGCTAAACATGAAAGGAATGAAAACAAGATCATCATAAGATATCTCACAAGATAGCCAAATGTTTGTCTATAGGTCAACATTGTCAAGATCAAAGAGAGAAGACGAAATGAATGAAAGATGTAGAAGAACTACGCATGATGCCTATTTGTTAGGTTTTCATCATGGTACTTATCCAAGGAACCACAAGGGAGTGGTTTTCACCATAGGATGAATTCATTTCTCTTTACTTTTGCTACCAAGGTGCCTGATTACCAGGTTTTCACCAAGGCACATTTTCAAAATTTTCATTTTTTTTTTCTTTCTTTTTTTTCAATCTTTTTCAATTTTTTTTGGAAGAAGTCAAGCTTTTGAGATAATGCTCTTTGAATGTTTAAACCATGATATACAAAGGAATTCAAATGATATGCTCAAAGATGCCGATAGGGAAAGGAAGATGGAAGACAAAAAAATGGAGGATATGGCTTTATGCAAAGCAAGTGAGATTGGAAGATAGAAATGAAGGCAAGATCAACGTCAACACACACCTTGAAGGGTGGCGAAAGGATGGAGAAAATGTGAATGAAGGAATATGTGAAGGAATATGGTGAGTGGATAGAAAAGGTTGCAATTTAGGCACATGGAATGGAAGAATGCTTTTGGAAGAAGATGAAGCGGAATTCTTTGGAAGCTTGAATGTCAACTTCAATTGTTGTTCAACATTAGACTTTCTCAAGAAAGACTTTGGAATCCATATAGCCATAGGCCTCTTTATATTTCTTTTTGATGATGTAGAGATAATATCTTCAATGATGGATTTTGGAACCCATACTTGTCTTATAATTTTTTTCTTAGATATCTCTTTTGACTTTATGCCCCCATGTCGATTAGATGAGACATGGTGGTCTACCTTTTTATATGGATTCTTGAATTGCTTATTTTTCTTGTATTGAACATTCAAGTTACTTCCAAAAGACTTGGGACTTGTGGAAGAAGAAGGATGATATGACTGGTATAGGTGAGTGGGTGGATGGAAAGAATTCAAGGATATGCATCTACGTTGATCTTGAGGAAAGATAGGATAGGGAGGGATGTAAGGACCCAAGATGGAAGGAAAATGTGAAGGATTTAGTATTGGTGGGGGAGGTCCAAGGATGGATGTGGAAGATGCAAAAGGGTAATCAATAAGTTCATCAATATCTATATGATAATCAAGGACATCAGCATCTTTAGAGTGAACATTAGGATTTTCAATAATATCATGAACATCTTGAATAGGAGAAACTTCTTTAATAGGAGAACTTATAGCTTGAGAAGACTTAGGAAGAGTAGAAAGTGGAAGGGAACATGGAGTGGTAGAACAAGAAGATGGAATACTTTGATCTTGACAAGAATCTTTGGATAGCATAAGTGTAGAGTTTCTCTCTTGATTTTCAATAGGCTCAACAATGGAAGTAACAACACTATTTTTAATAACCTTAATGGAAGTATCATCTTTGGAAGGTGCAACTATATTAAGGTCATTTTGATTGTCAATAAGCTCAGTAGTGTAAGTAGTATCTTGATCTTTCTTAGGAGAAGACTTAAGACATGGTGGAATGAATGAGAAAGGGTGTAAGGGATCAAAAGAACCATGAAATGTATCAAAACATTATGAAAAGGATTGGATGACATATAAGGTTCTTGATCTTGATCTTTTTTTATATTCTTTTCTTTATCATTTTTAGAGTCCTCTTGACATGAAGCCACTCCTAAGGAGAAGGAAGCATGTTGGAATTGTATGGAAGACTTTGGAGGAGATTGTGAAGGACTAGCTAAAGTGGGCATTATAGTGCATGAAGGCTTAGGTTCTTTAGGTTTAGCATTATCAAAAATATTTGCAGCCAAGTAAAGGTTAGCTTGAGTTTCTTTAAGAGGTAGCCCTTGAGGATAACTATAAGGAACTGAATGAAAATCATAAGGATCTTTGTTGGATGAAGGATTGATAGAAGATTTGAGAGACTCAGAATCTTTAAGGGATGTATGGATAGTGGAGGAAGTAGAAGATGGAAGGGGAGCATCAGAAGACAAAGGTTCAACATTAACATGATCTTGCTCAAGAGTGTAATCTTTATTTTCAGCATGAGGGTTCTTAGAAAAGGAACTCTTATCCCATTGATGTTGTATTTCAGCACCAAAAAATGCTTTCTCTTCGTCAAAAAATGTAGATTTATCATTTAGGTATTGTTCACAAAATTTATCAATGTTTTTTTCAAGATTTGATTCATGTGAATTACCATCAATATCTTTTCGTGACTCATCCCCTTTAAGCACAAGCATAGGACTAGGAGGACTTTTAGGAACTGTTGGAATGTAATAATCATCACCATCATAATCATTGTCACTAGAAGAATTATAGATAGGCATATCACAAGACTTTTCATGTTGTTAATTATCATATGTCTTAATAAGAGGAATAAGACTCTTGGTAGAAGTAGAAGAAGAATGATATCGTGAAAAAGAGGTAGGTGAAGACCTAGATGGATGATATCTAGAAGAGTCATGGTAAGATTTAGAAGATGAAGTATGTGAATGATATTTAGAAGAATTATCGTAAGACTTAGAAGATGAAGAATATGAAGGATATTTAGAAGAATCATGATAAGACTTGGAAGATAAGGAATTTGAACGATATTTAGAAGAATCATGATAAGACTTGGAGGATGAAGAATTTGTATGATATTTAGAAGAATCATGATAAGACTTGGAAGATGGAAAATATTTGGAAGAAGGATATTGTGATTTGATCTTACACATGATCCTAGCAAAGGTGTATGATTTATCCATTTTTTTAATCATTTTTGTTGCAATGTTAGCATCCATGCATCTATTGGAGTGACAACACTTTTCAAATTCAAGAAGGAGGTGGATTTCATCTGAGCTCAAATGAGGATCCCTAAAAAGATATCCAAGATCCATGGTTCTAGAAGAAGAAGAATCAAGTATGGAAGAAGAGAAAGAATGAATAGAAGAAGGTAGACTATATGATAATAGGAGGAAAAGAATCAAGAAGACATGAAGAAGAGGAATAATGGAAATGAGAGACTAGAAAGACATGGAAGATGAAAAAGAAAGAAGACCAAGAGTCATTTTGAGAAATTTGATACCATTTGAGATCATTTGAATGTTGAGCAACATGTAATAGCACTTGTAATCAACATAAAAGAAAATGTACTAGTTGATAGGATAACCCTAAGAAACATTGGTATCAAACTAGGATAGTAAAAGCACTAACTTGTCCAAAAGAGATGTGATAAGATAGAATTTTGCAATAGGCATAAACCAACACTGCCACAGAGATGCTCACAACTTTGGGTGAATACCCTAGCACATATGGACCAGGAGGATGATTTACCCAAATTATAAATAATTAAAATTGATTTTTTTTTTTTTTTTTTTTATGAAAGTGTGGACAAGAAATTACTAAAACTCTCCAAGTGTAATATCAAAGGATCCAAGTGTATATATTTCTCAATAAGGACAATTTCTATCTTACCAACTCCGAACAAGGTCTCTTGTGAAATCAATGACTACTAATTCAAGAGGTCAAAGCATAATAACCCATGGTGCAAAAAGGCTTTTAACAATGAGAAAAGTAGCCTAATCCAAATAGGACCAACCTAGGAAGACTAGGAATAATGGGATAACAAAGTTATTCGATCGTAAAGTCTCAACTTAAGAACTCAGATTTTGTTCATTTTAAATATCCAACTAGATGTATCAATAGATTCTTTATCATAAACCAAGCACGCAAGATAGAAAATAGGGATTTCAAGCAAACAGTCTTCAAACAATGAACAAGGGGCAAAGCAACCTTGCACATGAGCAATCAAGTGACTTAGTTTATGCTAATCCCTAAGAGAGCTAATTGTGTATGTTCTCAAAAAGTTTCACAATCATTGCATAGATCCCTAGAAAATAAAAGTTGGCCTCTCTAAGGTTTTTAGTAATGGTTTGACTCTGCAACTTTTATGATTCACAAGGGTGACCTCCAATCTCGGCGCATCGAGGTTTTGACACAGTCTGAGAACTTAATCTTCAAGAGCTGCTAGGGAGATCTGACAACCCACAATGAACCATACCCCATGGAGATTTCTTCCACGAGGACATTTATATAGCGATTGTTGCAACCACGGCAGAAGTGGCTATTACCGCTTGAGGTTCCGTCTACAGTTTGCCCTGTATAGGGATTGTCTGCTATGGTTAACCCTCTCTAAAGGTGACCGACTCACAATAGTGGACCACAAGGGGACTTAGCTTTCAGATCCAAGGTTTTGACACCTTTTCACTTTTAGCCCAATCAAAGCAACCAGATTAATCCGACACGCTAACTAAGATTATCTCAAGATCTATGATATCAACCCCTAGTGATCTATCAACCTCTCTAGAGAAAGGATGCCTCAATCACCAAGTTGAAGATCCATCTATCTAAGAGATTCTCAAAGTATCCTCTCCACCTACAAGGAATCCGTCTTTGAGAGGAGTTTCACTAGGAACTCACTCCCTCAAGATCCATGAATAGTATTCATGGGGCCTAATTACTATGTGTGTACAGATGTTCATTCCCCAAAAGCAAATCTATCCAAGAATAATAAAAAAGCACAAGGTGGTACACTTAACACTTTAACTAATGTAAGGTGAGTCCAAATATGTGGAACACTTAACCCCTCACACAAGCCAAAACGAGTCCACAACTCAAAGATTATTGAGTTCTAGAAAGCAAAAGAGGGTTGCCAAGTGGAGCACTTAACGCTTCTATCTTGTAGACCCATCCCCTTTAATGTGGCACTGATCTTGCAACCACGGGGTGGAATGAGGGGCCGACGGATTCAGCGAGTCCAATAACCCAATATAGCTATCTAAATCTATCACTAATAATCAAGCTTGCTAAATAAAAATCAATGGAGATTACAACCTAGTATCAATTATGCATGTGTTTGAAAAATAAAAGCATAAGCAAAACACACAAGCTAGACAAATGAGAGGTTCATTTTAAAGTTCCAAATCAAAGTGTTATCAGCCAAAGAAGAATACCTGAAGTCCTCGCAACGCGCTTAGTAGATCTTACCTATTTTTAACAACTTTAGCACTTTTTTCCAATGAAATCATAACTTGCTGCTATGCTGTTCCAAAAAAAATTAGAAAACATAGAAAAACCCAAAACAGTGAGCAGTTAACAGAAAAAAATCAGAAAAATACGAAAATCCCTGCAAAAAAAATACGAATAACCTAGTCAACATGATTAGACCTTTTTTTTGCTATGATTTTGAACCCAAAAATAGAAATGAAAAGAAGAGACCCTAGTAAAAGCTAAAGAGCTTTCCAAAAATGTAAGAAATTCAAAAAAATTTCTTCATTTGTGCCCTAGGGACCCAATTTTTCAAAATAGGCCAGATTCATCAAATCGAGTTTTTGATCTTTAATACGGCCTCAAAATTCAAAACACAAAGAAAGAACCCCCATTAGAATTCAAAAAGCTTTCTGAAAATGTAAATTTTTCTAAAAAATACGCTGATTTGCGATCAGAAATAGCTTTTTATGAAAAATAAAGAGAAATTCATAACTCGCGCAATCATGTCAAAATGATCTGAAAATCGAACTGGGACATGTTGGGCACATAAAAAACCCACAAAAAAAATTTCAGAACCAAACTCTAAGTGGTTTAAAAGATATGATTGAATCTTTAAACCAACTAGATTTTTTGCCTGCAAACCAATCTATATATGGGTTGGCCTTAAAACCAAAGTGAAAAATTTACAAAAGCACTTGATTAGATCCAATATGCTACTGTAAAAAATCAGAGATGAAAAATAAAAGCAAATGGAGCTAGAAACTTGATTCAAGCCCCACGGTGGGTGCCAAAAATGTGTGCTAAAATGTTGTCACACTTCTATGAATCATTACATGTAAGAAAACTCAAGAATGAGCCCTCACAAATCGATCCATAGCTCTCTACTCATAGAGTGCAAGGGTTTGCAATGGAGGCCCTCAGTTTGACCTATTTTTGTGCCCATGCAAGTACACCATGAGATGAGAGATTCAAAGAGGAAAAGCAAGAATGCTAGTCTCCATGATCTTCAAATATGCATGAAAATAAGATCTAATCTATGAAAGAAAAATCTAATCTATAAATGCAAGATTTAAGCTAAAAGCCCATGATGGGTGCAAGAGAGAAAAAGACAAGAAAATAGAAGTTCTCCACAAAAAGCTTTTGTATTCAAACTCCTTCAAAAATTGGTCTTCAAACCTGTAGCATAACGATAGCATAATCATGGGTGTCTAACATGAAGAGAGGGCTCTCCCTTATAAAGGAAATTATGGAGGTGAGAGGCTTCTCACAACCAATATGGGATAGTAGAGCTTGATCCATGTGAGACAAAATTCCACCAATGAGAAAAGAGGAGTGGTTGAGAAGAAAGTGGTGATCCATGTGAGACAAGATTCCACCAATTAGAAAAGAGGAGTGGTTGAGGAGAAAGTGGAAAGATAAATCCCACTTAGATCACATTTTTAAGTGTAGAAAAATTAAATAAAAATAATTTATTTTATTTCCTTTTTTCATCAAAAGAGATATTTAAGTGAGATTTTTATTTAATTAAAAGGGAGCAAGTTCTTTTTAATTAAATAGAAGATATTTAATTTAATTAAAAGAGAGGTTTTTCTCTTAATTAATTAAATGTGAATGAACTGTTTAATTAAAAGAGAGGTTTTCTTTTAATTAAATGGGGATTTTATTTTATTTAATTAAAAGAGAAGATTTTCTTTTAATTAAATAAGACTTGGAATAAAATGATCAATCTTAGAAATTAAATAAATCGAATTTGATCAAGGAAATTGATTTGAATATATTACAAACCATTGATTCAGAAAATTTGATAAATTGAATAATGGGGGCCCATAGTCTAGGCGACCATTTTTGGGTGCATACAGTTGTGGCCTAGTCATGGCTTGGTCACTTAAGCAACAGTGAAATGTACAAAGCCCACCTCTTCTAACTCCGAATTTTTGAATAACATTTGCATAGAAGATTCAAGTGAGAAAATATGTCATGAAACATGACCTATTACTCCTATGAACAAATCAAAAGTTGTAATTTGCAAACACAAAATCTTGAAATGCAACTAAAATCACAGAATTAATCAAGAGTAACTCCATTTCTAGATAACAACTTGACCATTAATTTCCAGTCTGAGTTTCATGTTATTTCATAGGAGAGTAAAACTAAATTACTTTATTAGGTAGTTGTAAGTAACTGGTATAACAATGCCTTACATATTTTATGTAATTGTTCTGTAATTTCACTACTGGCTAGTTAAAATCTTGTCTTCTGTGGGATGAAACTTGCTATTTAAGGTGGTCAACAGTGACTTCACTCACAGATAATTATTGGCATCTTAAATCCTAGTCTGATTATGAATGCTATTTTGGAAGAGGTTAAATGTAGTTCTACATAAGAAGAGAACTTACTCACTATTTGGCAAGATGAAATGACAAATCAACCTGAGATTACAATTCTAAAATATCATATGATTTTATTCTAATAACCATGTAGTAAGAAAACTTTGACACCTTTGCTCAGTGAAAGGTAAAATATCTATGTCATTTTTACATATATATGCTTAAATGAGCATAGAGGAACTAGCATGCAATATAAAATTGAACTAGCTACTATTCCTCGGGCACAGTCATAACCAATACCTCTAAAATGATAGTTGAGTTTGGCTCTTGATTGATCATAATGTAGTAATCTCAAGGAATTTGTGTCCTATTCTTTTCACACATTTTCTTCCTTATTTCATAGTTTTTAGGTTCAAATAATCGGGCTAGTGTTTGTAAGACAATGATTGATAGAGCACAGCCGGGTTTAGATTTTAAGTTTTCTACAATGTGGAAACTCTTCCACCCTCTATGATCTATGTGATTGGTGGAAGATTGCCACAACATTGTACATAATTTTATATTATTTGTTTTCTATAGGAGAATAGATAATCTTGGTGGAGAAGCAGTGTTGAGTGTTTATTTGCTGATTGTGAAAGAGCCTATGTGAGCACCAGTCAACATGAATGGGCTTTCCTTCAAGGATAATGATATTTGGTGAAGGAATATATATGGGGAGGAAATTTATGAATTTTTGGTGTAGTCCTTTTATTTTGGTGATGTTGTTAGAGGTCTCATTGAATAGGCCCTAGTTTAGTGACCCTAGAACAAAGGGTTTGGCAGAAAATGAATTGGATGGCTAATAGAACCTTGGAGATTTCAAAATATCTTATTTTATGAGCCCTAGAAAGACTATTTCAATGCTTTGGGACAAGAGGATAAGTGGAGCTATGAGTTACTTTGAAAATGGGAGAGAAGTAGGCCTTGTTTGGTGTCACTAGGGGTATTGGATCTTGGGTATGGTCCAAAAGAGTTGATATTGAAACTTAGGGAGGATGTATATATCCCAAAAGGGTATCTTAATCAGGTTCTAGTTTCCCTAGTTGTTTGGGAAATATTGGAGAAAAATCCAAATTAGTGACTGGGATAAAATGAACCACAGTTGTTAAGATGAACCATGGTAATCATATCATTCATGGGATAAAATGGGGTTGTAGTAGAAATCATCTCTCTTTGCAAAATATCATGTTTTAATTATTTGACTAGAAAATTGCTCTTACCTAAAAATGATAAGGAGCTGGCTTATTTCTGAATCTCCATAAACAAAGGCTTCATTCGGGACATTTCAACTACATAATTAAGAACCCATTTCAAATATCCATGAATCATAAAATTGAAGTGAAATATATAATTTAGGAGCAATAGAATATAAAGGGATAGAAGATAAAAATTCTTAAGAGAAATATAAATATGTACAACCATTAAATTAAAGTAGTAGATTGCAAAAAGCTTACCAAATATGCAACCAACAAACCACATGTCCACAGCTATGGAGTAAAGGGTGTCTCTCAAAAGCACCTTAGGAACCCTGTACGAAAGGGTCATAATCTGCAGCAAGAAGCAAGGTATTAAAATAATGTTAAAATAATAGCTCAAGTTGATTTGAACATAACATAATTCCCTAGAACCTATGAACGTATTTTTATGGTATTATGCAACTATGGATAATGTAGCTAAAGTTAATTAATAGACATAACTAAAATCTATTGTTGAACAAAAACTATATGCATCAAAGTCCAACTAAAATCTATAGTTGAACAAAAACTCTATGCATTAGTTCTTAGTTTAATAAGTTTATATATAGTACATAAAGTTTAGTATGGGCTCATTACCTTTGGCATCTAGATTGAGATTCATGTTACCCTGAGTTAAAGCCATGGTGTCCATGTCTTTGTTGTTTTTTTAGTAATTTCATATAGACCCTAAAGTATGAAATGATCTCTTCATCTCTAGCATCTAGATTGAAATTTGAGATAACATACAGTGGCCTTTATTGCTTCAATTCCAATTAATCTTAAATAGTTATTAGCTAGGTAAGAAGAAAATAGAATCTAAAATCAAGATAAATTTTTTAAAAAACCGTCCCACTTGATGGGTATATTTCTTGATAGAAATAGTGAATGTTCTTCTGAGCCCAAGATTTGCAATTTTGATCAAATCCCTTTCTTGGTCCACTAGTAGATTGTTGGGATTCAAATCCCTGCACATTCTAATTATGTTTCAAACAAAATAGATTGAAAAACAAGAACAATATTCAAAAGAAGTAAAAAATTTACAATCCAGGTTATACAAATGGGAGAACCTGTGCATTACACCCCTACTATGGCAGTAAGAAACACCCTTGCATATCTGGTACAAGAAGCTCTACAATCCAAAAATTAACTTACAATCGTAGAAAGAATATAACAAATAACAATTAAATTATTGAAACAAAATAAATTTTCTTCATGCAACATTTGGAATAACCCAACTGAGCAATTACATGAAATCTTGAAAAAATTAACAACATTCAACAATAGAGCTCCTTGGTTATTGATATAAAATTTTAATCCTTTCTCAATGTCTCATAGTTTAAAAGGCTCCATTTTCTATGAACATTGTCTATGCATACAATAAAATTGCATGATGGTTACTTATTGATATAGTTAAATTAATAGAAATTACCTTGATAATGTGGGCAGACAATTTCTTTTGTCCACGGCAATAACCAGCAATATATTTCTTGAGATCAGAGTCCATGTATTGAAAAACAAAATACAAAAGAAGCTTATTATGTTTGTGCTTTATATGTTTCATGTCTAATAGCCTACAATAAAATACCAATTGATCAATATAGCTGTTGAAAATGGAATTTCTTATGAACAAGTAATTTTTTCATGAGAAGAAAACATTGGACTATGATCATAAGTAAATCCTATTATAAAAAAGAGTATCCTAAATGCGTTGGATCTATTCATAACATATTTCTTACAGCCAACCATTTAGAAAAATTTGAGGGGAAAGCATGGTAGGATGCATAGAGACTATCACCCACAACTTAGCCCTAGAGCAGAACAACCATCCAAGTCTTCAACCCTGTGGCCCACAAGGAAACCAACTTGGTGTAGGCTACTTAATTGAGGGAACCATGATTGTTTTATCTTCTAGAGAATTAAAAAAAAAATTATGAATCCAAGATGAATTGGTAATCAATTCCTTGAATAATCTCTTTTTATGATTCTCAAGAAACTTGCTAAATTTATACATGTATATATGTATATTGCTGGTTACTTTTCAGAATTTCCTGATTCAATGGACAATCCTCTTGATTGATCCTTTATTAATGGTCTAAAGTGTTGATCTTTTCTTATTCCCATTTGATTATTTTCATATTTAACTTCTTATTTGCTTTGATTTTGCTCGATTAATTGGTTCCTTGATGTTTTATGATTCCTCCCTTTTTTATTTTTAGACATGTTGTCATTAATGCCAAGTATACTGTTAGCACAATAGAGGAATTGTAGAGGTTTGTAGATTGAAATGGTCATATGATGAACATTGTTATTAGGCAGCAACATCTAATCAACTTTGCAACACTCCTCACTTCCAAAGTCCCCTCAAGAACTTCCTTCTAGGCTACCCAAGTGCACTTAATGCTTCCCAAACACCATAACTTCTTCCAAGGCCTAAAACTTCATTCTTCATTCATGAAACATCTTCTTATGGATTAACAAACATGTTCCATCCATCCCTTCATTCTGGACCACTAATCTCTTACCCAACACTCACATCTAGCCCTTAAAGCTAGTAGCCCTCACCAGTCACTAATTTGTGTTTTCCTCCAACTTTTCCAAACCACCAAGGAAAATAAAATGTGTTTTAGATACCCTTTTGGGATCTACAAATCCTTCCTAAGTTTCAATACGAACTCCTTTGGACCATACCCAAGATCCAATACCCCTAACCTATCCACACTAGGCCTAATTCCTCACGTTTACAAAACAACTCACATCTCCATTCATACCTATGAATCCAAAGGCTGAAATAGTCTTTCCTAATGTTTCAAAGCCATAGATTCTAAGGTTTTTGTGACTTTATCCCATACCCATTTGCCTAGCCACTAAACCCTTGATTTTAGGGACATACCATGAGGGTTTGATCAAAAAGACTATTCCAGACCACTCCAGGCCAAACTAATTGCATAGACACTTAAATTTATGTCCCAACATGAAGGATTCACCCCCCAAACATCTTCAAACATGGAATGATCCACTGTCTATTAGACTGGTGTCTAATCCGAGCTAAACCTCCATCAGCAATTACCATCCAAAACTGCACTTACACCAAGTTTTCCCACTCTCCTGCATTTGGTTAATATAGTACAAATAAATTATCAAAACCTCATTCTCTCCCACTAATAATTGTGACTATAGGTGGTAGGAGAGAATCTACATTAGAAACTTCAGAATAAGTACAGTTGACTATGCCTAACCAGTCACTGGTTTGAATGCACCAGTCTATTATTCCTTACTCAACCTGCAATGAAAATTAAAAATGCGTGGAAAAGATTAAAAAAAAAAAAATTCTCACATTAAATATTAGTCAAAATGCATTTGATATATCATAGGAACTCACTGTTCCATGGGACAGAGATTGAATTGTAGAGAACAGGATTATTTTATTGATTAATTTTTTTCACAATGCCTTGTCTCACCACCCCAACTCTACTTCTCCCCCAAAGACTCAATAAATCCCTTCTAAATAACCAAACAATAGTAAACAACCACTGTTGTCTAACTATATGACCGTTACCAGTTAGTTATAAACTAAAATTTGTTGTCTAAGTTGACACAAAGTGTCAACTTCGACAACTTACAATCATATATGCCTTTAATATATTTCACTAACCTTTTCAAAGGTTTTATAACTTCACTAACCCTTCCAAAGACACCTAAAACCCTTACAAGCTTTACTAGGCCTAAATTGTCAATATGGCAAATTGTAACTTTTAAGCATTTTTAGTGCTTTCAAAAATTTTAATTGGCCTTAGAGGCCATATTACATTTGTTTTAGACCTTATAGGCCTTTAGATCCCCAAAAAAATTGACCTTTCAATAGCCTCCTAGGTGCATGTTAACATTACAATGCCCTTAACTTCAATACATGCCTTTATAGTTTAGTCTTCAAAACATCAATTACAAAAATGGACCATTGGTCTAGTTACATTCAAAATTTGATCTTCCTCAATCATTAAACCAAATGACCCTCTCCTTATACCCTTTGCAACTACTGCTCCAATCCATAAATTCCTATTCATAAACAGGTAGCATTTATAAAATGCATAATATATGTCTGAATCAGTGATTGATAAGATACAATCCATAAGTAGGAGATATGTTAACACAACAAGTCAAATTGTGATATTGCTATCAGGATTTAACTATGTGATTTTTGAGTCAAACTTGTCAATACATATTTAATGAAATGAATGGAACCCATCTCTCATAAGAATGAATGGAATAATTAGCACTCATTGGATCTAGGTGATGCTCACAAAGGTGAAGCACCAAGACTTCTCAGGAGGTCACCCATCCCAATACTACTCTAGCTCTAGCACGCTTAACTACAAAGTTTCCTCCATGGCTAAACCCACTCTGCTTGCAACTCCATTTGCAAAACCTTCACCAAGTGTTGTGCCTTATGAACCATTCATTAGAAAGCCCCTTAAGCTCATCAATTGATAAGTAGGAGATATTTTTCCATAGCAAGTCACATTGTGATATTGCTATCGGTATTTAACTGTGTGATTTTTGAGTCAAACTCATTGACCCATATTTCATGAGTAGTGGTTCACTGAACCCATCTCTCATGAGAATGATTGGAACACTTAGCACTCATTGGATCTAGGTGATGCTCACAGAGGTGGAGCACCGATATTTCATGGGAGGTCACCCATCCTAATACTACAGCTTGAGCACACTTAACTACAAAGTTTCCTGATAGAAATATCATAATTTTTCAAAAAAAAATTTAACCCTTATATTTTATCACAATAGCTTGCTAGTTCATCTACACTTGTGAGGAATTGGATCACACACTCCTAGATCTACTTAGTAAAGTGCAATTGGCTACACTAAAAAAAGGAAAAGGACTTGGTTTACGTGCATTCAAATCTATTGCTACTTAAACAAAGTGGCTAAGAGGGGACACAAGGGACTAAGATAATAATCCCATAACATATTAACTTGGATCTTCCACTTCCCACTTTGCTGCACTTGATGTTGATGATGACTATGGGCAAATTTGTGGGCATTGGAGTGCTAGTGCCAATGCCAATGCTAGTGGAGCCCTATTTGTGGTTCTTCTAATTTACCACTACCTATATCATCTAATATAGATGGTGATGATATTTTATAAGTCCCATATTATTATTTTTTAAATGATGACTCACTATTGACAATTGACATTATTATTATTTAATTTTAATATATATTATAACATTTGAGTTTCACTAATATATCATTAGTATTTTGAACTGAAATACTACTACAAATATGCATTTTATTTTATTTTATATGTTTTTGTATTGATGAACTCAACACCAGATTCTTTTTGATAAAATCCTCAAACTAGACCTATGAACTTGAACCCAAACCACTACGAAGGCTAGTAACTTAGATTTTAAGTAAACAATCTTTGAGAAATTATTTCTTTATTTTATGGCCCCATCTTGAGCATTGTTTTCTCTTGTGGGTTTATGCATACATTGTAGGAGTATCTTGCCTTTGTTTGACTTGTTGTAGAAAATTATCTTCTACTCATCAATTGATGAGCTTAAGTGGCTTTCTAATGAATGGTTCATAAGGCACAATATTTGTTGAAGATTTTGCAAATGGGGTTGCAAGAAAAGTGGGTTTAACTAGAGGAAACTTCGTAGTTAAGCGCGTTCGAGTTGCAGTAGTACTGGGATAGGTGACCTCCTGAGAAGTCTCAGTGCTTCACCTCTATGAGCATCACCTAGATTCAATGAGTGCTAAGTGTTCCATTTATTGTCATGAGAGATGGGTTTGGTGAACCACTACTCATCAAATATGGGTCAATGAGTTTGACTCAAAACTCACACAGTTAAATCCTGATAGTGATATCACAATTTGACTTGTTGTGGAAAAATATCTCCTACTTATCAATTGATGAGCTTAATTGGCTTTCTAATGAATATTTCATAAGGTGCAACACTTGGTGAAGGTTTTGCAAATGGGGTTGCAAGAAGAGTGGGTCTAACCATGGAGGAAACTCCATAGCTAAGTGCGCTAGAGCTGGAGTAATACTAGGATGGGTGACCTCCTGAGAAGTCTTGGTGCTTCACCTCTGTGAGCATCACTTAGATCCATTGAGTGCTAAGTGTTCCATTCATTATCATGAGAGATGGGTTCAGTGAACCACTACTCCTGAAATATGGGTCAATGAGTTTGACTCAAAAACATAGTTAAATCTTGATAGCAATATCACAATTTGACTTGTTGTGGAAAAATATCTCCTACTTATCAATTGATGAGCTTAAGGGGATTTCTAATGAATGGTTCATAAGTCATGACACTTGGTGAAGGTTTTGCAAATAGGGTTCCAAGCAGAGTGGGTTTAACCATAGAGTAAACTCGGTAGTTAAGATGCTCAAGCTAGAGTAGTACTGGAATGGGTGACTTTCGGGCAAGTCCTAGTGCTTCACCTCTATGAGCATCACCTAGATCCAATGAGTGTTAAGTGTTCCATTCATTCTCATGAGAGATGGGTTCGGTGAACCACTAGTCATGAAATATGGGTCAATGAGTTTGACTCAAAAATCACACAGTTAAATCTTGATAGCAATATCACAATTTGACTTGTGCAAAAATAAGTCTTACTTATCAATTGATATGCTTAAGGGGATTTCTAACAAATGGTTCATAAGGCATAACACTGGGTGAAGGTTTTGCAAATGGGGTTGCAAGTAGAGTGGGTTTAACCATGGATGAAACTCCGTAGTTAAGCGCACTCAAGCTAGAGTAGTACTGGGATGGGTAACCTCCCAAGAAGTCTCGGTGCTTCACCTTTGTGAGCACCACCTAGATCCAATGAGTGCTAAGTGTTCTGTTCATTCTCATGAGAGATGGTTTCGGTGAACCACTCATGAAATATGGGTAAATGAATTTGACTCAAAAATCACACAATTAAACCTTGATAGCAATATCACAATTTGACTTGCTATGGAAAAATACCTCCTACTTATGGATTGTATCTTATCAATCACTATTTTGAACATATATTATACATTTTATTAATGCTACCTATTTATGCATAGGTAATTATGGATTGGAGTGGTAGTTGTAGGAAAGTAGTCTTGGTTCATTTCATTATAAAAATAGTTCTTCTTTGGTTAGGTCATAATATTCAACTAGCAACTTGTGATCATTTTTTCCCATCGACATTCTCAACAATAGAAAATCGTGCAAAATCTTTGTGTAAGTCACTTGACCTGATTTGAATGAAGTTCTTATGTAGTTGATCAAATTATTGTGTGTTATTTTTCAATTGATTCTAATTCTTTCTTATCTATTTTCAATAGTAGTAGTTATACAGAGGGGATGCAGGGATATGCTGATAAACTTAAAAACATTTGGAAAATGCTTCTGTATAGTGAGTAGCTACCTTTTCTCTTTGAAGAGCTATCCTTGAGTTTTTTTTTGTGTTGCTAATGTCATAGACACACCTACACAACCATTTGTGGAGCTTTGACACAAGAAAATTTATCATATGCAAGGCTTCCTTAAATGCAGCACAACACAAGATAGAATGCAGATATGAAAATTCTTCTTGTTCTAAAATGGCTGCATAGAGTGTTGGATCTGAGTAGCCCATCTACAATTTATTTTTTTTCACACAGGTTGTAGCAAATACAATTAAAAATTTGGGATAAAGTTCTGGATGCTTGCTGGGAGACACAATTCGATTTAGATAATATGAAAATAAGATAATGAGTTCCAATCTTAAAGTCAATATATCAGATCAAAAGATCAAAGCTTGCTATATAGAGAATGATTCTTTTCCTATGTCTATGTATATACATGAGAAAAGATGGGCAAAATTTATAGGGAAGTACCGTGAATTTTTCAAATTCTTTTCAGTGGTATCTCCTTTGGGTACTTTTCTTTGAGGGGTCTACTGCAGGTTTTGTATTTTTCCTCATGGTATTGATTCTATTTGTTGACACATAAGGCAGTGATCTATAGTATAGTAGATAAAAGCATTTACCAACTACACTTAATGCATTAAGAGAAGATTTATTGAAATTCAAATGCATGCAATATTTTTTAGGAGTTGTTTGATTTGAAGGGGCATTTGACATTAGATATTTAGGTACTATCTTCTATCCTGCCATATATCTTTGGTCTTGGCCTAAAAAATAAAAGAAGATCCAAACTGCTTACCCGAATTTTGCTTCCAGGGACTAGCCAGAGAAACCATAAATTTGATGAAGATCCACACTTATCAAATGCATAGCTTATTTCCTCCAAACAGAGCTTTGTTTCCTCATCTTGTGAGCAATTCTTTGTTGCTTCATGACCACAATCTTTGAAGTGAAAAAGAACTTGTTTGACATAAAGCAGATGCTTACCATCATGACAAGTGCTTTCACACAGGTGACCACATTGGCGAAGAACCCTACAAGGCCATGTGCAAAATAGAGGATTGAAAGAAGATGCATCTTTAATGCACATAACAAAAGGAGGGTCGCAAGGATGTCTTGGACAACGAAGATATATTTCCTTGCTCAAACAATCTCATTCTTTGAAATCTAACAATAAGTTGTGATTGCCACATAAATATAGTGCTCCTCTTGCTCGTGATACAGAAATGCACAACCTATTTTTCTTAGCTAGATATCCAATATTTCTATCATCATTGGATCTTACAAGGAAAACAATCACAATGTTATTCTCTAAACCTTGAAACCCCAACAGTAAAACATCAAACAACCACATTGACAATGAAATAGGCCATCAACCTTTTTCATTTTCAAAACAATATGAAGCCCATGTTGGTCAAAATTTTGACCAACACGGGCATGGATTTTTAAAAAAAGATATATTTCCTTGCATATTCCGAAAAATCTAAAACATTTTAATAGATGGTCCAAAATTTTGGTCTAAAAATGGGGTCAAATGTACTAGTGTTTTCTTGTGTTTACATATCTTGTTGTCTCTCATGTCTATTTAGGGTTTTTCCCTTGCTCCATGCTCTTCCTTCCTTGGCTTCCCTTTGACAGGTTTTTTGCATGTAGGTGATCTTGGGTGTCTTCGAAGTTGGATTTCATCAACTCCAACATAGATCATCCCTGATTAGAACATTCTTTGTATCTCCTTGGATGTTCTTCCCTTAATTAGATATCTTTCTTTATTTACATCTTATCTTCTATCATATCTTCATATTTTAATCCACAATTTGACCTTTCATATATATCAAACCCAATGTCAAGTAGGCTTGAATACCCTTACAAAAAAAAAACATCCACTAAGTTAGGTTGCATAAATAAAATAATAAACAAAACTATTCTACTGTAGGTTGGTTGATAGTGAAACTAAGTCACTCGATTAACACTAAGTTCCTTTGGTAACTGACCTGACTCAGTTAACACTAAACTCCTTTGGTAACCAACTTGACTGAGTTAACACTAAACTCCTTTGGTAACCGACCTAACTCAATTTACACAAGAATCCTTCATTGACCAACCTAACTTGGTTTACATTGGATCATCAAACTTGGGTTCTTTTGAACTTTTTCTTGACTAATACTTGAGAATTTTGAGCTCGATTACTACTAGTAGTGCTCTGTTAGAATGTAACATTTGTGTAACATCAATGACAATATACAATTGAATAACTATTTCAACAAAATGTTTTGATTTGTTAAGTACAACTCACTTTGAATGTATAGATCTATGTTCAACTCATAAAGTGATTCACTATCTGGCCTCCATTGTCATCTCAATCTTAGATTCACTTGGAAACCCTTCAAGAAATCACTCCTCACTTCTTCAGCTCTTCTCAGCCTTCTTCTTATATTCACCAGTTAATAATATCGGCAATTGCTCCAAATTTTTACTCTCTCTAGAACATATCAAAAGTTCACCCTTGTACCTCCTTAAATAGGTAAGTCTAATATTTTCCCACTTAAACATCACCATAGATCTTAGAGTTTATGATTAGATTTGTCACAGACAATGTATCTAATTGTCATCTTGATTATCCTTTTGTTTTTCTAGAAACTATTAATTTTGTAGTGGTTTTGACATATGAGTGTCTATACATGTAAGTCATTTACAAGTCAAAAATTAGTTCATGCTAAACAAGTAATGCATGTCAAGCATAAAATGTCAGATAGTGCATACCGAGTGAGATACTTAGCATGTGCTGAGTAAATAGTCAATGCTAAGTCACTCAAGTGTTGAGTAGATAGATGATGCTAAGTGATTTAGATGTTGAGTATCTAATGGATGTCGAGTTGTTCAAATGTCAAGTTACAACATTAAAGTTGCAATTGATGTCAAGCATCAGGGACTTCAAGCTCTAAGTAATATAATTTTGACATAGTAGTTTGTAATGGCACAAACTACTATGTAAGCCATTTTGGATCCAACTTGAGGATTGTTTTGTGATCCTAGATTATAAGAATGAATCTTAATTGAGGATCCCTATGTATAATATACAACCAATTAGAAAAAGGTAAGGATTAAGAAGCAATATGGGAGAATCACAATCGTTGATTCATACCTAACCCTAAGTCACCTAGGTCTTCTTAAGGAGGACAAACCATAAACTTTTTATGCATTTAGAAAGAGAAAAGAGAGAAGTTTGCATGCACAAATAGAGCATTCATGGTGACTAAGAAGTTGCGAGTTGAGATACATTGCAGAATCAATTAGAAGAGAACATAGAAAAGAGGTTAGAGGATAGAAGAAATATATTTGATCAAGGGAGGATAAAAGATATATGCAAAGAGGTTATTTGTTATCTAACAGCAGAGAGCTAACTGCAAGATCATTGCTAAGACATTCTAATAGGTGAATTAGTTAAATATCTTAACAAAGTAGTCTTAACAGGTTGTTGTAAATCCTTTAACAAGGTGCTTACTTCATTGTAAATTAAAATATTTTTATCAAGCACACTTCTAATAGGATATTGAAATCATTTAACAAGGTAAGATCTAACAATCTTGTAACCCTTTAATAGGGTAGATCTTTCATAGTGCAGATCATGTTTCATGATCAAACATTGTAACCTTCATTGATATAATTTATTACTATAGTAATGAATATTTGTGGGTTTCATCCCCACCCTAGTTTTACCTTCTCGTTGGAGGGTTTTTGTGTAACCAAATATCTTGTATCATACATGTGTTGAATGTTATTTCTATTCATACTATGGATGAATATGTTTAGCTAACTATTTCAATTTTCATGCAAATCATGAGATGGATAAGTGGTGAATGAATTTATGGTTAAATCTTTGAAGGACTAATTCACCCCTCCGTCCTCTCAAAGTTTACTTTCCCTATTGTATTTCCAACAATTGGTATTAGAGCATAGTTCTCTAGAAAGGAAAGCTTTGCAACTTTGAAGAAAGATCTTGGAGATGGATGTCTACAAGTTGGGAAAGACTATTAAGAACCAGAAGTTTGAAATCTAGCTTTCCCTACATTAGTTAAATGAAGAAAGAGATGTGTTGAAGTGATCATTAAAGAGAAGGAAAGAGATAGATATTGGCACTACTAGATTATTTGCATATGGAAACACAAGTGAATTTGATGCAGTAGTTGTATATCTTATGGAAAATAATGAAGCCCTAACTAAAGAGGTCAAAAATCTCAAGATAGAACAAGAAGTCCAGTCAGTATTTCTATGTGAGGTGACTGAGTAGAAAAAGAAAGTTGAAGAAGAAAAAGTCATGGTTGAAGATAACAAAATGATACTAACCAATAAACTAGAAGAGAAGACATCAGAGGTGAATAGGATTGCTCACATGCAACTGGAAACATTGAATCAAATAATGATTGCAAATAATGAATTGAATGGAAAAGATATTGAAATAACAACACTAAAGTTGTAGAATGAATAACTGAGAAATGATCTAAAAAGAGAAAAAGAATTTGTTGAAAGTTTCAACAGACCTAGTGAGTATTTTGACCAACTAATGAGATCTCCTAGATCCAACAGTGATACTACTAGAATAGGTTACACCAGTGCTGAAGAAGGAGAATCATCTAAAAGTGGTGAACAAAGGAATGTCAATAGTAAGAAATCTAAACCTACTTGTCATAATTGTGGAAAATTAGGACATACTACTAATGTTTGTAGGAGCAAGACTGCAAATCAAAATCCTAAGTAGAAGTTCATGACTCATTACCACAATTGCAACAAACAAGGACATCATGCACATGAATGTCAAACCAATACCATAAGCACACAAAGATTTAAATGATACGGCTATAATTGTCAGAAGTATGGACATAGAGCATATGAGTGCAGATCCAACCCAAATGGTCATAAAACAAGCATACAAAAGTAAAGCACAATGGAAACTCTTATAATTGGGATTATGATACAAGGTATAGTTGTCACTATTGTCAAGAATATGGACATGTTCCTGAGAACTGCATACGAACACATATCTGAAGTGATTATAGTAGATAGTTAAGATAGACTACATTTTTTAGTTGTTTAAAGACTGGTCACATAAGAAGACATTGTCCAACAAAGTCAAAGGAACCAAGCAGTGAGTTCAACAAAGGAAAAGGAAAGAAAGATGTTGAAGAAGTCAAAATATAGATGAAAAAAACATGGAAGAAAAAGGAAGATTGTAGTACATCAAGTTCAGATGGGATCACTTCATCCAATGGATTAGGTGATCACACCATCCCCAACTAGGCAATCAAGAGGTATGTATGGGACTGATATTTAAATGATATATCATGCATTAGTTCCAAGGATTTAGTTCTAAGAAGATTATATATACATGAAGAAAGATGCAAAGTATTATTTAGAACTTGGCAGAAATCTTTAAGCTTTGTCAGTTTTCATGTTGCTACCAATCATGAAAAGTTTTACCTAAGCTGTCGAGTGAAATCTAGTTGATGTCAAGCTATTGTAAGTGAAAGTATTGGCCAAGCTCGTAGTGGATGCCAAGTATGAGGAAAACTACATGGAAGTTGAGTGATTCAAAATTTCTATTTATAGCTATATAAGCATTAAGCATTAATTGTGAAGTTTTACGGGCTATATGGTCAATTTTTTGATTCATTTGCAATTATTTGAGATTGACAAGAGCACAAAGATCTTAAGAAAAATTAGAGAGATCATTGCAATCATTTAAAGACTAAATTCTACCACTAATTTACACTATTCCTCATGTTTGAGAAGGTATTTATCGTATGTCGAGCTATGTTGATTGAATTTTTATAAAGCCTAGTGTTGGCCCTCAAAATTGTAGCCAAAATTTTGAGCACCATTGAAGAAATTGAGCCCTATAAATGCCCATAAATGCATATATACCTAGTTGTACCTTTGAGCCCCATGAGGTGTTTAATGTTTCTAACACCCTCCATTAAGTGTGTTTAAGTGTTCCATGGTGTTAAATTGTCATTTCGAGCCTTTTCGTGAAGTCTTATTTTGAGAAATGTCAAATCTACATTTTTACCGTGTTAAACAGCGACAAGAGGCCCTGTTTGCTAATGAATATCTCGCACCTAGAAATGTATCATGACCTGCCATTTTGGGAATATCTAGTGTCCATACCCAAGAACCTATGTTTCAGATTATGGGTCATTTTGAGTTTTTTTGATTAGGTTTTGAACCCCTCAAAGTTGGTCAGTGACTATTTTCATGCATTTGCACTTTGCACATAATTTCTGGGAAGCCCTGTTTCACGTGTTATAAATTTTGACCAGTTGATCAAAATGCTAAAAATTATTTTTGTGTTGAATTATATACATCAGCGACTTGTTATGTTTCAAGTTTTAGCTTATGAAGAATCTGTTTGATCAGTTTTCAAACATGATTCCTAACGCAATTTGTAACTTTTTACTGGTGTCTGCATTTGCAGATTTGTCGGGACCCCTATTCGGGATGTTATAACTTGAGATCCATGATAGGTAAGATCAAATGGATTGTACCACTATGTTAACCTCTAAAAATACTTTAAGTGTGCCATATTCAAATCATGACAAATTTGTTTGCACACTTTTCCAAGTCAATTCCATTTGCAAAAATTACTTTCTGCCATTTGTTTCAATATGCAAAATCCAAGTATCCTACTTTGATCTCTTGCCATCTATGTCTGGTTATTTTTCATGAGCCTAAATTGAATATCCATACTCTCCTCATGATAGAGAACTAATGCCCCAGTTTTCATCTTCCCAAGTGTCAGTTTACCTAGTTTTCAAAGCCAGTTCTGAACGAGATTTAGTGTTTTCTGACATGTTTTTCTTGCAGGTAGTTCTAAGAGGTTAACTTTGAAGGTCAATATCTTTTGACCCTGAATTCTTCATGAGACGATATTTGACAGGATGCAAGAATGCATAACAAAGATTCAATGTGCCAGATTTTAGGGCCTGGTCAGAGGTTTGGGTCAGTTTTTAAGGCCAGTCAATGGACCTCCTGGTGCAAAAGTGACAAGTTGCAAAAAAGGGATAAAATGAGTTTTAAAAGTTGTCGTCAGTGGTCAAATTTGATTCTAATAAATTCAAGAGAATGAATAGATCAATTTGAGGTTTCAGTTGTCTAAAAATGATTTTTTTTTTAGTTAGGCCCATTTTGGGGGCCCGACTAATTTGCATCAAGATGATTGGAATTGCAAGTTTTCAAGGTTTTAAGGTATTGTAATTGATTATAATCTTATTATTACTTCGAAGAGTGTAAGATTTATAAACTTCAAGCTTTTACTACCATGAAGGAACATAATATAAACTTTGACATCATGCTTCTAAGGTGGGTGCTGAGGATTGTGCTTAAGCTCAACATGTAGAACCAAACCTAGTCCATGCACCAAATGTCTAGGTGGTAATGAAGTTAATAAGAATTCTCAAGTTTCAGTGGATGGATAGCATTTGTTAAAGAACCCCAAAACTTCATGAAGAAAGGAATATGGAGTTCAAGGCCCAATTTTACAGGGAAGATTTGAAACAATAAAAAAGCTAAAAGGAAGCAGCCTATGTGGAGGGGCACTATCACAATGAAGAAAGGGGTTGCTAATCAAAGTACCACACCTTTCCCTTTAGGAACCCCACACATTCAAATTATAGAGGAAACCACAATAAAGACACACCAATAGCATGAACAATCTGCAACATTAATAGAAGAAGCTATTGTCCAGTGTAATGAGTTGGAGCTTTGCGTTGACAAAGAAAATTCCTAAGATGTTTGTAGCCAAAGGAAAATGTGGGTCTCTTGGTAGAAATTTGTGTAGTGGAAAGATTGCATACAAGAAAACTTGCATCACGTCTTGGAGGCCTAGTGCTAAGGAGGAGAAAAGCCCACATGGAAGGGAAAAAGTCTACAAGAGATTGCAACAAGAGGTGGAAAGCTTTTATGAAGATCTACCCAAGCATTAAAAGAGTAGGATCATATGTTTGAAGTAGCAGACAACAAGAAGCTTGGAAATTGTTGGAAAGAAACATCCAATGCAACCAAAGATAGAGCACACTGTCGGTAATAGAGCTCCATGCCTAAGTTGATTTTAAAAGGAAAGGAGCATATAGTAGGCATGTTTAAAGCTGCCAAGTTTGAGGAACACCCATGCATTCCAAGGAGAGAAAGGTGACTTTAGAGGGATAGATTCAGCAAAATGGCCTACGTAGGTAAGAGGAAGATACATGTTTAGCTTTGAGGTAGCCGGTGTGAAATAAAGAAGCAGTGATGGAGTCATTAGCAATAGCTAACGCCATGAACAAGGGAGCCACTTTTTTAATAAGGAAGTCTCAAACAATATGCCAATTAAAGAAGAGACCCAATGCTAAAGGATCTGAGCTCACATGGTTTTAAAGAAAAGGAGAAAGCCCACATGAAGATCCATGGAAATAAAAGAAAGCTCTCCACACAATAAGAAAATAGGCAAGATTCGTGGTTTGAGCCTCACACAGGCCATTAAAGAAAAGCCTACGCCTTTAGTCCCACATTGGGGATTGAGGATGTTATTTAAAATTTAAATACAAGTCATTACAAATGCATCGTGTCTTAAAAGGAAAAGCCTTTTGAAAGGCATGAAGAGTGTGTGGGGTCCCCTATCCAATTTGAAAGTCGATGACATCAACAATAATGTCACAAATTTTGAATGCACCTCTGAACTAACACGTGGACAAAAATATTGATGTGAATTCGAATGTAACGAGATGATGCCATGTGTCTCGATCGTGTGGTGGGCGCAAGCCTGCATTTCAAAGATGCAAGATTGATAAATATTGTGGGAATGCCAGATTTTGACAAGTGGAAGTAGGTCCCATGTGCACGATGAGGTGGCACCACAAAAGAAAAAAAAGGTAGACACACAGGATGTTGCCACGTGGATAGATCAATGGTCTGCGCATCCTCGCAAAATGGAAGTGCTCGATGGTTAAGTAAAGCAGGATTGTGGGTGTACGCCACATGTCAAGTGGATCCCTCTTAGGTGATGACATGGTAGTGCAAGTTCTAGGAAAAATCAGAAAGCACCATGTGGCATGCTTAGTCAACATAGTTTGACCCGAGATCTAAGTGCAAAGGAGAATCCAGATGTGTTAAAAGATAATTTTTTAATTATTCTTTGAAAATGAATGCAAGTCAAGTTTTTTAAATTTTAGAAAGGCATTTATTTTCTAAAGACAGGCTTTAGAACTCTTTAAATTTTTGAAAATTTAAATTTTAAAAATTGCAGCCCTGAGTTTTTTACTAGAGGGGGATATTTTCAAATTGAGATTTAAAGGGTTTTTGGAAGGCTAAATATGTGATATTATATATTGCCAGAATCGTGAGAAACTAAATTTTTTGATTCTAAAGTTGGTTTTTGCACAAAATGCAACAGGTTCATGTTACAGAAGGTTTTCTATCAGAGATTGAATGACATGTTTTATCAGGTTTTTTGACTCATTAGTTGCAGCATTCAGTGGAAAAACACCTAAAACACATTTGATGACCTTTCTATCTAATTATTTTTAATATTTATGGTGTTTTGGCTAAAATTTTGATAAATGGGCACATATCCAGATTCAATTAGCAGAATTTTGTCTTTTGCTGAGATATTTTGCATTTGAAGAGGCAAAATAGAAAGGATATGATTAGCAGTTGATGGAAGAAGGTAGAGAGAGGTTTTGCAACTGAAAGGGATTGAATTCCAAGTGGACACATGTTAGGCATAGATCAAATCTGAGAATTCATCTTTCTTTCCTATATCCATCTATCTTTCTTTCATTGTAAGAGTTCCAATTTTTTGGAGAAAATTTGCACACTACTGTGATACCAGGGTTTTTTGGTTCCAGTCTTGATGCATTCCTAATACTGAGACACCATATTTTTTAGCATAATTCTCTCATGTGAACAATAGTAGGAAGGAATATACAGATAGTTTAGATCTATTAGGTTGTTTCATGTTTTTCATTTCATGCATATGACTGTATTAATTTCAAGGAAATAAATGCAAAGAATAGTAGATGATTGAGTTTTAATTGAATCTTGTCTCCTTTATCAGTGATCTTCAATGTTTTATAATCTTTGACATAGAGCTTAGGTTGTAATTGTAGTCCCTTAAGGCTATATGTTATTTCATTATTGCCTATAACCCAAGGGGTTATGTAAGTGCTTCAGGGAAATCAACAAGATTGTAAGTTTGCTGATGGGGATATCATGTAAGAATGAGGTTCATATTGAGCATAGATGTCCATTTATAAGTTAAATGGATAGATCAGATATCTAAAGATACAAATAGGTATCAGATATCCATACGTGTGTTTTTGATTCATAGATTTTCCTAATGGTTAAGGTACTAATCAATTTACAAGATCATTATGTCAAACTGCTGCATATCTGAGGTATTGCTGAATTCAACATTATTAATCAAAAGTGTTTTCACCTTTCATGTTGAAGGACCTAAATGTAATGCCCTCACTCAACTTCTCAATTTCCTAGATTTGTATTTAGCTACTGTAGATCTATGTCATTTCATGAGTTATTAGGAGATATAAGGGGTTTTCATCAGCAGTAAATAGGTTCAGATTTATGTTTTAAATGCACTGGTACCATATCTCAGAACCTCAAGGTTAACCCACCTAGGTCTTGCAAAGCCTGAAGTGAAGAAGGAGTTATGCCTTATAGTTGGCCCAAGACTGCATTCGAGTGCATCCATCATAGGAATTTGCTAGCCTTAGATACATTTGTCTGGTTTCTTGGTCATTTTCAAAACTATTAAATCATGAGCCAACACCTAGGTATCAAATCTAGTGTCTAGTTCTTTTGCTTCTAAGGTTAAAGAGGGAAAGGAAGTTTCAAATGTTCAATTAATTAACAATAAGATCAAATAACTAAACTTCAAAGTAATACCTGATATTGCATACAAACAAGACTCATCTGGTGCGTTATCATGATACCACACAAATTTTAATGATTTAAGAAGTAAGATGTTGTTACACATGTAAGGTGGGTAGTATAGGTGACATGGACATAAGAAATGCTTATGGAAAATTGTGTGAGAATGATTTATTGAAATAATAATTCAAGGTTGTAGAGAGAAAATTGTTAAATCATGCCCTAGATTTTTGAAATGTGTTCAAAATAGAATGGATTAAGATAGTTGTTAGTAGAATACATGAAAATTATGCATGGTTGGAAGATGGCCCTATGAAAATCACCAAGAGGATTGTATAGAGGGTAATAGGTTATCCAACCCTAGGTAGACCTAAGACCATGAGAAGTGATGCAAAAGATGTTATTGAGAAAAATACAGGGGTGGTTTGGAATAAGAGAGGAATGACAATTGACACCATCATAGATCCCCTAATTACTTTTGTAGTAAGGATAATTTCACATAAATTATTTCAATCTAGTAGATTTAACAGTGTACCTTGCATTATTTTTGACATAGGCTACAAGATAGTCAAGAAGGATCATTCTTATGACCTTCTCGAGTTGTAGTTACAACTATTATCAGAAAACTTGGGAGCCATAAGGAAAACCAAGAGTGCATGATGCAAGTTTGGTTCAATACTTGTATGTATATTTTTATGTGTAGAATAAATTCCCTTCTTTTGGTAAAGTTGCATGGAAGACAAATAGATCTATTGGAGTACAGATAGGAGAATACATTGAGCAACTTCGAGAAAAATTTGAGTTTATTATGACTAGCTAATTTGAAGACTTTAAGAAGTCAATGAAACAAAGACATAGGATTCCAATGTCACTAGTTGAGAAGTAATTCAATGATGTTTTCTTTCTAGTTGATACTAATTTCACATATGTATAGGCTTCAATTCCAAGGGTGAGATGGTTAGAGCCTCTAGGTTATGAGATAAATGTGGATGAGGCATCTGCAACAATTACATCTTTACTGGCTGAAGAAGTAGATAAGGAAGCTACAAATTTTTGTAATTATGATGTAGCCAAGTCAAAGATAACCATGGATTTGAAGACAACCTCTATAATAAGGAAAAAGAACAAAATTGTTAACAAGCTCAAAGAAAAATTTGGTGAAGGGGCAGAAGAAGACGTAGAAGAAGATGACAATGAAGATGATGATAATGATGAAGGTGAAGATGCACCTGCCCAAGTGCCACTAGCCATTGCTCAAGGTCAAGGAGAAGACCAAGGTGAAGAGGAAGCTAAGCTTGATGAAGGTTTTGAGAGAGAAGAAGCTAATGAAGCACCTATAGCTAAAGAAAAGAAGAAAAGAAAAGCTAAAGCTCCTACATTTAGCAAACCAAAGAAGGTTGTAAAACCTACACAACCTAAGCATGCAGTTCCTACCACCAGGGCTACTACGAAGAAGGTTCAAGAAGTATAAAAGTAAAAAGGGAAGAGAACAAGGATGTCTACATAGGAAGATGAGCATGAGAAGAGACAAAGGAGAAAGTATATTTCTCTAGCTAAGTCAAATGAAGAGAGGATAGAATTTGATGACAACAACCATTTTAAAGTGGTAAGTCATCATCCTTCTTCTGATTTGGACAACTTATGTAAGAATATAAAGAATAGTGATGACTTATCTGGATTCATACATGTTGAGTTTGACAAACTTTGAAAGATTGAGATGAACCAAGTGGAAGAGTATATATATGCCATGATAGCAGCATTCAAGAAGAATCCAATTAAGCTTGCGAACTCTATACCTAAAAGTTTATATTAAAAAGTTGAGAAAAAAATGGTAATATAGTCTCACTACAAAAAGACAAATTAGAGAGACTACACTTGCTAAAATGATGCCAAAATTTGATAAGGCCACAATGTCAATAGCCATTAAAAAATATAAAGGGAGATTTGCTCCTAAATATAGAGCATTTAGTGTTTTACAAAAGGACATTAAGGGTGTTGTTCAAAAGTCCACCTAGATATGGAAGTCAATATATGGATTAACAACACCTAAGCTAATTGAGTAGACACCTATTGAGATAGGTGAAGATAAAGGTGAAAAAGAAGTAGATAAGGTTACTAAATATGACACTCAAAAAGATGCACATGTAAAGGCACTAAGATAAATATAGATACATGGGTAACAATTAAAGATGAGAAATAAATAGAACAAACTATATTAAATATACAACTGCCAAGTGTCAATCTACAACATGTGACAAATACAATAAAGATCAAGGATTTTTTTTTATACTTTTTCTCAAAACATGAATCCCTTAATAGAGGAGGACATGAAGACGATATTGTTAGACACCACCACCAAGGCACAATTATGTAGTCATCCTATATTGGTGAGTATAGATGAACTTGAGAAGGTAGCAAAGACATCTATAGAGGAAGGAAAATAGGACATAACTCAAACTCCTCAATTTATTGTGGTATGACCTACAATGCCCATTATAATGTACTGAAGGAAAGAAACAAAAATGGAAATTATTAGCACAATGGTGCAAAATGTGTGAGTACAAGAAGTTGCTACAGAAGTAAAAGAAGGGACACAAGCTCAAAAAAGTTAGGAAGATACTTTTGTACCCATAGCACAAACTCAATGTGCAATTGAGATTGAAAAGAAACTAAAGAATAGGACTAAAGAGTTAGTCTTGAATACCAAGCCTAAGGAGCAACTATCAATAAAAACATTAGTTACTTTTCTAGAGATTGCTACTCCTCTAAGTTAAGCTCTTCACAGGTTGAGTGTAGAAGCTACACCATTGCAGTCATCAAGGCCTAGTCCTAGCACATCCAAGGTAGATGAAGTTACATCATATGGTAATTTCAACTTGGATGAGATGATAGTACTCCCAAAATTTCAACTTTCAACAATCACTATTGAATAGATGAGCATATTTTAGGATGCTCTTGCAAGGAAAAAGCACCAAGGACTTCTCAGAATGGAGAATAGACATAAGAAAGCATTACAAGGTATCAAGAAAATATTTCTTGATGCATTCAACCTTCCTACACTTGCAGAAGATAAGCCTATCATGGAGCACTTGGAAAATACAGTAGAGTAGATAAATGACATAGACCTAGATTCAAATGTTAAACTACATGAATGGTCTAAGAGGAAATTTCAAAACTAACTCAATGAAAAGATATCAAATGCCATTGTACTTAATTAGGTTGAGTTAGCAACCAAGATTAACAATGTAAAGAAATTTTTAGAGAACATTTTCTCACTTTACACCAAAATGTGTGATACAACTCTATTCACACAAGAAGTGCAGTGCCATATTGCAAATCTAGAGGGAGATATGAAGATGATAAGTAGTACTCTACCAAATTCTCTAGCTCAAAGTCAAAAGAACTTCAAGAATTTGATGAATTCCCTAGGTCAATTGGCAGCCCTACATACTCAAGATGCAAATATTTGGGCCACACTAATAAGTATCCAATCCATGTTGATCTCATACATGGACATATTACACAAGGAACTAACCTTGGTAGAAACATTAATGAAGAAAGATACCCGCATTTCTATACCTGAAGGCTTAGTTCACCTTGTTGCTGAGTTAGTCATCCAAATCAAATCATTGCAAGTAGCTTGTGATAACTGGGATGCACCTTTAAAGATCATACTTGAGGTCCATAAACCTTTCTTGGACAAACACACTATATGTATATAACCCTTTGACATCAATGTCAAAAAGTGGGAGTAATAATTTTTTGAGAGAGATAATGACTCCAAGGAAAGAATGAATACATTTTTGGGGGAGACCAACCAAAGGGAGAGTCAAAGATAGAAAAAGAGTACAACACAATTTAGTATATGCATATTTACTCAACAAGAGTATTGGTTTAGATTTAGAACAACACAAACTACTCAGGGGAACTTATAAGATTTTAAGGTATGATTATTAAGTCAAGTTTTGCAAAAATTTTAGATTTTTGAAATTTTGTACATATGCCAAACAGATATAGTGAGTATCTAATTTATGCTCATAAGTTAAGATCATTCATGCATGACCAAGTTCTTTTTCCACTCATGTCAAAGGGGGGGGATATTGTTAATCTCAAATTGGTTTTGACATATGAGTTACTATACACTTAATTCATTTACAAGTCAAAACTCAGTCCATGTTGAACAAGTAATGCATGTTGAGCGTAACATGTCAGATAGTGCATGCTAAGTGAGATACTTAGTATGTGTCCAATAAATAGTTAGTGCCAAGTCACTCAAGTTCCATGCAAATAGATGATGTCAAGTGATTCAGATGTTGAGTAACCAATGGGTGCCAAGTCATTTAGATGTTGAGTTACAACATTGAAGTTGCAGTTGATACTAAGCATCAGGGACTTTAAGTGACGAGTAATATAGTTTTCACATAGTTCTTTATAATGGCACAAACTACTATGTAAACCATTTTGGAGCCAACTTGAGGATTGTTTTGTGATCCTAGATGATAAGAATGAATCTTAATTGAGAATATCTATGCAAAACATGTAGCCAATCTAAAAAAGGGGAGGATTAAGCAGCAATATGGGTAAATCACTAACCCTAAGTCACCTAGGTCTTCTTAAGGAGGATAAACCCTAAAAATTGTATGAACGTAGAAGGAGAAAAGAGAGAAGTTTGCATATGCAAATAGAGCATTCATGGTGGCTAAGGAGTTGTGAATTGAGATACATTGCAGAATCAGTTAGAAGAGAATAGAGAAAAGAGGTTAGAGGATAGAAGAGATATATTTGATCAAAGGTGGTTCAAGAATATATGCAAAGAGGTGGTCTATTATCTAGTAGTAGAGTGTAACCACAAGATCATTGCTGAGACATTCTAATAGGTGAATCACTTACATATCATAACAGGGTAGTCTTAACATGCTATTGTAAATCCTTTAATAGGGTGCTTATTTCATTATAAGTTAAAGTCCTTTAATTAGGCACACTTTTAAGAGGGTGTTGAAATCCTTTAACAGGGTAAGATCTAACAATCTTGTAAGCCTTTAATAGGGTAGACCTTTCATAGGGTAGATCATTTTTCATGATCAAATATTGTAACTCTCATTAGATACACTTTATTACTATAGTAGTGAAGATTTATGGTTTCATGCCCACCCTAGTTTTACCTTCTCACTGGAGGGTTTCTAGGTAACCAAATATCTTGTGTCATACATATGTTGAATTTTATTTGTTTTTATACTATGGATGAATATGTTTAGCTAGCTATTTCAATTTTCATGCAAATTGTGAGATGAATGAGTGTTGAATAAATCTATGGTTAAAGTTTTCAAGGACTAATTCACCCCCCCCCCCCCCCCCCCCTAGAGTTTACTTTCGCTATTGTATTTTCAACAAAAATTTCTCTTGAAATCCATTCCTTAGGTTGTTTACCTAATCCTCTCTTGGTATTAAATGATCCAACTCATCAATCCTTATCTTCATCATACTTTCCATATTCCAAGAAATTAACTTTATTGGTTGGAAGTTAAAATTTATCATAAATAGTTAAAATGTTGTTCCTCATCCAACACTATGTTCTAACAATCGGTCATCACTGGGTTACTAGGTTGCTTCTAAATTTCTTGCTCGATACATACACTGTTACTTGGTCGATATTGATGCTTGGTCAATACTAATTTTACTCAACACTTATTGTGGTTCAATTGACACTAGCATTACTCAGCATATACTTTAAATTATTTTATCTTTTGCTATGTTTCTCAGTCAAGCCTATCCATTTAATCTATCTTTGATCACACCTTCAAGACTTGAACCTTATTGTCTTCTCCTTTTGTAACATAATTTAAACAATCACTTTATCTTATCAAAGTCCAACTAATCAAGTGTCCATTTATAGTTTCCTCTTCAGAACTCAACCTTTCCTCTAGATACTTTTTTTATGAACAACATCTCAAATCCTCTTCATCAATAAAATATATATGACACTTAGATCAAATAGAAAACTATCTCAGCAATAGATTTGACATCAAAGAAAACATAACAATTTTAGTTTCCAACAATCTCTCTCTTTAGCATTTAAGGAAACATCTCAAGTTACCATAAAATCCAAAAAATTTAATATGTCAAGAAACACCCTCAATATATCATACCTCCATTAATATCCTTAGTTTCATTCTAATTCTCATCTTTGTAACTATGATATGCAACACATAAGTTCCCATCTATCGTATCAGATTTAGAAACACCTCAAGTGAGTCTTATGAACTCCCTCTTAGTAATATCTCCCTCTTACTTAGATATCTCTACCAAATTTCACTATCTCCCTCTGTCATGTTGATCTTCTTCTTCCAAATAATATTTCTCTTTTATGGATAACCTCTCTTATAGGAATTAGATAATCTCTCCCTTTCTTTCATATGGTAACAACTAGATAATCTCTCCCTCTTTGACAAAAATGCCAAAGACATCTACAACTCCTAGATCTTTTCATGTAATATATTCATATCAGTTCTAAATTCTTCATTTGTCATCCTTGCATGACTATTCCATCATTTTTTTCTTCTTCCTTATTACTACCATAGAAAACTCTTCAAGTAGAACTAGCTACATCAATTTGTAAGATAATCTAATTAGAATATTTGATGCAAAGAACCATCTTTGCTAAAGTAGCTTTGTCTAGGGGAATCACCCCTATTTTACCTCTAAGAAATTCATGAGCATCTTTAGGTAAAGCTTTAGTGAATATTTCATCTATTTTCTCTTTGGTTATTTGATGTTTTAATAAAACTTTTGTTATCAAAATAGATAACCAATGGATTTTGTATCTTCCTTCATGCCTTTCAACAAATGCTTGATCCAAATGATATTTTAATAATTCAATATTGCTGCCACATACTCAACTTCAAGTGTTGATTGTGAAATGTAGTTTCACTTCTTTCTTGTCCATGAAATTGGTCTCTTTCCTAGAAAGAATGCACCTCCACTTGTGTTTTTTCTTTCATCAATATTCCTTCCCAATCCGAGTCAATAAATACCTTCAGTTCAAATCTATCATTCTTCTTGTAATGCAATCCATAGTCTTTTGTTCCTTTCACATATCTTAGTATCCTTTTCACTATCATCATATGATTATCTTTAGGACTTGTAGAAGATCTTGCAACTATCCCAACTATTAATGCAATATTTGGTCTTCTATGAACAACATACTATAGTTTTCCTATCATTGATTTGTATAATGTCTAGTTCACATCAATAGAATCATCATTCTTAGATAGTTTGTGTCTAGTAGCCATGGGTGTACTAACTAGTCTTGAATCTACCATCCCAAAAAGAAATCTTATCTCCTTGATATATTTGGATAGAGCAATGAAGATACCTTTCTTCATTTGATATACTTGTAAGCCAAAAAAGAATTTAATCTCACCAAACATTGACATTTCAAATTCCTTCTTTATTTCATCAGCACAGGATTTGTATAATGCCTCCTTGCCTCCAAATATGATATCATCAACAAGAATTTTAGATAACAATACCTCATTGTTCTTACCAGTCTCCAAGTACAAATTATTGTTATCATTTATTCTTGCAAAACTAATCTTCACCAATTAGTTATGTAGTATTTCATACCATGCTCTAGGGGCTTGTTTCAAACCATATAAATGTTTTTGTAGCTTACACACTATATTTTTCTTGCTAGGATCCACAAATCCTTTAGGCTACTCTATGTATACTTCTTCTTCAAGTATACTATGACATCCATTTGATATACCTTAAATTATTTATAAGAAGAACATGCAAGCAATGTTCTAACTCCTTCTAGTCTTTCTATAGGGGAAAATGTTTCCCCATAATCAGCACCTTCTTCTTGTGCATATCCTTTGCATACTAGTCTAGCCTTGTTCCTTGTGATCTCAACATTTTCATTCAACTTATTCTTGAATACCCACTTTTTCCAATAAGATTTTTTCCCTTAGGTCTATGTACTAGTGTCCTAGGTTTTTTCTTTTCAATCTTCTCAATTTCTTCATTCATTTCTTGTATCCAATCCTCATTCTCCAAAGTGAATTTCACAGATTTAGGCTCAAATTCACAAAGTAAGCATGTATCATTTCTAAGACTTTTTCTTTTTATAACACTATATTCTTTTTCTCTAATGAATTTATTTGGTGCATCATATCTTGTTACATATTTTTCTAAAACATTTTTTTTTTCTCTAATTTACAGTAGTTTCATCTTGAAAAATGATTTCAAGCTCATTATCTCTCTCTTGTTTAGGTTTTGGTTCAAGCTTTGCATGTTTGGCATTCTCTCTCTAGTGTTTAACTTCCTTTATCTATGACTTGACATCATTTACATATTTCTTAGTACCCACAGTCTATTACTTAGTAACTAGCTATTGCAACTTGACATTTCTAGTCTATGTAGATCTGCAACTTTGTTCTCTTGTTTAGGTGGGGTACTAGGAACACTATCATTCACATATATGAATGAACTATAGTCTTCAATTTATGTCTTTCATTCAACTTCATTATTTTTTGTATATTCATCAACTTCCACATTTGTAATTTCCACAACTTTGTTAGTGTTAGAGTTCAAACACTTATAAGCTTTTCTCTTAGTGGAATATCTTAGGAATATGCCTTCATCACTTTTAGCATCAACTTCCCATTTCTGTTATCTTTAAGCATGCAACATTTGCTTCCAAAAGCTTTGAAATGATTAAGATTAGGTGTATATCTATACCATAATTTAAAAGGTGTAGCATTTGTACCTTTCTTGACTTGTACTTTGTTCAAAGTGTAAATAGATGTACTTACAACTTCTCTCTAGTATTTCTATGACACATTTTTCTTTGTCATCAATGTTTTAGCACAATTTATGATTGATCTATTTCTCGTTTTAGTCATTTTATTTTGAGGAGGGGTCCTAAGTGCTAATATTTGTCTTTTGATTCCTCTATCATTGCAAAATATGTTAATTTCATTGAAAATAAATCCACCACCTCTGTCAAATCTCAAGCATTTGAGACTCTTCCCTGTCTCCTTTTCAACTCTAGCCAAATACCAATGAAATAATTGAAAAGCATCATATTTATCTTTAAGAAACATCACATTCATTATTCTATAGTAGTCATCAACAAATAGAATGGAATATTTATCTCAAAAATAGCTTTGAACACCAATAGGTCCACATAAGTTAGTCGAACCAATTCCAAAATATCATTAGATGAATATGTTTTTCTCTTGAAACTAGACTTTGTCATTTTCCCCAATTCACATTGTTTACACATAACATTATCAAGTTTCTTCAGTTTTGGAAAACCTCTTACTCTTTTCATTTTAATAATGCTAACAAAATACCTTCATGTTGTGAAAACAAACATGTCTCATTAGATAAACCTAGATAGAACAAGTTACCTCTTGTTTAACCACCACTTCCAATTAGTTTACCATTAGCATCAAATATGTTGGCCTTTCTATGATGGAATTAAAATTTGTAAGATATTTTTTTGAACTATGAAACAATCAACAAATTATAGTTAATTCGTTCAACCAAATAAACATTGTCACATTTGATCTTATCAATCAGTTGTATTGATCCTTCACCTTTTACAAGATATGGACCATCATTACCAAATTTAACATAGCTACCCTTGTATGTTCCAATGTTCTCAAATTTATTTCTATCACTAGTCATGTGATGTGAACAACCACTATCAATTATCCATCTATCACTTTTAATCGTATAGGAGATTAATGCAATTTTCTCACCTTCATCAGAATCTTCTTTCATAAAAATATAGATTACATCATCATCATTACTTTTAGATTTAGTATCAGTTTCTTCTTCAACAATATAACAATATTTCTTACCTTTTTCTTTGTATTCCATGTTCTTGTTGTCTTGATCATCTCTTCTTCCTTTGTGCTTGCTTTCCTTACTCTCATCTTGTCTTCTTAGTTAGGACATCTTGCAGGAATATGACCAACTTTGTTGCATGAAAAATAGACTATAAGTTTTCCTTTGTTTTTTCCTTTGCCTCTTCCAAGCCTTCTAGCCATCAATGCCTCAAGTTCATCAAGTTTATCATTAGAAGAATCACTTTCACTTTTCATATGTTTTCCTTTTCCTTTCTTTTTTGAAAGAATATGTTGTGATTCAAAATAAGATTCAATAGTATCAAGAGTGTAATGATCAAAATTGGACATCTCAAAAGCAATAAGCCAACCAATCACACCTTCCAAAGTTAGGTCATTACCTAGTGTACATCTTAGTTCTTGTATTGCAGAAACCCTAATAGCATAGATAGGAAGTAGATTCTCAATACCTTTCCAATTACTATTTCATCCTTAATCTTTACATTGGAACCTCTAATAGCATTGACAACCTCTTTGATTCTTGCAAAATATTAAACTATGTTCTCACCTTCTTTCATTCTCATTTCATCAAACTTTCCTCTCAAACTTTCTAATTTGGCTCTCAAGACATTATCATCTCCTCCATATATGGTTTTTAGTTTATTCCACATTTCCTTTACATTCTTGCATTCTTTTATGTCATCAAACTCAACATAGCTTAGAGCTGAAGAAATCTCCAACATTGCTTGATTATGTTCTTAATTTTCTTTTAGTTGTTGAGTAGTCAGAGGAACTATTATAATAATCATATATGCATTTTTCGTAAATTCTATTGCAACATTACCAATACTAGCTATATGTAGCCTTATCAACATTTTCCATGTAGGAAAATTCTCTTTGTTCAACTTTGGTAGGTCTCCTTTGTGTACATCATGATCTTTAGCTTTGAGTACCTTCAAAATTCTCTCTACAAGCACCAATACTCTGATACCAATTGTTAGAATATTTAGAATGACTAAGAGGAGGAGAGTGAATTAGTTATAGAAATTCTAGATGTACCAATTGAAAAAACAAACACTTAATCACCTTCAGATTTTATCATTCCATAGTTTAGTCTCTTCAGTCAACCATTTGTAACATCAACTAGTTATCTATTTTCCTAAGTATAAAAAACTTGTAGGATGTAAATATTAATCAATAAAACACCATAAATATCATCCACACAAGTTTGACACTAGGATTTAATAGGGAAACCTAATTTGAGAAAATCCACTAGCACCATCTAATTTTCACTCTTTTGAAGTGAGATTTGTTAGGAGTCAAACTTGTTAAAGATTACAAAATGCACTGTTAAATGTGAACTTGTTAAAGGATTTAATAAATGTGTTAGGAGTGGCATTGTTAGATGACTTCAGATAATTCCATTAGAATGTCACCCTACTAAAGCATATACATATGACTATTAGGTCAACCTTTATTGAAGAATTTCAAATACTATTTACAATGGTTAGAAAGTAACAACAAGTTTTTATCTATTAAGTACAACCCACTTTCCATGTATAGATCTTTGTTTAGCTCATAAAATGGTTCACTACCTAGCCTCCATTGTTATCCTAGTCTCAAATTCGCTTGGCAACCCTTCGAGCAACCACTCTTCACTTCTTCACCTCTTCTCAACCTTCTACTTAGATTTTCCAATCAATAACATTAGCAACTTCTCTAACATTTTAGTCTCTCTAGAACATATCAAAAAATTTCCCTTGTACCTCCTTAGATAAGTAATTCTAATATTTTTCCTCTTAAACATCACCATAGATTTTAGGGTATATGATTCTATTCATCACATACAATGTATCTGATCATCATCTTGTTTATCCTCTTCTTTTCTAGAAAAATCTCTTGGAATCCATTCCTCTGGCTATTTACATAATCCTCTCCTAGAATTAAATGATCCAATTCATCAATTATTATCTTCAACAAACTTTCCATATTCCAACAAATCAACTTGGTCTGTTGGAAGTTATGATTTCTCATAAATAGTTAAAATGTTGTTCCTTGACCAGCACTATGTTTTGCCACATTGTCATCATTGGGTTACTTAGTCGCTACTAAATTTCTTGCTCGACACATACACTATCACTTTGTCGATATTGATGCTCGGTCAACATTAATTTTACTGGGGACTTGTTGTGGCTTAGTTGACACTAGCATCACTCAACATATACTTTAGATACTTTTATCTTCTACTCTGCTGCTTGGTCAATCCTATTCATTTAATCTATCTATGATCACACCTTTAAGAATTGAACATTACTATCTTTTCCTTTTGCAACATGATTTAAACAATAACTTCTTTGTCAAAGGCCAACTAATCAAGTGTCCATTTATAGTTTCCTCTTCATAACTTAACCTTTCCTGTAGATACTTTTGTTATGAACAACTTCTCAAATCTACTTCATCATCAAATAGATATCACACATAGACCAAATAAAAAACTATCTCACCAATAGGTTTGACGCCAATGACAATATAACAATTGTTCCAATTGTAGTTTCCAACACTTATGTCTACCTTTGGCCCTATCTTTCTATTTCTCCTTGCATCATTTTAATATAGTCATTCTCCCTAATGCAGGTTCTAATCACTATCTAGTTAGACTAGAAATAGGTGAAACAAAAAAACCATTAATAAATCCATTTAAATGTGAATAAAAGTGGTTTCTAGATAAATAATTTATTAATAATATATATCAATGGTGGCATGAAGAGAAATTTGAAGGATCAAGGATATTTTGTTTCATTTCCAAATTGAAATCATTAAAAGAAAAAATAAATAAATGGAATAGAGATCATTTTAATAACATATTTAAAGAAAAAATAGAGAATGAAGACAAATTGAAATACCTAAGGGTCCATTTGGTTCCTGGAAGATGACAAGAATTGGTTTTTCCAAAACCTAAATTTGAAAATTTGTGTGTTTGTTTCAAAATTTGCAAAATGGAATTAGCATACGGGACTTCCAATTTTGCCTCAAAACTAGGTTTTCTAACTTCCTAAAGAAAGTAGGAATTGAAAATCAAAACCTAGTTTTGTTTTTTAAGGAGTGTAAAAATAATAGATTGGACTACTTTTTGAAATTTTCCTTCAACTCCAAGCTTACACATAAAAATGTGTCTTCACATGCATCTTTCGAGTGAAAATAACGGTTTCACTAAAATCCCAAAGATCAGAATGAAGATATACAAAACCTTGATTTGGCTAAACCAAGGTTTGTAGAAATTTGGGTTTTTTAAATTCCACGAACCAAATGGACCCTAAATGAAGAAATCATTACGATGGGAATGGATAATGAAAAAATTATAAAAGAAAAAGGACTTCTAGCTAAATAGGAAAATATCCTCAAAAAAGAAGAAATATTCTAGAAATAAAAATCAAGAGAAACATGGTTGTTAGAAGGTGACATAAATACATTTGTTTTCATAATAGTACTATTAAAAGGAGAAATATTAATAGAATAACAATAATTTAGGAAGGGTAATTGAAAAGCCAAATGAGGTAGTGGAAACCTTTATGAATTATTATACAAATGTCCTTAATAATTGTAAATCATTAAATTTAATAGCTTAGAATAAGATGTTAGGATCTATTCCAAAAATAATAACTTCTAAAGATGATAAAACTTTAAATAAGAAATTTACCAAACAAGAAATTAAAGATACCATTTTTCAACTGAATCTTGATAAATCTCCAAGCCCTGATGGATTTCAAACTTTTTTCTTCAAAAATATTAGGATATTATAGAAGATAGCCTATTGAAGGCTATTGAGGGAACTAGAAATTATGGATCCCTACTAACAGAAATTAACAATCCATTCCTAGCTTTAATTAAAAAGAAACTTGAACATATGGATCCAAAAGATTTTAGGCCTATAGTCTTATAATAAATTCTACAAAATACTCTCAAAAGTATTAGCCAACATATTTAGAAAAGTACTATGAAAGCTCATTTAAAAAGAATAGATAGGTTTTGATCCTAATAGGTCAATTCTTGATGGTATTATCATAATTCAAAAATTAATTCACTCTATACAAATTAATAAGGAATCTTATATATTAGTGAAGTTAGATATCCAAAAATCTTATGATGAAGTAGATTGGATATTCTTGTGTAAAACACAAAGCTTTTGGATTCTCTCATAAATGGGTTAACTTAATATATAACTATATTTTGACACCTAAAATATCCCTTCCCATAAATGGTACCACTAAATGTTTTTTTAGCATATCTAGAGGAATAAGGCAAGGGGATTCTATATCACCTTTTCTCTTCATTATTATGGTAGAATCTTTTGGTATAACTATAATAAGGGCTTAAATTGAAAGGAAAATTAGAGGAATCATAGTAACAGAGGAGGTCCCTAAAATACACATCAACAATTTGTAGATGATACAATTCTACGAGGAGAAAGCACTTTGGAAGAAGCTCAAAATTTTTAGAAAATAATAAATAATTATATGGAAGCATTAGGTCAAAAGTAAATGCTAACAAATCAGAGATTTTCCATATTAATACCAAAGAGGAAGTGGAGAGAGCAATTTTTAGAATAATGGGATTCAAAAAAGGAATATTTTTGTGCAAATACCTTGGTATTCAACTTGAAAAAGGCATTAGAGAAGGTAAAGCTTGGGAAATGATTTTAGAAAAATTGGATTAAAAATTGGGAAGTTGGAAAGGGAAATGGTTAACTAAAGCTGGTAGAATGACTATGATTAAAGCAGTACTTTCAACCATTCCCACATATCATATGTATGTTCTCCCCTACTAAAAGGTGTAAAAAGAAAGTTAGACTCTAAATTTAAAATATTCTTCTTGCAAGGTACTGGAGATCAGAAAAAATAAGCTTCAATGAAATGGGGAAAAATATGTAAACCTAAAGAATTTGGAGGTCTAGTTATAAAACCTTTCAGTTGGAAAAATGAGGCGCTAGGGGCAAAACTTATTTGGAGAATCTTTAAAGAACACAATAGTAAATGGTTTGATATTTTATATCATAAATATTTAAACAATAATAGTCCTTTGTATTTGTTCAAAACTAAAAATCCTTCAAAATGTTCATAAATTTGGAACTTTATGTTGAACTAAGGCCCATTTAATAGCTAATAACTTAACTTGAGATATTGGTTTATGGCAAGATGCTTTATTTTTTGAGGATTCATGGGATGGGATCTCTTCTCTAGATAGTTTAAATCTACCTATAAACATCAAGAATATTCTTTTAGCTCTATGAGGTAAGAATGTGAGTGATTATAAAATTAAAATTAACGATAATTAGTATGGAGATTGGCAATGGAAAACCCTAGATTAAACTCCACTTCATCACATGAAAAGTATATTTTTAATTAATTTTTAAAAAGTAGAAAAGAAAATAAGAAAGATAGGAAATATAAATTAATTTGGGCCACTTCAAAAGATAGAAATTATAAAGTCAAACTAGGGTATGAAAAGATAATAAATTCTCAACAATGGGATAAGATTGATATCCCTCTAAATCTATGTTAAAAGGTATCTTCCTTTGGGCTTCTCTTCAAAAGAGAATTCTAACAACATATAGGTTTATGCAGATGGGTTTTGAAGGACCATCTATATGCCCACTTTGCAAAAAAGAATATGAAATATCTAAAAACTTTCTTTATGGTTGTCCTTTTGCAAATAATTTCTAGTATTGGTTATGTAAGAAATTAAATTGGTGAATTAAATTTCTTGATAACCTATTAGATTTTTTTAAAATATGGCCAAAATATGGTTGTTCAAAGGCTTATAGTAATGTATGGAAAATATCCCCTTCCATCCTTCTATGGGAATTATGGAAAGAAAGGAATAGAAGAATTTTCTATAATGAAAAGATGGATCTAATATTATTTTTTAATAAAATGAAGGTTTGTATTATTGAGGTAGCTAACAATAATTTAGTAACTCATATAAGGAGGAAGGTTCCTTTTCAGACTGTGATGCAAAGATGTGTAAAAATTGGTTCAAACTAATTAATCCATTGATGATATACTCAAAATCCAACAAGATTATTGGGAAATAATGTAAATAGAAAGCTCGTCCTATAGGATGGTCAAACTTAGATTTTGATAGGGCTTCTAGATATAATCTAGGAATAGAAATCTTAGGATGTATTATTTGTTCAAATAATGGTTCATGCCTAACTAAATGTGCCAACCTTCAGGAGTAATGGATAATATCTTAGCTAAATTAGAGGCCCTAATAGAAAGCTTAAATAAAAGTAGAGGGATATGTATTAACATATTAGTTATCAAAGGAGAATCACAAATTATCCTAATTGTGTTAAGAAATAGAGAAACCCCAAATTGGATCCTTAATTCTAAACTTGAATATTCCCTAGCCATTGTTGATCAATTCAAAGAAACAATCATATAATATATTTATAGGGAAGGTAATAGAGAAGAAGATAATATCACTAAAAAAGGAGCAAATGGAGAAGAGATTCTAATAAGACAAGCTATATTATAAGTATACATTAGACACTTGTTATTGAAGTGAAATTGGTTTAGAAATTTTAATGCCAAAAAACATGTTAAATTTATTTGATATCATGAAATTTTAAAATTAATAAGTGACATATTTTTTATTATTCAAAACTTTCACTTATGTACTATTTTATTTTAAAATTAAATTTATTATGAAATAAGTTTCATTTTTTTTATTATGAAGCATACTTCTTTTCATTCTAACAACTTGATTATAGCCAAGTTTAATTTTTAGGTTATATTCACAAGGAAGTATCAAGAGAAAAGTTATAAATTTTAAAATCAAAATGAGATGTTAAAATTGGTTAAATTTCTCTAAGATATTTATGTAAGGGCTACACCAAGGATACATATCTACATTTGATCTTTAGTGCCCAATTGAGATGGTTTTTAAAATCTAAACACAATATTGTGCCTCATGGCCTTTTACCTATCAAACAAAAATATGTATCCTTGTAAGTAAGATAAATTTTGTAATTAAATTAGAAAAGACCAACTCAAAATAGGAATATGTGTCCTTTCATGAGGTAATTTTTATAATTCAATTAGCAAGAACATCTTGAAATACAATGTTTCCTTGCAAGTAAGGTAATTTTTATACTACAATTAGCAAAGACCTACTCAAAATAGAAATATGTATCCTTGCGTGTAAGGTAATTTTATACTAAAATTAGAAAAGACCATTTGAAAGAGAAATATATGTCCTTGCAAGTAAGGTAATTTTTATACTACAGTTAGCAAGATCATCTCAAAATAGAAATATGTGTCCTTGCAAGTAAGGTAATTTTTATACTTCAATTAGCAAAGACCATCTTGAAATAGAAATATGTGTCCTTCCAAGTAAGGTAATTTTTATACTACATTTAGCAAGGCCATCTCAAAATATAAATGTGTCCTTGCAATTAAGATGATTTTTATACTACAATTGACAAGACTAGCTCAAAATAATCACTTGTGGACTTATAGTTAAGGTAATTTTTATACTACAATTAGCAAGACTAGCTCAAAATATCTCTTGCATAAAATTATCTTGTTCTTCCCTAATTGAAGAAAAATAGAAATCCTAGTGAATGTATAGTTATTGTAGACCCAATGGTTCTATCTCGTTTAATGGCTAGCTCAAAATAGAAATATGTGACCTTGCAAGTAAGGTAGGTTTTATACTTCAATAGAAACACACGCTCAAAAAATCCTCTCTCGCTCTCTATATATCTATGGTTTTAGTAGATGCAAATGAAACAACAAGCTCTTCTTGTCCCCATATAAGTCACTATCTTCTCAAATAGTAAAGTAGTATTCTAAAGCCATAAATCCAAATGTAGACAAAATACTAATTTAAGCTTTTGTAAAACTTTGGTACTAGCCTTGGTAAATGTGTAAATACACATCACTTTTTTACCATAATGATGATGTGAAGACTAATTTTTTTCTTGACATGCTTTTACTTTTCAATGTACAACTTTAGGCATCCACAAAAGGATAGTAAACTAGTCCCAAAGACACAAGCTCAAATGCAAACAAAAATGCTACTTTAAGATATTGTATGACTTTGGCGATTTCTTTTGGTGGGTGAAGAATTTTAGAGATAAAACTCTAGTATTACCCCTAATAAACTTGTGATTGCACATCAATTTCTCATAATAATGATGATTTGAAGACAAAATTCATTCTTGACATGCTTTCACTTATTCAATGTCTGACTTTAGGCCCTCATAAAAGGATAGTAAACTAGTATTAAATCCACAAACCTGAATGCAAAAAAAATGCTACTTTAAGCTATTGACAACTATGGTGATTATTTTTTGTGGATTTATAGTTAGAGAAGAGTGAGAGGTAAAAAATGAAATTGGAGGCATGACTATGATATTAGCCCTTGTAACATGTGAATGCACATCAACTATTCATCAATAAGATGATGTGAAGACTAAATTCAAAGAAATATTTACCAGATAAAGGATAGTTAGATGAAAATCTCAAGTTTTTTTAAGATGTATAGGCCAAGATCAAAGGGTATGAAATTTTTCTATTCCATTGTTTAAGAAGTGACAAACAAACCCCCTTGTGTCAGCCCCTTGTCTTGAATTTTGGTAAGTTAATTATACTCAATATTTGTTAAATGTTGAACTAATGGAGCTTTTGGTTAAAATTATCAATTAAGACAACAAATTCCTAGGGAAACATCTTCATTATATTCTCTATTGGTACAATTGAAGAATTTTTTAAGTCAAACCAATCATGTAATAATTCCTTATCATTTTAAGAACTAGACCAAGAATATTATAGAATATATACTATATATAGAGGGTGCAAGTTTCCATTACATAGAGATAGGAAGGGTGATCACACATATATTCTTACAAAGAAAGACGTGCCTCCTTTTAACATGAAATTTTTCAGATCATATATGCAATACAGTAACACATCTTGTGGGAAAGTAGGAGGAAGAGAAGTTCATGAAGTGATGAGTACAAGACCAATGTTTTTAAATAGTGATGTCCAAATATTTTATTCTAGGCCATTTGACTACACATTATCATTGTTAAAATATATAATGAATACCATAGGTTTGTGTATTATTCACTATTTATATACCTAGTGTTGTTCCAAGTATATATCAAAGGCAAGTGATAGAATAACTAAAATTAGATGTAAGGGATATGGATGAAATGAATAAATTATACAAATATGGACCTCTATATGGGATTCAAGATATCCTTGGTCAAATTATGTCAAATTTAAAGAATGGTTTATGAAACCAATTTACCAAATTATGTAAAATTATCCATATAATAAGTTTGTCAACATAAAAATTAAAAGGTTTATGAGGCCCAAGGAATATGATGAGATAAAGATTGTAAATTACATTGGGGTGATTGGTATGTGCATTTGGATTTCACTTGCTTCAGAGTCTATGGATTTGAGAGAGAACCCAACAAATTAAATAAATCTATCCAAGATGAATTTCTTATTTGGAGATTTTCAAAAAACTGAGTATTGCAAATGCTCATCATTTTGAAAAGTTCCATAATAAGACCATTTTGCTAGGTACCCTTAATTTTGGATATTTCACCATTGTATCTACAGGAGCATATGAGATCATTAAAAAAAATACTCAATGAGTTTAACCTTGTGGAATATTTTTCAAGGAGGAACTATGATCCTATAGGGTACATTTATTATTGCAAGAAAAGATAGAGCTTGGGTGATTATTTACATGATGTTATGGAAACAAAGGATAGATTTAGGAACCTTAAGTGGGATGAGGCTCAAGAAGTTATTGATAAATATGCTAGAGAACTAGATGAAAGAATTCAATAGTTGATACAATTGAGTTCAAAATAATTAGGAGAAATTATTCATATAGATAATGAGGCCATCTCAAGTTTACATATTGCCAGTGTTGAAGAAAAATAAACAAAGATAAAAAAATTTATTATAAAATTGGATATTCATGGTGATACTAGACTGGATAAATACAATTATTTTATGTCACGTGATGTGTTTGTTGGATCTATGGAATTTAAATCATTTCTATTTAATGTTAAGGGAAGAAGTTTAGGGATTTCAACCCTAATGTTACTCTAGAAAATGAGGTAGATTTGTTGAGAAGATTGAAATAAGGCATTGATGTAGAAGGTGACAATATGACTCCACAAAGAGGGAGACCATTTATGGCTGAGGTGTGTGTAATTTTGTATCCAAGATGGGGTCTTAGTGCATCCATTATCTTTGATATCATTTTGCATTCTGAGAATAAGGATTTCAAATTAGATACTAAGGGAGTTAATGATATTTTTATTGGTTTTAGGTTTTATCCTAATGAAGAGACTATATTGTTGAGGGTATTATATCTACCAAAAAAAGGTCGAAGATTATAGATGTTGACTTGGCTTTAAGAAAAATTATGAAACTTAAAGTGGGAGAGATTGACCCATTGGTCTCTACAAATACGAGTGTTGATAGGTCTAAATTCAATTTAACACAAATAATTAAGATTATGAGAGAGAGAGGGATCAATAAAAATCTCTATATGAATATGCTTTTAGCAAATGTGATATCTCATTGTAAATTTTTGTGACATGTTAAAGGATTTGACATAGTTTTGCCTTCATAAAAATGTCTTAGTTCTTCCCTAACAAGAAGAGAAATGAAAATCCTAGTGAATATAAAGTTATTGTAGACCAATGGGTGTTTCTCCTACACTAACTAGGTCGAAATAGAAATAAGTGTCCTTGAAAGTAAGGTAATTTTTGCATTGAAATTAGAAATGCGAACACAAAATAGAAATGTATCCTCGTAGTAAGGTAATTTTTATATTACAATTAGCAAAGACCTATCAAAATTGAAATACATATCCTTGTAAGTAAGGTAATCTTTATACTAGAATTAGAAAAGACCAGCTCAAAATAGAAATATGTGTCCTTTCATGAGGTAATTTTTGTAATGCAATTAGCAAGACTATCTTGAAATAGAAATATGTGTCCTTAAAAGTAAGGTAACTTTTATACTACAACTAGCAAAGACCTACTCAAAATAGAAATAGGTATCCTTGCAACTAAGGTAATTTTTATACTACATAGAAAAGACCAACTTGAAATATAAATGTGTCCTTGCAAGTAAGGTAATTTTTATACTAAAATTAGCAAGACCATCTCAAAATAGAAATATGTGTCCTTGCAAGTAAGTAATTCTTTTATACTATAGTTAGAAAAGACCATCTTGAAATAAAAATATGTGTCCTTATAAGTAAGGTAATTTTTATACTACAATTGGAAAGACTGTCTCAGAATAGAAATAGGTGTCCTTGCAAGTAAGATGATTTGTATATTGCAATTAGCAATACTAGATTGAAATAATAATATGTGTGGACTTACAAATAAGGTAATTTTTATATGAAAATTAACAAGACTAGCTCAAAAAATCCTCTATATAAAATTCTCTTGTTCTTCCCAAATTGAAGAAAAATAGAAATCCTAGTGAATATAAAGTTATTTCAGATCCAATGGTTGTATCTCCTCCACTAACTAGCTCAAAATAGAAATATGTGTCCTTGCAAGGAAGGTAAATTTTATACTTCAATAGAAAGAAAAGATCAAAAATTCCTCTCTCACTCTCTATATACCTATGGTTTTAGTAGATGCAAATGAAACATCAAGATCTACTTGTACCCATATAAGTCACTATCTTATCAAATAGCAAAGTAGTGTTCTAAAGCCACAAATCCAAATGCAAACAAAACACTACTTTATGCTTCCATACTCTAATGTTGAGGAAGTAATGTTGAATAAAAAGCTCATTCTATTGTCCTCCTAGACACATTTTCTAGTTTCAATGAAACTTCATACCATGTAGCATTTTCATACTTGTATTATATGCATAGAAAACAATTTTTTTTTGTGCATTCTTAAAAAGATTCCTTGCAATGTAATTATAAATTATCCTAGTAAACCTATGAATTTATATTAGCTATGTAAAACGTATCTTTTTGTGTTGTTTTATATTGAATATAGGGCATACATACTATAGCATGCATGCACTATAGGGCACATGTATTATGTTGTGTTACCTTTTTAACATGTGAATGTTATGGCTTGGTTTGGGCTTGAAAAACCCCAAGCCATAGCACATGCATAAATGCATTTTTGGGGACCAAAAATGTTTTTTGCATCCTTTGATCCCCCATATTTGTGCAAATTTATGACAAGGAGTAACATGAGGACATTTTCTCTAAGGCTATGGTAAGTTAGGAGCATGTTGGAGTTTTTACATGAGAGGGAGGTGTTCAAAAGAGTTGAAGCTAAAGCAAAGAAGAGGAAATAGATGTTGTGGACAGTATTTGAGTATCTAACTTTTGGTCAACAACCTACTCTAATTGAAGCTAAAGGATACAAAGAGGATGGAAATCATATCTCTAGGGAGGATTCCTTGATTTAGTTTGAATTTATTATTATATTGAAATTTTTTGTTAGTATTTGTACCATCTTAATATGGATGCACTTTTATTTTAAAACCTTTTAGCTCCCTTTTCATGATTCCGTCTTCAGACCATCGAAATACCTATGCTCAATCTCCTTTTCCCTATATCTTCTTCCTCTTCCTACCTTTATCTTTCTAACATCTACCCCTTCTTTCTATGGCACTAGAGACTTGACCTCTAGAACCAGATTAACTAAGGTTAACTTAATCTAGACTAGGTAGACCCAAGTTGACCTAGTCCCCAATAGTTCCAAAGCTCAAGGCCCAAAAATCCTCAGGGGTTTAATTAGTTTTTTAGCATTGGAGGATCCTTTACAAGCATTTCCTCTTTAGGATATATCTTATTGTTTTCCATCAGGGGAGGAGATCTACATTGAAACATTCATCATCTTTTGCATTGATGCACTTTTATATCCATGGCACCATGATGGGATTATGGTAGATTTGTTGCAAAGAGTAGAGATATTGTGCATTCCTAATTCAAGATCTACATTATATTTACATACACACAAGCAAGGTGAATCTTAAATTTTTTCTTATCTTTCAATAATTTACATTTACATTTCTCAATTACAGTTATTTTCTTAACCTAGGGCTTGACCAAGGAAAGCCCTCATCAAACCTCAACCCCCAAACCTTTCTTTTCTATGTTGATTTTTAGGTTGGGAGAAAAAAAAAGATTATAGATCTGGGACTTAATATTCATAGGCTTTTTAGAGTTTTTAGTTGTAGATCACCAAACTATCTAGTCATAAGACATCTTTCCAATTAGTTGACCTAGTCCTTTAGTCTCAGATTCTAGGGTGATTTATGGATTTTTTTTTCCTTTTATCATTTCATTCTAAGATCCACAGATGAATATTCAGATACATTTAAGGTCTGTGATTTTTGAAGTGAAAAATACATCTTCATCTAGACATTTTAGGGTGAGTCTTTCATTTTTAATTTCCTTTCATATCTTTACCCTAGATTTGCATCTTAATTGGGATAATTATCTTTACATAGCCTCTAGATTTATATTATTTGAGAAATTAGTTCAATTTCATATTCACACTATCCTATTAACGGCCAAAGAGAGTATATTTCCTTGTATTTCATTCCTCCTTGTAGTTCAAATTTAGCATTAGCTCCATTCTTCCTTTGGGTCCTAGCTAATCTAATTTGGATAATAAGTGGAATCATATTTGGAAATTCTCCTATTTCCCTCACACACATATTTGAATGGCTTAGTAAACCCATAAATTGGGGACCTATATCTTGTTAAAGTGATTCTATTTTACCACTAAACATTTTGGTGAACCCGACCTTGGGCCCCTTTCTTTTTGGAGTTATATTGTTTGTTTTGGGTGTTTATCTTCTTTTAGTGAAGCCACCCTTTCTCACCCTCTTTCATAAAGTTAGATTTGGCTATCTTGTGGCTAGATCTATCTTTTATGCTTGCATGGTTACATCTCTATATGGTTTCCATTTGTAAGCTCCTCTTTTTATGAGCTTAATTACACAAAGTAAAACCTATATCATTCCTATTAGGTGAAGCCTTAGACTCATGGGCTCCTTTGATCATGATTCCTCTTTTCTTCTTAGGACTTATGATGAACCTTATATATTTACTCATGAACTTAATCCTATAATGAAGCATAACTCTTCTCACTCATCCCATGATGATGATGATGCTTTAAGAGTTCCTCCTTTGCAAGTTGATAATATTTTAGTGGATTTGATAAACTAGAAACTTGGCTTGCTTAAGAAAATCACAATCTCAATAGCATTGGTTTTATTGAATCTCTTAAGAATATTGTTAATAAAGATGAAAATAATATTGTTAGCATGAATGTTGATGATATTCCTTTTGGGGGAGTATTCTAATTATTTGAGAGCATGTAACAGTATTGACATGTTGCATTCATGACTATGTTTGCCATTGATGTTAACATAGTATGTTGCATTCATAACTATGTTTGTCATTGATGTTAACATAGCAGTAATTCTATGAAGACTAGAAAAGTAGTAGATAGAGATCATGGTCATATGGATAAAGTCATGATGATCAGATGATACAAAGCTAAGGATATGTTTTACATTGTGTCCTGATGATGAAGTTAAGTTTGTACAGCTTAAGTCAACGAGATACAACAATTATAAGTGATTTATAGAGAGTAGTACACAAATAGAGTACATGTGAAGTAGTTTTTCATGATTGCATTATATCTTCTAGTGGAGATATAATCTAGATGTGAAAATTTATACAGTGACAAAGGATAGTATAGGGATGATTTTAGTGAGTATACAAGTCCTAAAGTTGCACATGTAAGAGATCCAAGGGATTATTGGATGTGAAGTTTGTGATTTGGTATCGAGATGAGTAGGACAAAAAATCTTGTTGATAGTACAAAGTAAGAGGAAGGAGCCATATAGTTCAATTCAATTATTCTACAAGGAATAATAGAGAGATAATTTGGATAGTGGGTTCATTGGTCTTATGCCTGAAGCTATTTGGATAGTGGGTCCATCTGCCTTCTACAACTCCTAAAAAGGTTGGCACAACTCTTAATAGGTTTGGAATCTCCTAATAGTGATTCAAAGTCTCGTAATAGGCATTGATATGTACTAAATATATTTCAAAGACTGCTAATATGTTATATCCTCTAAAAAGGAATATTTATATTAGTACATCATCTTGTGGGTAATATCCCCATAATTTTCCCTTTGATCAAGGGTTTCCCTAGTTAACATATCTCATGTTATTGTGCATGAGTATCTTTTTTTGGTTTCTAATTATAGTGTTCATATGGTTAAGATAAAATAAGTTTGATAATTGTGATAATAATTGGATAACTTATTCACCTCAACCCCACTCTAAGTTATATTGGTGGACTATATATTCAAACAATTTGTATCAAACCATCAGGTCCATAAATAGAAAGCTTAATAGCTTTGGGAGATCAATAAAAATTTATTTTAGAAAGGATAGTCCTAAGTTTGATGGATTCAACTAGAAAGAGAAGATGAAGACTCATCTTCTATGTATGGGTCTAGGATACTAGATTTTGACAAAAGAAAATAAAGTTATTATGGAGGAAGTAAAGTTTGAGGAATGTAGTGAAGCAAAAGGAGAACTGTTCATGTGTAATATGAGTACTAGAGAAGCTTTATTGATACCCCTTCCTGAGAATGAATACAATTAGGTAAAGTCAATTCAAATATCCCATCTAATTTGGAAAGCATTAGAATCTAATTTTGAAGGAGATAAGAATGAAAAAAGGATAATATTATGGATTTGGATATGTATGTTTCAAGATGCTAAAATGATGAAAGACAAATCTATAAGAAATTATATTGGTAGGATATTTGAGATTTTTGTAGGAATCAAATCATATTGTAGAATCAAGGAAGAAGATGAGGTTATATGGAAGATCTTGAAAACTTTGACACTGCCATTCAAGCAAGTAGCACAGATGATTGAACTTTTGATACCATGTACTGATAATTTCACCTAGGAAACTTTTCTTGGAAGATTGGAAGCAACTGAAGTAGGTTTGAGATAGTCTGGAGATTTGACAAGAGTGGAGACAACTTTCATTTCCTTAAGTGTTTGGCCATGTATGTTTAGAAGTGCAAGCATTCATAGAGATTTCTCTAGCAGTAGTAGAACTAGATCTAATGAAGATAGAAAGATTGAAGAAGGTATAGCCCTTCTTGTAAAAAGAGAACCAAATGGTAAGAATATATTCAAATGTTGGACTTATAATGAATTTGGTCATTATGCATCTAAATGTCCTAAAAGAGAGAAAAAGTATAACAAAAAACTTTAAACCTAGAAGACCTAGAAATTATTTGTATGCAAATGAAGATGAGGAATTTGATGAAAGAGTTTAGAGTAAAAGTGTTTATGAGCTAGGATTTATAGCTGTTAAAGAAGGTGATCTTGACATGGAAATTAGAGAAGAGAAAGTTCTAGTTTCCAAAGTTGAAAAGAAATTTGATTGGATAATAGATAGTGGATGGTCTAATCACATGATTGGTGATATGAACAAGTTTGTTGAATTCATGAATCATGATGGAGGTATTGTTAGAGTTGGTAACAATTCAACCTAACACATTACAAGGAAAGGATCTATTACTCTTGATGGAAAGACTAACACTAATGATGTTTACTTTTTTTATGGTTTAAAGCATAACTTATTGAGCATTGGATTGTTGGTGGATAAGGCTATCAGTTATAATTCATAGAAAAGAATTGCATTATCAAAGATAAATATGGTAAGTTGATTGGAATAGGTACAAGATCCAAAGGTAATTATTTCAATTGACTCCAACTGAGATGACATTTTGGTTGCTAAAGTGGATAATAGTTGGTTATGGCATAAGAGGTTTAGTCACATAAACTTTGATAACATTGTGAAGGTTAGTAGTACATTTTCAATTAGAGATTTGTTAAAGATAATAAAGCCTACTGGTGTTGCTTGAAAAGAATTTAGCATAGCTAAGCAAAAGAAGGTATTATTTCCTTGCAAGAAGTTCACTACCACAAAGAAGCTAGAGATTGTTCATAAAGGTTTGAGTGGCCCTATCAAGACAAGAGGATTCTATGAAAAAAGGTATTTCATGATTTTTTGTTCATGATTTCACTAGAATGAAGTGGGTAGAATTTTTCAAAGAGAAATATGAAGCATTTGAGAAGTTTAAGATATTTAAGAATAGAGTTGAGAATGAATCTAGTGTTAAGATAAAAAATTTGAGATCAAATAGAGGAGAGTTTACTTCTAGAAAATTTAACATGTTTTGTGAAGAGTGAGACAACTATCTTCACCCAAGACCTTGAGCATAATGGGATTGTAGAAAGGAGAAAAAAAGCAATATCAGAGGTAGCAAGAGCAATGATGTATCCAAAAAAAATTGGAGAGGAGCAGTCAATACAATAATGTACACCATAAATAGAGTACAGATCAGAAAAGGTATGAACAAGATCCCTTATGAATTATAGTTTGGTCATTCACCTTTAGTAAAATATTTTAGAATCTTTGGAAGAAAGTGTTACATAAAGAAAGATGATGATGTTGGTAAGTTTGATCCAAGAAGTGATGAATGTATGTTTCTTGGTTACTTGTTGAAAATAAAACCTTACAAATATTTTAATCATATAACCAAGAAAATAGTTGAATGTGCACATGTGAAATTTGATGAAAAGTTTGGAATTAAGAAAAAGATGATGGATTAGAATTTTGATGAAGAAGAAGAAAATATTGGATTTTTTAGACATAATTTAGAAGTTTTATTTGAGACTAACAATGATTTGCATAATGATGTGCAAATTATGAGCAAAGAGGAGAAAGATTTGAACCAAGAGAAGAAGTAAGAGTTGAGTTAGAAAATCCTACCTCTAATGGGAATCTAACAAAAAATTACCCTCTAGAGAAGATACTTAGAAGCAAAGACAAAAGAGTGATGACAAGAAACAAAGTTAATGAGGAATTATGTTTAATTTCTAAACTTGAACCTGAGAGTATAGATGAAGCATGTAAAGAAGGTCATTGGATTTAAGCAATGAAGGAAGAATTAGATTAGATTGTGAAGAACAACACATGAGAATTAGTTCTCATGCCTAAAGACAAGAATCTTATTGGAACCAAATGGGTATTTACAAACAAGATGAATGAACAAGACAAAGTTATAAGAAACAAGGCCAAACTTGTATGCAAATGTTATTCACAGCAAGAAGGAATAGATTATGAGGAAACATATGCCTCTGTAGCTAGAATGGAACTAGTGAGAATGTTCTTAGCTTATGCAACAAATAAAAAGTTTAAGGTGTATCAAATGGATGTTAAATCAGTCTTCCTTAATGATGAACTTGAAGAAGAGGTATACATTGAGCAACTTGAAGTTTTTCCTCCAATAGAAGAAAAAGATATAGTATGTAGATTGAAGAAAGCTATATGGGTAAAAGTACAAAGTTGTGTCACCTTTCAAGATGACTTATCAGAATGACTAAATTTTCATATTTATATCTAAAAATATTTTTTTCTCAAACATATGATATAGATAAATTTATTCTAGCTAAGTTATATATGGTCTCACACTTTTCCAATTGGAAATGTCTATTAAATGCATGTTTTTTATACTAGTTTGCATCCAATTAATAAAGAAATAAAATTATTTCATAAAACTGCCATTTCAATAACTCTTACTATTTTTTACAATACTTTTTTAGTAAAGTACAAAGACCAATTTATAGATCTCAAAGTCAAGAATATTCTTATATAGATTTTATAGTATTTTAATTTGATATAGTATATTATAATTAAAAAATTCTACAAGCACATATTTTAACACTCAAAAAGATGTCAATTTTGAGAAAGAAAAAAATAGTAAATTATATGACGTTCTAGAGGAGAGAGTCCTCTTGCAGAATGTATCATTTTTCTTTTGGTTAGAATATATTAGTTGTGAAAAATGTGACAGGAGATGAAAACTATAGATTTTAGGTGAGTTGAAATTTGAATCACTACAAAAGAGAAAATAGAGGTCTAAATTTAATTTTTATTTTTGATTGTTCTACTTATATGTGTTATCTATAACATACTCTAAGTTCAAATGGTAATAAGTTTATTTCCATATAGTTTTGTGGGGGAACTAAAACCCTAATTTTCAGCATTTTTCAGCAACTTAAAAACTATCTATAAAAATTAGGAAAATATATCATTTCTTATTCCAAATAATTATTAAAAATTATAATCCTAAACTTCAACTATTTCTACACATTTCATTATTTTACTTCATTTTCAAATTCTAAATAATAATACTAGTTTTATGTCATTGAAGGTGAACAATTATACTTTTTTTAGCCTTTTTCTTTACAAAAGGGTGACATGGATTTTTACTTTTACCCCTATATCGTCTAAATCAAGCACCTAGAACCTACTATGTAAGGTTGGACAAGTATTTGGCAAAGCTTGGATTTGCTAAAGGTATGACAGATAATAACTTATACTTGAAAGAAATTGAGAATGATTGCTAATAATAGTAATATTTGTTGATGACATAATATTTGTAAGAAATGACGAAGTAAGTGATAAGTTTTCTAAAGAAATGGATAATAGGTTTGAAATGAGCATGATAGGAGAGATGAAGTTCTTTCTAGGCTTGTAGATTATGCAAAATAGTGATGGTATTTTCATTTCAGAAGTGAGGTATTTGAAGGACTTGTTGAAGAGATTTGTCTTGGAAAGTTGAAAGCCTATTGGTACACCAATGATAATTGGTCACAAGTTATCTAGAAAAGATGAGACACCTAGTTGAGTAGAAGAAGTACAGATCCATGATTGGAGGTTTACAATATCTGACTCACACTAGAATAGACATAGCAAATGTAGTTGGGATTGTAGCTAGATCTCATGCATCACCTAAGGAGTATCATTTTGTAGTAGTAAAAAGAATATTAAAATATTTGAAGGGAACATCTGATTATGGGATATGGTATGACAAATCAAGTGATTTCACTCTATGTTCTTATAGTAATGTGGATTGGGTAGCCAGTATGGATGACATAAAAAGCACCAGTGGTGGAGCAATCTTTCTTAGAGGAAGATTGGTTTCTTGGATAAGAAAGAAACAAGATTGTATTTTGCAGAGCATAGCTAAGGTAGAGTATGTAGTAGTAGCAAATAACTATAATCAAGTTATGTGGATGAAGCAGATGCTAAAAGATATTGGGATAGAATTTTTAGAACCTATTATCATATATTGTGATAACACAAGTAAAATAAGTATTTATAAGAATCTTGTATTGAATTCTAAGACTAAGCATACATCTATTAAGTATCATATTTTGAGAGAGAAGGTAGAAAAGAAAGAGATCAAATTAGAGTATGTGAGTACTAAAGATCATATTGTAGATATCTTTACAAAACCCTTATCTAAAGATACATTTGAGTAATTAAGAGTGTTGGTGTAAATAAGTATTTACTTATTACACTTACTTAAGTTTACTTAGGTTAATGCATTATATTAATATTTATTTATTAGTCACCTAGGAGTATGTGCACTCTTGTGAGTTCTCATGATGACATCACAGGGGGTCCACACCTCTTTTAAGCACATGTTGTCTAAAACACAGGAATCTTCTACACACATATGACACTTTTTCATTCTTATCCATTCATCTAGAATGTTGGATAAGGTGCTTAGTTGTCTTATCTCCTGGTTGTTTCTAGAGACATTCTATGTGCTTCTTCAGAGGCCTTTATATATAGGCACTCCTAGTGTGTATGTACATGCTTCTGAATAGTAAGCTAGCATAGTGAATGAATATCATCATTATGATCATACTCTCTCTATTAAATTGTGTGCTTGTGTTGAGTTCCTTAGTTCTTGGGTGAATTCTAGCCTAAGCCAAATTCTTACAGAGAGATATGATTGGGGTTATGCCCTTGCCTACTTTAGAGTAGATGATGTAGAGATTACATCAATTTAGTGGTATAGAGAACTATTTCTTGGCTAGATTGAATGTTTATTCTTTTTATGGGGGAGTATATGTGATGGGTAGAGTCATTAAGGATTCTTGGTAATTGGTCTTGAACAATGTCTTTAAAAACTTGAGCTAGTTAAATACTTGAAGAAATTGATTGGCATAATGAGGTCTTTTTTATTGATATCACTAGGGGAGATATCTACATGAAAAACATCCTCTAAGAAAATGGGAGAGAGATAAGTAGATGAGGAGAGATGAGCACATCCTTATTCCTTATTATGGAGATTTAGAAAGATTCATGTAGGTAAGAAGAATGAATATCTCTATGGGGGAGATATAAAGAATGAAGAATTATTATGTATGGGGGAGAAGCTAGGATTTGTTTAGTGTGTGAAAAAATGATGAAATCCTAAGATGATGCAAAATAGAGAAGTGTTCTATAGAATTTCAGATTTGATTGATGAAAAGAATTTCAAAAAATGAGAACAGCAGCAACAACAATAGAGTATTGTTTGGTATTCTTAGAACCTAGATGATTTTCATCTATGTTGCCATCAATGCCAAAGGGGGATATTGTTAGCATGAAGGATGATGATATTCCTTTGGGGGAGTATCCTAAGAATTGGAGACCATCTGGTAGTATTGACATGTTGCATTCATGACTATGTTTGTCATTAATCTCATCATAGCAGTACTTTTGTGAAGAATGGTAGAGTAGCAAACATAGAATGTGGTCATACAGACATAGTCTTGATTATTAGGTGATGAGAAGTTAAGAACATGTTTTACATTGTGTCCTAATGATGAGGTTAAGTTCGCATATCTTAAGTTGAAGAGATACAAAAGTTATAAGTGATTTATAGATAGCAGTACAGAAACAGAGTACCTATGAAGCAGTTTTTGATGATTGCATTATATCTTCTAGAAGAGATATAATCTAGATATGTGAAGTTATATAGTGATAAGGGATAGTTTGAGGATGATGTTGGAAAGTGTACAAGTCCTGAAGTTACACATGTGAGAAATTGTGTAGAATGTGAGCCGACAATCCTATTGTAATTGCAAAATAATTAATTATCTTATTATGGTCCTATTATAATTAATTGGGAAATTCTCAAGACTGACTCAAGTAATTATTTTTAGGATGTGATATAAAGGAAATTAATTTCCTTGATTATAAAGTGTGCAGAGTGTGAAGCATTCAAGGAAGTGAGAACTAGAACAGAGTATTTGGTAAATGTGAGTAAGTGACCCAAGGGATTATTGGATGTGAAGTTTGTGATCTGGTATTGAGATCAGAAGGAGAGGAAGTTTGATTGATAGGAAAAAGCAAGAGTAAGAAGTAGTATAGTTCAATTCTATTATTCTACAAGGAATAATGTAGAGATCATTTGGATAGTGGGTCCATCTACCTTCTACAACTCCTAAAAGGGTTGGTACAACTCCTAATAGGGTTGGCACAACTCCTAATAGAGTTGGCACAACTCCTAATAGGGTTGGAATCTCCTAATAGGGATTCAAATTCTCCTAACATGGACTTATATGTATTGAATGTATTTCAAAGACTCCTAATAGGGTCTATCCTTCAACAAGGAATATTTATATTACTACATAATCTTGTGGGTACCATTCCCATTGGGGTTTTCCTTCTGATCAAGGGTTTCCCTAGTTAATATATATGGTGTTATTGTGCATGAGTATCTTGTTGTGGTTTTTTATTATATTGCTCATATGCTTAAGATTTAATAAGGTTCATAATTGTGATAATAATTGGATAATTGATTCACCCCCTATCCCCTCTCAGTTACATTGGTGGACTATATATTCTAACAAATCTTTTTATCTTGTGTCATATATCTAACCTTATTATTACTCATGCTAATTATTTTATGGAATGTGCTCAAGAGATGGGATATCCTCCTCTTTCAACAATCATTGAACCTTCCATCCTAATTTCCACCACTCTTTCTAGTATACCTATATATTATCCACCTCTTATGACTACTTCTACCCAAGTGTCCACTCCTTTAAGTTTTGGTCTTTCCAACCTTTCACTTCCCATGAGTGTTCCTTCAACTTTTATTCCTTCTTCATTACCTTCATATAATGCAGTTCCTTTTACTTATTCAAACCCTTTACATGTTCCTTCTAATCCTCCATTAACATCCTTACATATTCCTTCCACTTCTTATAACTTTTCTAATATATCTAGCATACCTATGCCTACTAGCATTTCTTTTGATCCTACCATTAGTACATTGGTTCAAATTGTCACCACTTTACAACAATTTTCTCAATTAACTCAATCCAAGTACAATATTACTACATGTGAATTGGTAATCCTCTTTCCTTAGATATCCTTGATGTTTTTATCTCACAACATGTTCAGGTACCTCGTCTCAAGACTTATAATGGTGAGAGAGATCCTATAATTTATGTTAAAACTTTCCACACTATATGTAGTAATTTTTCTCATGACTATAGGCTTATGGATAAGTTATTCCCACATATATTTAGGGATAGAGTCTTGTAATGGTATTACTCTCTACCTCCTTATTCTATTGATTCTTTTCATACTCTTACTAATTCTTTCATTCAACAACTTCAAAATCATATTGGCCCTCAAATTTATTTAACTAATTAAATGCATTATAAACAAAATGATAATGAGAAATTTACTAAATTTATTGGTAGATTGAAACATTTGTATGCTCATATTTCTTATCATGTGCCTGATCATGATATTCGACATATCTTTATTTCTAATTTTTAAAAAAAAAATACATTAGGGATAAGATTCTCCCTACTAAGTCTACCTCCTTTTCACACCTATGTGTAGTGCTTCACCATTATTAGTTACAAGTGAGTCAACTTGAGAGCTCTAATTTGATGACTCATATTTCTAGTGATAAGAGTGATGTTGTCAAAAATTCAAACAAGTTCTCTAAAGTTAACAATTTCATCAAAATAAAGTCTACAAATATAGTTGATGATAAAGTGGCTACTACATCCTAAGGTATAGATATGTTTTCCTCTTTATTTCGTGCTAATCATTAGTATACTCAAGTATCTAAACCTTTGACTGAGGTGATCACTAATTTGATTCATGATCATGTTCTTAACCCTCCTCCTATTCATCCTATTGATCATAGTAAACCATTGCCTAAGTCTTTTGATTCAAATTCTTTCTATTAATATCATCATCAACTAGGTCACAATACTCAAAAATGTTATGGTTTGAAGAATTATATTCAAAACCTTATTGATTCTAAGGATATATCTATTGGTTCTAAAGGTAATAACATGAATAAATCTATTGCACCACTTAATAAAAATCTGTAGATTTACACTAATCTTTTTCCTTCTCACTTAGTAGATGTTATTAATCAATTTTGTTCTTCTAATCATCATATTGATTATTAAGAGAAGATACAAGAAGTGAATCATGTGGTTAATCATGTTGAGTTATCACCTCAACCTTCAATTTCTTCTCCACCTAAACTTGAATAGACACCTATTATTATCTTTAGTTAGTCTAATATGTTTAAGGCATCTAATGGTCCTCTTTATATTACTACTAGAGTTTCTCATATTCCTTCTTTGTGTTAGTTTGGTTGATCCTTCCTCTATTGAGAATGTTATCACCAAAGAGAACCTTTTCAACAAATGATTGCATAAAGATACTTATGGTACTACTCCTATATGGATTCAAACTTGTAATTTTTTTCTCTATTGACCTCAAGGTTCAATCACTTTGATGGCTACTTTATTAGGGAAATCTATTTTTACTAAATATTTTGTTATTCCTACTTCTAATCAACTTCAAGTTAAGTTTGGTATTGCATGGATTTATTCCATAAAATTCATATCTTCTCCTATTTTTAAATGTCTTAAATTTCCTCATAATGGACACATTATTAATATTAATCATCCTCTTTATAAACCATCACATCCTAGAGATTGTCTTGAGTTTAATTTTTATTGGTCATCTCATCCTAAAAAATCTACCTACTCATCTTGATCATCTCTATAGACATTATCAAAGAAATAAAGTAGCTAAGATCATAAAATTGAGTCTTCCTAAGGGATGTTCACCTATACATGTCTTTCCTACTACTCTTTCTACTTATGAACTTGTTCTTCCATCTACATCTACTCAACCTATTGATATTCCTTCTTCAAAACCTATCATAGTTGATCCTAATCCTTCTATTGTATCTTATAAGACTATTAATAATCAACATGCTCATTAGTGTCGCAAGAATCATCAAGCTAAAGCTAAGGCTACAACTCATTCTCTTACTTCATACCCTATATATTCTTTGTAACTTTTACCTTCCTTTGATCAAAACTATATGTGAGTCTTTGGAGGAAGTTAAGCAAGGTAACATTTTGTATATGGATAAACATGATTATTCTATTCATATTTTAGATTCTATTAATCTAGATATGAAAGATATTTTATATGATAGTAGTGATGAAGAATTAATTGATATGGATAGTGATTTTCCTAACATTCTTTCTACATAGCTTACAATCACTTCTAGTAATTAGCATAATGACTCCTAAAGTCCTTGCTTAGAACTTTTCTTGATTCCTACTTGTTAACCAAAAATGCCTTCCTACCAAAATTTGGATTCAAAGGTCCAAGCATACCCTAACATTCATATATTTAAAAATTCAAAGATTAGGGCACACGAGAATAATTTGGTTATGCCCATTGTATCCTAAGTCCCAAGGTTAAATCATGTTTTAATATCTCTATGGGATCACATTTTCCTAGTCATCAGATCTACCTAAATTGATGAACGTCACTTTGTTGCCTTGTAAAGAAATACAGACTTTATTCCATGTGATAAAGTGATAGTATGACACACATCTAGGTGGGGCCTTTATTCTTCTTTACTTAGTACAATTCACCACCACATTTTTGTCCACCATCCAATCTTTCTAGATCTAAGGCCATTGTCTTGTCACTTGAGGAAGTTACAAGGGTTTTATGGAAGGTGATAAACTGACATTGTGATGTGTGGAATAGATGACATCATTCCTTTGGCATACCAAAAAAGTGAAGACTTTTTAGGTGAGGTGGAGCAATGTCAGACAAGCTGGCACATGGATGAGCTCTAATTGGTTTGGACTCTAACATGGTTAGTAGGTTGGTTTCATGTTTTTGGGCCATTAGATGGAAGAAGATCAATGGTCCTCACTATGTCATTATGGAAAGTTATGGGTATTTTAATTTATGTGAAATAGCAAGAGGTTGATGCATGGCATATGGGTCATACCTTTCTTGTGGGTCACAAGCAAGGTGGATAGATTTTTAGATGAGTTGGCAAAGGGCAGCATTTCTATTGGATAGGTTCTGACATGAATTGATGTGTTTTTGGAGCTTTCAAATGGATTATAATCAAGTGGTCATCATTTTGTCGCTAGCAAAAGTTGCATGAAGGATACCAATAGCAACATAGCAAGGTCCCAACATGTGTCCTTGGTGGGCCCCATTTCTTCAAGTCACAAAATTTGAAGGTCAAAGCTATGATAAAATGACCATGTTCTCATGCTATGATCTTATGATCCAATTTAAGATCATGGAGTCAATTATCAAAGCTGACAATGTTACGATATGCAACTATTGTAACATTGTAGAAGCATATGGTCACAAGAAATGGTAAGAAAAGCTACAATCTTATGGTATGCAACTGAGGAAGTCTTTTGAAGATAGGAAGATAAAGGATTTGTCATAGTATTTTTGTGATTGTAAGATCATAAGGAGACTTCAAGGGAGGCCCGATGTTAAGATAGGTTGATGATCATAAGATCGTAGAACCTTGGGTTGACCAGAATAAAGGTGTTTCACTCTTCCAAGCTAGAAAAGAAAAAGGTCTTCAACCAATAGAATCATAGGAAAGGTATAGGATGAATGCTGAATGTCATTGACCTTTTGATACATTTGACTTGGCGTGCTAATAGAAAAGAAGGAACAACTCTTAATGGTGGAACAATTTTTTTAATCATTTGTAGATTTCTTTCAACATTTCCCATGCCCAGTAAATGCAAAAGAAGCATGCACTTATCACCTAGTTATTCATCTACCTAGTTGTACATTAAGGGCACCATTTCATGTTAGAATTAAGGTTCTTCCAGTCAGGTTTGATGATTTCCATTACTCTAAAAGTGTATTAGATCCAATGTATCACCCAATTTTCATCCAATCATCCTCTAACAATCTTAAATGCATGATTAAAATTGTGAAGCAATCAAAAGTTACGCTTGAATTATAAAAGTAGGTTTTGTTGTTTTCTCAGGGGTTCTCTCTTTTCTAATTTTTGGAGAGCTCTCTCTTTCTGAAGTTTCAGAGCTCTTCTATAATTTGGCCTATGCTCAATAGAGATTTTCTCTATTGTATCCATTCTCTGTTAGCCAAGTGTGTGCATAACCCTGTAGCCTTGCTTTTTGAATATGTTTGACCATCAAAATATCTTATAATCATGTTCATACTTTGTGAGTAATTAGATCAAGTGAATCCATTGTATTCCTTCTTTGATTGAGTTATTTTTGGCTTATTATGATATAGAGATTGAAAGGATGTAGATAATGGTATATTTTGAGAAATCTATTAAGTTTTTTGTTCATTCATTGGAAAAGAAGTAGACTTGAATACTATTTTGTTGCATTACCCTCTAAATTAGATTAGTTAGTTTTGCTTACATGCACTCCTTCTCCCTTTTCCTCTAGAAGATTAGTTAGGTGCATCCTAATAGTAAAGGAAGTTGGCCTTCTCTAGAGACTCAATCTCAAGTTGCAAAGTCCCACACTTTCAAGATTATTTCTATGTTACATGAGGCTATCTGAGAAGTATTCCCTTAGACCAAGGTACAAGCATTTGTGTCAATAGTTTTTGGCATGCCTAATGGGACTCATATTCAAGAAGATTTCAAGTCTATTGGTGTCAAAAGGGAAGAGTTTAAAGTTGATGTTGAGAAGATAGTGTTGCTCTTAGTATTCTAGGCCTTTAAGAGGCTCATTTCTATAAAGAACTTGGTGACTCTACACATTTTATATCTAGTTTCAGACCATAGTTTTTGTGATTCATGCCCAAAGTTGAAATTAGGGCATCTTCTATAGGTAATTTTCAATACCAAGATATTTCATTTTCAAATCCTAGAGGAAGAAAGACTAGAGTATCTTTATCACCAATTAGGAGTATAAAGGAAATACATACCCCTACAAGATCAATCTCCACTCCTCTTATTGTGAGATCTCAACCTAGAAAGCCATAAGCTCATGTTAATAGACCGCTTGCTTATATGGTTAGTGCTCATGCTTTTGCCACCTTTAATGGTGGAATCCCTCTTTTATTGGCCCAAAGACATGACATATCGGCAACTACACTTAAAAGTATACCTAAATTTACTAGTGAAACTTATGTCTCTCCCTTAGAACACATTCAAGAGGTCACAAATGTCTACAATATCCATGGTATTATAGAAGATGATGTGACCGTTAGACTCCTAGCTTCATCTTTAAAAGGGAAATCCATACAATGGTACTAGGGTCTATCACATGGTTTATAACATATTAGGGTGGGTTAGGAGCAGCCCTATGCAATCTCTTTGAAGATAAAAGTGATTACCTTAAATTGCTAGAGTAGTTAACCACTATAAAAAGAGCCCCCCATGAATACATGAATGACTTCAATTATAGGTTCCAGAAAACATGGGATAGAATACCAACTTTAGTGAAGCCTACCCCTAGTAATGCCTTCTTGCATTATCTAAGACCCCTAGATAGTGATATTGCCACTACAATCCAAACTATGAGAGGGGATACTCTATCAGGTGCTTATTAGATTTCCATAAGAGTAGAGAATATTTTGATACAAGGAGGAAAGCTACCTTCAAGGCCTCCTATGTCTTTCTTCCCTGATATGCCAAATCATCAACTAGTGATAGCCCCTATTCCCACATCTTCCACATCACAACCTCTTGCTCTAGCCCCTCAAGCTTCCGCATCATCTAGTGAGCTAGGAGAGTTGAAGGAATTAATGCAAGATATTGGGAAAAAGTTGCAAATTCAAGATAAGAAGTTGGAGGATAGTTTCTCTATAATTCAAAAGGTGAGCAATAAAGTGGTGACTTTGGAGAGACAACAAGCTCAAGTGAATAAGGCTCCTCAACTGCATATCAAGCCCCTATGAATAGTAGGCCTCGAAAAAAAAATCCAAATTATGTCCCCTTTAATCAAAATAGATCTAATGGTTATGCTTCTACTACCAATACAAATCATGACATAACCTTGGTTCCCCAAAACAATTTTCCTCAAGAGAAAGATTTCTACTCTTCTTGCAGCTATTCTTATGCTCATTGCATGTGCCAAAAGGTAAAATCTTATTTGGAATTAACTACCCAAGGTATTATAGTAGGGAAATCATATAGTGTTAGATAGCCTACTAATGTGTCTTATTTACACTAGCAAAATGATTGTTCTTTTATGAACCATCAACTAGAGGAACATTGTCATGCCAACTATGATACTATAGCTCATTATACTAGAAGTAAAAGGAGAGCTATTAAATATGTTATTCCCCTATCACCCAATCAAGCTTCAACTTAAAATTTTCTTCCTCAGGTACTAGTAATAAATGTCCAATCCAATGCTACTCCTCAGTAGAAGCAAAACACAAGTAACAAAGACCTTGTTAAACCTCAACCACCTACGCATGCAATCCCTAAAGATTCAACCAAGATAGTTAACACTCTTTTTAATGTGGTGGATAAAATGAAAAGGACTAATGTAAATATCTCCATGTGGGATGTTTTTTCCACCATACCATTGCAAAAGGAGTTAGAGAATATAGAGGCCAAGGATTACCAAACTAGAGAAGAGAATGTGACAAGCTTTCTACAGCCAATGAAGGGAGGAGAGACAAGCAATATAACTAGACCTCCCCCCTTTTATGTTTCTTTGATTATAGGAGATAAACTAGTCCACAATTGTATGATAGATTCAAGGGCTAGTAGCTCTGTAATGCCAAAAAAGTGTGGCTAATCTCCTTGGTATCAAATATGAGCCCATGATCAAGGATGTCCTTCAACTAGATGGTAGCTCTATCAAGACCATAGGGGTCCTAAAAAATATCAAGATGGCATTAGATGCTTGTCTTGGTTGCACAGTAACCCGAGATATATCAATAGAAGAGGTAGAACCTTATTTTGCTATGTCTTTCTAGAGACTTCACTACACAAATAGGGGGTCATAGTGTGGAAAATTGGTCATGTATGTTCTTTAGTACAAGATATGGAGCATGATATTCCCTAAGTTCAAAGCCTTTAGCCCTTAACCATATACAAACTTATACTCCAAGCCCTATAAACATGAATTGTACAATTAGGAAGGAGGAAGAAGTGTGCACATTCCATGAGCTTACTACTTCATTGGTAGAGGTCCTTGATTTTCTTTTGGATGAGTAGACCACTTCATATCATTTTGACCCAATACAAGAAGTTGAAGAGACATCTCTTGGAACCTATTGTATATTTGAAGAATTTTTTTCTATCCCCAATCTCATAAAAATAAAGGAGGATACAAATGGATTGTGGGAGTTGTTCTTTGATGGTTCAATAAACAAAAATGGTTTAGGGGTTGGTGTTATGTTGATCTCTCTTGAATTGGAGAAGTATTATTTTTCTTATAGACTCCAATTTAGTTGCACAAATAATGTAGCATTATATGAAGCCCTAATCCAAGGCCTCCAACTGGCACAAAAGAGAGGTGTTAAACTCTTAAAAGAACTTATGGAGATAGTGAGCTGAGTGTAAATCAAGTTAGGAACTAAAACGTCACAAAGAAAAATCTCCTCAAGTCATCTAAACATAGAGTATGGGATCTACTTGAATAATTTTAGACATTCAATATTTGGAGTGTTCCAAGGAACAAGAACAAATATGCTGACAGGTTTGTAGCCATTGGTGCCCACTATGACATACTAGAGCATGTTGCTGATGAGAAGGGGCAACAAATTAGGATTATTGTAAGACCTCCTATTTCTAACAATTGCACAAATTGGTAGGTGTTTGATTTTGATGTGTAAAATGTAAATTTTTTGCAAAATGAGGCAGAATTCTCTACAAAAAATTAATCCAAACTCCAAAGTCAATTTGGGGACCAGATCATGAATTTGAACTCTAAAAAATTAACTAAGGGTATCATTACCTTGGAGGGGATTTTTAGCTTCTATGATCAAGGAGCAAGGGTTCAAATCTGACTACAAGTAAAGATGACTACACACCCATCATTGTTGTTGATGGAAAGACTCTCAATTTAGGAAAGCTATGTACTAAAGTTGAATAGGAAGTTTTTATTAAGTTATGTCAAGAATTTAATGATTTCATTGCATGGATGTATGAAGACTTAAAGGGTTTGGAGCCAAGCTTATTTTAGCATACTATAGATTCGAACCAAGATTCCAAGCCTCTTAAACAAAAAAAAAGGTCAATTAATCCTAATATTGAGCCATTAATGAAAAAAAAATTGTCAAAACTCATAGAGGCTAATATCATTCTTCCCATCAAACATTCCTCATGGGTAGCTCATCTTGTTCCAATTAGGAAGAGGAGTGGAGAAATCAGGCTTTATATAGACTTTAGAGACCTTAATAGGGCTTCTCTTAAAGAGCATTACCCTCTTCCTTCTATGGAACAAATCCTATCCAAGGTTAGTGGTTCAAAAAGATTTTCTTTCTTGGATTGTTTTTCAGGCTATAATGAGGTACTTGTCCAAGAATCAAATCAACATAAGACAACCTTTATGACTAAATGGGGTACCTATGCCTATTGTAAGATGTCATTTGGTGTAACTAATGCATGTGCCACATTTCAAAAGTGTAATGGAGAATTTTGTGTTAGTGTATCTTGATGATATAACTGTCTTCTCCAAACATGTAGCATATCACTTTGATCAATTGAGGCAGGTATTTGTTAGATGTAGAGAATATTATGTTTCCCTAAATTCTAAGAAGTGTGTGTTTGCCACTAAGAAAGGAAAGCTCCTAGGACATATTGTATCAAGAGATGGATTGAGGATAGATCCAAAGAGGTTAGAAACAATTCTTTCTCTCCCATTTTTTGCCCATAAGAAATGGTTGCAAATTTTCCTTGGTAGGATTAATTTTGTAAAGATATTCATTCCAAACCTTACTACTATGGTCAAAACCCTAACAACCATGTTAAAAAAGAGTTTAAACTTCACTTGGACTAAGGAGGGGAAAGCTAACTTTGAAGAAATCAAGAAATTGATTGCCTCAATCCCCATTCTTGTTAACCCCAAGTTTGACAGAGATTTCATCCTCTACTCCTTTGGAGGAGAATCAATTATATCAGCTATTTTGATACAACTAAATGATAGAAACTTGGAGTAGCCCATTTATTTTTTTAATGAAGGGATCAATGATAATGAGAATAGATATAGTTATGTAGAGAAGCAAGTCCTTGTTATTGTAAGAGCTCTCAAAAAGTTTAGGCATCTCTTGTCCCATAACAAAATCCAACTTTTAGTTCCACATGCAAGTGTGAAGGACTTCCTCCTAAACAAAGATATTAATGAAAAAAGGGTTGGATGTGTTGGGTGATGCGACGCGCTCCCTTGCCCATAGGTGGTTAATTATGTGGTGTTCCATGTTCACTAATAGTCATGGTTTTTGGTGCAACGGCAAATGGGCCCTACAATTGGTTCAGATTTGGTGCAGGTTTGGCATGATTTATTTGTTGATATATTGATCTGAACAGTTTATAGGTATATTTTGACTATGGTAACATTGTAAGTTTATGGCATTGAAGATTTAAGATTTGATGTCATTATATACTCAGTTCATATTTCAAATTGGTCTCATGATGATATGGTTATCAGTGTTTGGTTTGGATATGCATGATGACTTGTTGGATCTACAAGTTGTGCAGTGTTGCAAGCGGTCTATACTTACAGGTTGCATTTATAGCTTGGGTATGGGTTGTCTTTGCCCATTGATCTTTCATTATTGATGCATATTCAGATTGGTGGCTTGGATTTGGGTTGTCTATTCCCTGAGTCACATGATTTTCTGATTTTATTCTTCATGTAGAAGGGATGAGATGTTGTTACTAGGTACAATCATGGTGGAGGATTGTGATTGACTATTTTATGCTGACAGGTTGGACACTTGGAGAGCCAGATGCTCAGTTCATGGATGTGATCATGGTGTCATGGATTTTGGCATGACATGATTGGTTATACAGGTACATCTTTGATGTTCATTAGCTTGGATTTTTTATTTAGTTATGGTGGTATATCTTCTTGGTTGAGGATCATGGTTATTTGGTTTCTTTTGAGGAGCTCATGATGTGCACTTTGAGTTCTTTGATGGTTAGATGCCTTGGTTGATTCTCATGGTCAGAGGATGGTTTTTCATCATGATGTCATGGATAGCTTGGATACACGGTTTAGTGGGAGCTTGTGACAGTGATGGGGTGACAGTGCAGGATTAGTTCCTGGTTTGGTTTATATCTTCTTGGTTTGGAGAGGATGGACTTTATGATGCCATAGGTGACTTGGTACCATGGTTGAGTGGGAGTTTTGTTGGCATTGATATATTTATTGAGTGTTTGCAAATGTTGGAGGTTTGTCTTAGATCTGTTGCTGCAGAAGTGTCTTTGACATTTGCATGGTGCACTTGTTATCTTCATGGTGTGTGAAGATGGTTAGATCTTGAGGACTCATGGAGTTCTTGGTTATCTTCATGGTATGTGGAGATGGTTCTTCCTGGTATGTGGAGATGGTTTTCTTCATGGTGTGTGGAGATGGTTGCATCTTGAGTACTCACAGGGTTCTTAGCAAAGGTGTGGTTTATGCTTTTATTTGGCATGTTATCCTTGGTATGAGGATGGTTTCATTATTATGTCATGGTATACTCTTGATACACGTTTAGAGTTGTGACATGTTATAGTATGTTCATGTGGAGCATGTTATCTCTTTAGTTGAGATGGTAAGATCATGTTGTCATGTTTATGTTCCTAAGGCCATGGTTGGAACTTTGACATTGATCTTGGTTTAGTTTCTTGGTATTGAGTACACTGATCATAAGCTGGATACTTCATGATATTGCTATGTTGCATTTGGAGTTGGCGTGGATTGATTGGTTACAAGTGCTCATGGATACTTAGAGACGGTGGTGACGCTGATTTCTCTTGGATTAGAGAAGTATTTGTTGAGACAGTTGATGGTTTCAGCAGGAAGTCCGAGGGGCAGTCACCTGATATGGACTTGAGAGGAGATTGTTCTTAGATGAGTCTTGGTTGGAGACTTGGGTATCTTGATGAGCATTCTCATTCCCTACTCTTGGTCTACTCGGCGGTTTGCTACTTGAGAGGTATAGCCCATTGTTTCTCTCAGTTGCATTATATTTATGCTTGTCTTTCATGGATATGGATCTTGAGCTATGGTACATGAGTTAGTTCTGGAGGGTTCATTTGAGAGATGGTTTAGCATTGGTTATCTCCATGTGCATATGTTATTATGCTGGTTGAGTTTGGGAGATGGTTTTATATTGGGCATTTTCCTTGGATTAGGAATGGTTATTCCTTGGTTTAGGAATGGTTTATGAGTTTGATCTTCTTGTGAGAGGCTTACATCCATGATTAGTTATATGGTATGGTTTGGGTGTTGTTGACGCTTCTTGTTGGGGTTTTATGGAGGAGATCTAACTTGCACAGTTTACATCTAGAGGTGTGTGTAGAAGGACATGATACAGGTTATGATTTGCATGGTTTCTCTGGTCTTGGTTATCTTCCTGGATGTTCAGTTTTGCTTACATTGGATTTGAGATTGGTTGGAGATTGTGATCACTGGTTTGTGCTCATTTATGTCATGTGAGAGATGACATGGTTATTCCTTTTTCTCTTTCCTCTGTTGGTTGTGGAGAATTTGGGAGAGCATTGGAGACTTGTTATGAGAGTTGTTCTTGTAGGATATTAGTTTATGTATTGTGGATGTCCTTGATACTACATGGATTCACTTCTTTGAGATGTGTTGAGTGGATTGGTTATAGATTTGACATTATCTTTTGCAGTGGGAGCTTCTTGGTATATATGTGGCAGGTATTGCTCTTGAGGCTTGTGATTGTAGGTTATAGATTGGATATGTTGGTGATATGAGATTCACTTGTTATACCTTTGAGGTATGGATAGTTGGATGGGTTTGGCACTTTGTTGTGGGTGCTATTTCAGCTATGGATATTTTGAAAACTATGGATACATGTGATTACCTTTGGATTAGGTTTTTTGTGCTTGGAATTTTAGTTGGTACAGGATTTTATGATCTTCTAATGCGACAGGTTGGGTGGTTTTCTTTTTGGATGGCTTCTATGTATGTCTAGTGGGAGTGGCATAATAGGAGGTGAGATCATTCATGTTTGAGATGCTGGATACTTTGATTTTGTTGCGGGTACCAGGATTTAGCACTTGGTTTATTTTGATCCATGATGGTGGATGTGCTGGGAGGGATTGTTCCCTTGTTCATTTTATGTGGCTATGGATTGACCCTATGCAATATATACAACAAGTGGGAGATTGTTGAGATAATGGGTGTTGCACACATTGCATAATATTGTTATTTTATTATTTTATTTTTATTATGTAATGTTGTACCTAGATGGACGTGCAACATGTAAAGATTCCCATGGAATATTCTTGATGAGTTGTATTGTAACATTGTGAAAATATTTCATGTAATTATTTAATATTGGGGAAAACAATTAAATGCCCAATATTAAATGTGGGGTCAGTGGGTTAGGTAGCACATGGTTTTAGCAAATGGGCCCTACAAGATGGATTACTAAGGTCATGGAATATGACATTGATATCAAGATCACCAAGCTGATAAGAGGTAAAGGACTTTGCTAGCATATGGCTTCATCTTTTGAGATACTCGAGGAGGCTACCCTATTGATTCAAGGTGAGCAACCAGTAGGTAATAAGGGCCAATCTAATTGGTCGCAAAATATGACAACCTTCTTGCTAGAAGGAAGGTATCCTCAAGAATTAAATAGAATAAAGAGGAGATAATTCAAGTTAGAATCTATTCCCTATGTCTTGGTGGATGGGATATTATTTAAGAACTATTTTGATGGAGTCTTATTAAGATGCATCTAGACTGATCAGGTTAGTAGGTTGCTAAAATATTTTCATGATGTTCCTAATGGTGGTCATTTCTCAGCCAGAGTTACTACCATGAAGATAATGAGTCAGGCTAGCTATTATTGGCCAACCTTATTTAATGACTATTATAAATGGGTAAGGAAATGTGAGAAATGTGCTTTCTTTTCTGGGAAGCAAAGATTGGTCATCTTTCCCCTCCATCCCATTTAGGTTGATCAACCTTTTACTCAATGGGGTTTGGATTTTATTGGTCCAATAAACCCACCCTCTAGTATTGGTCACAAGTGGATCCTAGTATCCATAGATTATTTCACAAGATGGATAGAAGTTGTGGCTCTAAAGGATGCAACAGAGGTTTTTGTGGTTGATTTCCTTAATGGAATTATAACCAAATTTGGTGTCCGTTTAACCATTATTTTAGATAATGCAAAATCTTTTGTAGGAGCTTAGATTTGTGCATGGATAGTTGACCATAATATCTACTCGAGCACATCCTTGAACTACTATCCTTAGGTAAATGGATTGGCTGAGTCATCTAATGAGAACCTCGTCAGAATCATAAAGAGGACAATTGAAGATAATCAAAGGTGTTGGCATGCCAAGTTAAAGACAACCCTTTAGGCTAATAGAATTACACCTGAGAGGGCCATTGGGAACTCTCCATTCATGCTAGTATATGGAAAAAAAGCCAAGCTTCCTATCACATTGGAGTTCCCCTCTCTCATGTTAGGTCATCAATTAGAGCTAGAAGAATATGACCACACGAAAATCATATTGGTAGAACTAATTGAGTTAGAGGAAAAGAGGTAACAAGCTATGCAAAACTTGGAGACACATCAAGAGTAGATGAAAAGGTCTTTTGACAAAAAAAGCCAAAGCTAGGGTTTTCAAGGAAGGGGATCTTGTTCTCAAATGGGATAGACAAGGAAAAACTAGGGAGGCACTCAAAATTTGACTCATTACAAAGTGGTCTCTATGTGGTTATCAATTGCAAATAGGCTAATATTTTCCAATTAAGCAAGTCTAATGGTGAAATTATACCTATTCTAGTTAATGGAGTGTATCTCAAGCCCTATTTTTGAGGAAAAAGCAATATTTCCTATACATAGCTAGAGTAGTGCTTTTCCATTGTTCCTACTTTCCAAGAAGTGCCAAGTACATGTTTTGTTATAGAGGTAGCTTTGCTAAGTTTTGAGATCATAGACGGTCATAGTTTTCAATGTCATGGTTTTTGGCAAGGAAAATTTTCATTTTTTTGACCCTATAGCCCAATGGATGCTTTAGGTCATTGGTCTTATGCATAGTAGGCTTGCATCCCCCTTATGTCGCTAGAATTGTTAACCAAAAATGCCTTCCCACAAAAATTTGGATTCAAAGGTCTAAGCATACCCTAACATTCATATATTTGAAAATTAAAATATTAAGGGATGCAAGAATACTTTGGTCATGTATGTTCTAACCTAAGTCCCAAGGATAAATCATGTTTAAATATCTCTACAAGCTCACATTTTTCCCAGCCATCAAATCTTCCTAGTTTGGCGAATATCACTTTGTTGCCTTACAAAGAAATACAAACTTTATTCCATGTGACAAAGTAATAGTATGTCACTCATCTAGGTAGGGCCTCCATTCTTCTTTAATCAACACAAGTCACTAGCAAGTTCTTGTCCACCATCTAATCTTTCTAGATCTAAGGTAATCATCTTGTTACCTTAGGAAGTTATAAGGGTTTTATGGAAGGCAACAAAGTGACATTGTCACATGTGGACCAAGTGACATCATTCATTTGGTGGGCCAAAAAATTGAAGACCTTTTAGGTTAGGTGGAGCAATGTCAGATAGGTTGGCACATAGACCAGCTCTAATTGGTTTGGATTCTAGTATGGTCAATAGGTTGGTTGCATGTTTTGGAGCCATTAGATAGAAGAAGATCAATAGTCCCCACTATATCATTATGGAAAGCTATGTGTATTTTAATCTATGTGACATAGCAAGAGGTTGATGCATGGTGTATGGGTCCTACTTTTCTGGTGGGCCATAGGCAAGGTGGATAGATTATCATATGAGTTAGTAAAAGGTAGTGTTTCTATTGGATAGGTTTTGACATGAATTGGTGTGTTTTAAAAGCTGTCAGATGGATTATGATCAAGTGGTCATCATTTTGTCACTAATAGAAGTTGTGTGAAGGATACCCATAGTGATATGGTGAGGTTGTGACACATGTCCCTGGCAGGCCCAATTTCTTCAAATCACAAAAGGTGAAGGTTAGAGCTATGATAATATGATCATGTTCCTGTACCATGATCTTATGATCCAGCGTAAGATTGTAGATTCAATTGTCAAAGATACTAATGTTACAATATCCAACTATCATCACATCATAAAAGCGTACAGTTGTAGGAAATGGTAAGAAGCATTACAATCTTACAGTATGTGATTTTCATAAGATCATAGGTGCAGGTGAGGAATTCTTCCGAAAACACAAAGATAAAGGATTTGTTGTAGCACCATGGTGATCATAAGATCATAAGGAGACTTCAAGGGAGGCCCAATGTTAAGATAGGTTGATGATCATAAGATCATAGAACCTTGGGTTGAACAAAATAAAGGTGTTTCACTCATCCAAGTTGGCAACGAAAAGGGTCTTCAACCAATAGAATTGCAGGAAAGGTATAGGATCAACATTGAATATTATTGACATGTTGATACATCTGAATTGGTGTGTTGATAGCAAAGAAGGAACAATTCTAAATGGAGGATCATATTTTTTGATCATCTATAGATTGCTTTTAGCATTTCCCATGCCTAGTAAATACAAAAGGAGCATAAACTTATCACCTCATTATCTATCTGCCCAACTATGCATTAAGGGTGTCATTTCATATCAAAATCATGGTTCTTCTAGTCAGGGTTAATGATTTCCATGACTCTAAAAGTGTATCAGATCCAATCTATAACCCAATTTTCATCCAATCATCCTCTAACAATCTTAAATGCATGATTAAAATTATGAAGCAATCAGGAGTTATGCTTGAACTATAAAAGTAGGTTTTGTTGTTTTCTCAGGGGTTCTCTTTTTCCTAATTTTTAGAGATCTCTCTCTTTCCAAAGTTTCAAAGCTCTTCTATAATTTGGCTTATGTTCAATAGAGATTTTCTCTGATGTATCCATTCTCTATTAGCCAAGTGTGTGCATACCCCTATGGCCTCACTTGCTGAATATGTTTGACAATCAAAATATTATAGAGTCATGTTCATACTTGGTGACTAATTAGATCAAGTGATACCATTTTATTCCTTCTCTGGTTGAGTTATTTTTGGCTTATTATGATATAAAGATTGAAAGGGTGTAGATAATGGTATATTTTGAGAAATCTATTAAATTTTTAGTACATTCATTGGAAAAGAAGTAGACCTACATACTATTTTGGTGCATCACCCTCTAAATTAGATTAGGTAGTTTTTCTTACATGCACTCCTTCTCCCTTTTTCTCTTGAAGATTATTTAGGTGCATCTTGATAGTAAAGGAAGTTGGCCTTCTTCAAAGACTCAATCTCAAGTTGCAAAGTCCCACACTTTTGAGATTGTTTCCATGTTACATGGGACTATCTGAGAAGTATTCCCTCAGACTAGGGTATAAGCTTTTGTGTCAACACTACTATTGTAGATATCGTCCCTCTTGTGAGTCACCATCCTTTCCCTAAATTTTTAGATTGAGATGGGGAGGGGGGAGTGGCACACAGAATGCTTGATGTGGACTTTATTCATTATAGTAGTCTTTGTGTTCTTGTGTTTTCTTTTTCCCCGTGTTGTGCTTTTGTTTTATGTTTTGTCTTTTGGTTTCTTTAAAGGATCCTTGTTGCTTCATTGAACTCAAGAGGATAAAGTAATCTCCTTGTCTTTCACATTCCTCTATTATTCTATATGTTGTTCCATGTTATGTCATACTTGTGTTATTGCCCATACTAATGACCTTGTGTAGTCTTCTTAGTCACTTGTGATATGGTAGCACTGATTCCTTTTGGTCTCCATGTTAATGGCCCAAAAAGAATCTTCTTCGCAGCTCTTCTATATCTTTTCCACCATTCTGTCATAGTTCTAATTCCTTTAGGGAACAATGATAGTTTCATATTTGATATAATATAACATATTATCATATGATCTTACTAACCCAAAAGTTAGTAGATCCCTTTTGTGCTCTCTCTTTTTGTTATGTGCTCATTTTGATTGATATGTTTCTCTTCTTGGGGACATGTCTTAGTGGAAACGTTATTTAGTGGATGCATGTACACTTATATTAAATCTATTTCTCCCATTATAGTGTTTGCAATCACTCTAACATATAGACATATACTTCACTCATCCTTTGTCCATGGAATAAGAATATATATTTTATGTATAACTTGGATTACTTCATCCTTTAGTGCTTGGTATTATTTCTAAGCTATACCCAAATTTATGCATTGTTATTTTGTGTTTATCCCCTCTCTTTCTTTTTCCTTCTAGTTTCTAGGATTTCTTCCTGGGGGCTTGGTCTCTTTATTTTTGAATTTCTCTCTAAACTATTGACATTTTTAGAGGATCGATCCTTTTTTTATCCTTCTTTTGACTACTAATAGTGTAGGAAGCCTTGTCTTGTTTTGATCCCTTAAGGACACACAATCTTATGCCTAGGTTGCTTTTCTATTCTTCTTTTTGGGACATGGATTTCCCTTGAAATTGAATCCATCAATGGAGTGACTAGCATTCCACACACACTTCCTAAACCATTTTTTTCATCTTTCAATGGGTTGACTAGCATCCCACACACACTTTCTAGACCATTCAATGTCATCACCTTCTCTTTTATAGAGGCCTTCCCCCTTTCTTTTTTCTTTTTCTTTTGTGGATCACTATAAGGCACACAAACCTTATTGGGAAAGTAACTATGCCTTTTCTTGTAGTGCTTATAATCTCTCTTATTATGATTTGGGATGAGATAGAGACTCAAGTCTATTGGGGGCTTGATGATTCTTTTCCTATTAAGTTACAATAAGATTTTTTTGTTTTATCTTGCTCTAATTTACCATGAGTTTGAGGAACCTCATACTCTTGCTAAGGTGGGGGCTAAATGTACCATCTTAAAATGGATATACTTTCCTTTTAAGACCTTTTAGCTCCCTCTTCATAATTCCCTCTTTGGACTATGGATATGCTTATTCTTGATCTCCTTTTCCCTCTATCTTCTTCCTCTTTCCACCCTTATCTTTCTGGCACCTATCCCTTCTTTCTGTGTCACCCGAGACTTGACCTCTAGGACTAGGTTGACCTATTCCTAGAACAAGTCAACCCAAATTGACCTAGTCCTCAATAAATCTAGATCTTAGGGCTTGAAAGGCCTCAAGGGTTTAATTTTTTTTTTTATCATTGTCTAGTCAACCTGTATTACTTTGCCACTCGAAAACTCATATATAAGGAAAATTGGATGCTTAATTTTCATAACACAAGATATAACTCATAATTAGACTCCAAGAATTCAATAATTTTCTCTCAAGTGAATATTTATTCCTCTTGCATTCAAGGAGTTCAAGAATTCAAGACTTTCAAGCATTTAAGAAAGGAGATTTCAATCTAGTGTTGGAGAATTCTTTGTGAGCATTTCCTCTTCAAGATCTAGTTTATTGTTGGCCATCAAGGGAAGAGGTCTACATTAAAGCATTCATCATCTTATTCATTGATAAAATTTTATATCCATGGCACCATGATGGGATTATTATAGATTTTTTGCAAAGACTCTAGATACCCTACATTCCTAATTCAAGATCTACATTACATTTGCATACATACAAGCAAGGTGAATCCTAACATTTATCTTGTCTTTTAGTCACTAAAATAATTTACATTTCCCAATTATGGTTAGTGGTTCACACTTTTTAGCCAAATTTGACACTAAAATAGGTATTTTTAAAAAATCTTCACTTCTAGATGCATATTACTAAAAAACCATAAATAATTTGAAGATGATGTAAACTAGTGATCTATAGCATTTTCTTTCTAGTTTCTAAAAATATTTTTAAATTATTTTTCCAAAGTGATTGAAGTCCATTTTTTTCTCCTTCTAGAAGTGGCATATATGAAAATTTATCATTTTAAAAGAGTGATGGTTGTTTTGATCAACATAACTTTTTGAAAAAATGTGATAATTGATGAGGCCAATTTGGTTCATGTTTTTATATGTTTTTGTGGCTAGGACCTAGAAGCTTTATGATTTTTTTATGGACTTGTTCAAATAGCCTATATTTATAAAACTATATGTGTGTCCACTTTTACATTTCTAAGATTCAAAGAATATGTTGTACATATATATTATATGGTTGCATGGAATGAAATATTGCATCTTTCTATCTTGCATTAGTTGGGTAGTTATTCCTATAGCCATGTGATAAGAGCAAAGATAATATAAGAAAAACTTATTATAAAATTTATCTTGGATATGTATTGCAATTTTTGCATGTGCACACTAATTTTTTGCAGAGAAATGGAAAGTTAGAAAGGGAAGAAGTCAGCATTAAAAGACAAAGTAATGATAAGAAGTTGATTGACTATTTCAAGCTCATAATGTTTCCATGAATTTTTTGTTATCATAAGTTACCATTGTGGGCTAATCCAAAGTCGTTATCAACCATTATGAAGTAAATCTAGAAGCCATGAACTCCTAAATTCATGTGCAACTGAATGCAACATGCTCCTATATTAAATGATATTGTTTTGTATCTTCAATATTGTCATATCCCTGACATTGGAGGATCCTAGATTTAGGGAATTATGTTTTATGTTGACATTATAAATAAGTTTGAGTTTATATTCATGCATTGGTTAGTTTTTGTTTGCAATTCTCTTGTAATCTAGTAGTAGTGATAAATACAATTTTTTTGCTACAATATATACTTATGTTTTACTCATGATTTAAATGATATTTATAGTTCTTAATCTTTGAGCTATTATACTTATGTTTTACTCATGAATCAAATGATATTTATATTTCTTAATCTTTGAGTTGTTATTCATTCATTGTTCCATGGCGGCCCACATGAAAGATGAAATTAGTTCATAGCTAGGTAGGAATCAGTTTCCAATTTCAATAGAAGTATTTTAGAACTTTGTCTATAGCCATATGGTAACATAATTGTTGGTTTTTTCCTACAACATAAGCAAATAGTTTAGTTTCCTATTTATAGCATTATTTTAGAGTGCAAGGTTAGACTATTATTTCATTGCTTAGCTTAGTATTTAGTTCACCATTTCAATTACACAGTTATGATGGCATTCAAGATGATTTAGAGTATATACTTTGTGGGCATCATTTCAAGTTTACATCCTTGGTCGATAATTTAATGAGCTCATTATGTTTCTCTAGTATGATATTTGGCACTATTGAAAATGTAGACTCATTATAAGAAGGATTTAAAATCCTTAGTTATAGAGTCATTATACTAACCAGCCATTTTTGGCACCATTGTCGAGGATGTTGTCAATCTAATCCACTCTTGCAGTCATTTCCTTAGTTTAGTTTGTGTGTTTTTATGCCTAGAAGAAGCATAGATCATCTTGGTATATTCCTTTCTCATAATATCCAAATTGAACTAGAAGATATCTTTAATCATGAACCTAAGGAACCCCAATTTTAAAATGAAGAAGAAGAAGAACTATTTGAAAATTCATTTGCTAATGCAAAAGACTAACTACCTCCACCATCTGAGGAGTCACTATACTTGAATGATATTTTTTCTAAAATTGAGTATTAGGATAATCCATTAGCTCTTTTTATTTATCAACCACAACAACTAGTTCCACCACCAAGGATGGCTCAACCTACCTTTCCTTTCCCCTTCCTTGATTTACATGACAATAATAATTTGACTTCCCAAGTTCTATGGGCTTATCACTAAAGACCCTAAAACCTTTATTTTTGAATTTGATATCCTTTGTAGGAGCTATGATTATACAACAAATACCCATAAGCTTAAATTGTTTCCATCTACTCTTAAAGAGGTCAGACGAAGATGGTTCATAGGATTAGGTGCCAATGTTGTAAGAGATTGGGATGCAATGAAGAATATATTTCTTGATAAATATAAGGAGTATCATAGGGGTCATGATATAAAGGGAGATGAAATCTTGAAAATTCCATAGAAATAGGATGAGACCTTGGAAGACTACGTCTCAAGGTTTATGTTTAACTTGTAGCACAATACCCAACATCAGTTGAACGAAGAATCACATAAACATATTTTTCTAAAAGGTTTAAATGATGTAAGTATAGAAGCTTTAGACCTTATGGCATGAGGATACATTACTCAAAGGAACTGGGCTGATATATAGAGTATATGTCTAAATTAATCAAGTGCTACTATAAACAAAGGTAGAGGACTCAGGGCCATGCCTAGTAAGACCAATGGTTCAGGAGTATCTAAGGTGGAGTTATCTAATATTCTATCTAATTTCAAGTAGAAAATCATTAATGATTTCATCACTCAGTTGGACAACATGCAAGAAAGAAGAAATAGGAAAGAAGCTGAAACTATGTTAGCTAAATATTGTCCACATTGCAAAGAAAGGAAGAGGAACTGTGAATGCAAGACTATTGCAAGTTTGGAGTTGCAGCCATTGCCTATTGAATTTAAAGTTTTTGATGAAAATGGAGAGGTTCTCTATGTTTCTAAACATAGACCATAGGCCTAAAGACCAAGTATGCCACAAGATCCTCTGTAAAATTATGGTAACAATAGTGGGTGGACTGGGCAAGAAATTTTTTCTGAACAACAGTCATGGGGATCTACTTTATGATAAGAGGAAGGGTTAGTTGAAAGAATGTCTAGTGGAGAAGGCTTTCAATCTGTGTCAACTAAAAGAGGTGGAAAATGGGTAGACTAGGATATTGGGAAACAAAAAACTCCCTGAGAACTTTCATCAAGTGGATTATGGGAGCTCCTCAAGAGTATTGTGAGTTCCCCTTTTCCTTAGAGAAGCACCAATTTTTTCCTCCACTAGACCTACTGAAGTAGACTGTTAGAAATAAGAATCAAGTACCTCAACAAAGAAAGGATCGGGCTTCTCTCTTTGGTAAGATTATGTTAGTTAATTCTTTGTTTCCTCCTATTAAGATCTCTTCTACCTAGGAAAAAGGGTAATTTCAAATCTTTGTCCCTGATCCCCTTGTTGAACATTCTATCTCCTTGATGAATCTAACCCTAGTGGGGAAGTTCATTGGCCCAAGAGAAACTATTGACAACATCAGGCTTTTGGTGGGGAAAAAATGGTGTTTTCATGGTCATGTGGATGTGGCAGCCATGTAAAAAGCTTTCTTGTCCTTTACTTTCACATTCCATTAGGATAGAGATATGGTCCTATATGGGGGGCCATACCAACTTGGTAACTACATTATTACTATGAAGAAGTGGGAACCCAATATCGACCTCTTTGATAACTTTTTTCTTTCTACACTAAGATGAGTTAGACTTCCAAGTTGCCCAATGGAATTTTGGAATGAGGATATTTTTAGGGGTTTGGTAGTCTTTTGGGTGCCTCCTTGTGATTGATCATCTAACAACCTCTAAAGATAGGTTGGTTTATGCTCACATTTGTGTCAAAGTTAATCAAATAAAAGATCTCCTGCCTAAGATAGACATTGTCTCCAAACTTGGCACATGGTCTCAGACCCTAGAATTTGAATATATGCATGGAGCTTGTTTCATATGTAAAAAAGTGTGTCATTAGGTGAAGGAAACACCCAAATATAAATATAAGAGTAACCCCGCCCACTCAAAGATGGCAAAAAAATCCTCTTTTAGGAAGATTAAAAGCCATCAAAAGAAGCAGAAAAAGGAAAAAGAAAAGAAAAAAATAGTATGAAGGAAAAAATAGCTTCAACAAAGGTCTCAAAAGCTGAGAATGCTTCTTTAGATCCCTCTCTCAAGGATCAACACCTAAACTCTTTTGTTCCTATGGGTACTGAGATGACTCTTTTGTAAGGTGTTGTTTCCCAAGATTTAGATACTCTAGAAGTCTCATTGTCCCTTGAGTTGAGCTCCTAGTCTATGGTCAAGCAAGAGGGTGTTGGATGCACCCCATCCCCCTATATGGAGGAATCTTCAAAAAATATGTTAGATTTGGATAAATATGTTAGATTTGGATGTTGGATAAGAAACTTCTATTGAACCATCTGGTGATATCTTTATCTTGGATGTTCCTATTACTAGGATCGATCATTCAATATTGGGCATTGGGCTAGAGCTCTCACTTGTTCCTTCTAGCATCTCTAACTTATGCCAAATGGAGGGTCTTCCCTCATCTTTTGAGAATCATTTCCCCAGGCCGAACTCTGAGTCTATGGATCTTTCTACCCATACCTTATTGATTTTTCCCCTAATTTCCATTGATGTAAGCCAAAAGGAATCTAAGCCTACCAAGGAAAATAAGAGGGCTAATCCTAAGAAATATAGAGGGGTATTTTTGACTCCTACTAGAGCTACTAGAAGCAAAACAACCAATGTTGGTTTCTCATCCTTTATCATTACATCCAGTTCCCCCAAGAAAAGGGAGAGGAAAGACAATTTGATTGTTAGAGCTCAAGAGAGCTTGTAGGATATTGCAAATGGTAAACATACTACCATCCTTCAATTTCCCCAGGTAAAATATGAATTTCATCACCTAGAATGTAGGGGGACTAAATGGTCCTCATAAAATGGAAGTTGTCAAAAATCTTACTAGAGACCACAAACCTAACATTCTTGTTATTTGTTAAACCAAAATGTCTAAATAAAATGCAAGAAAAATTAAAGTTTTTAAGCATTATGGTCTGGCTATTGGAAGTGTTGAAGGTGCCTCTGGTGGAACTCTTAGTCTTTGGAATGAAGCTTATATCACTAGTACCACTCTCATGGACAATAAAAAATAAACTATAATTAAGTTCCATCATATTAATCTTAACTATGATTGGATCTTAGTCAACATCTATGCTCCTAATACTACCAAAGCTAGGAAGTCTTTATGGTCTAATCTTAAGGAACTGAAGAATAATTTTGTTGAACCCAATTGGCTCTTCATGGGTTATTTCAAAGTTCCTCTTTATGAACATGAGAAAATGGGACGTAATACTACTCATTTGGATGGTAGAATGGACCTTATGGATTTTATTAACCATGAAGGTCTTATTCAATTTGACATAAAAGGGATTGAGTTTACTTGCTCTAACAAAAGGGTTGGTTAGAATTGCATTCAAGCTAGGCTTGACAAAGTGCTAGCCTCAAATAACTTGATTCAAGATTGGAATTTTTATTTGTCATTCATTTCTAATATTTTTTCAGACCATTTTCCCCTTGTCTTTGTTGCTAATCCAATTGGTAAGAAAAGACATTTTCTCTTCAGATTTGAGAAAATGTGGATGTAGCAAAAGGATTTCAATGAAGTCTATAACACTTGGTGGAAAACCAAAGTAGATGGAACTGCTATGTATATAGTTGCTAAAAAACTCAAGATAGTTAAAGACAGAGTTAAAGTGTGGAACAAGTGTTCCTTTGGTGACATTTTAAAAAATAAAGAGGCTTTTTGAAAGGACCTGCAGATGACCTAGGAGAAAATTCAAGTTTTTGGTTATTCAAATGAGCTTATCAAAGAGGAAAATAAAACCATTTCTAAACCCCATAATGTCATCTCCTTTGAAGATTCGTATTGGAGGAGATGATCTAGGGCTATTTGGCTTAAGGAAGGGGAGCATAATTCCATATACTTTCACATCACCACCTTGAAGCACAAAGTAGCTAATATAGTTTCCAATCTCAAGATAGATCAATAAGATTTCACTAATGAGGATGATATAACTATCAAAATGAAGGATTATTTTATCATCCCTGCTCTTGTTAGACTAGAATCTTTGTGATGTTAGCCAAGGTCAATTGCTGGAAAATATTCCTTCATCATTTTTTACCATCAAAATTCTATTTTAGTTGCAATTCCCTCTTCATTTGAAATTCATAAAGTTGTCTTAGCTTTTGAAGGTGACAAATTTCCATGCCCTAATGGTTTTTTTTCCAAAAACAATGGAACATTGTTGGTAAATATGTGTGTGATGTTTTCAAGGAATTCTTTGGAGCTAGATGCCTCTTAAAAGAGCTTAATTCCACCTTTCTAGCTCTCATTCCTAATAAGGTGGGGGCTAACACTTTGGATTCTTTCCACCCTATCATTCTTCGTAACTCTATTTACAAAATCATTTCTAAGGTCCTTACCCTAAGAATCATTTCTATTCTCTCAGACATCATATCCCCTAAACAAAGTGGCTTTGTCTCGGGCCATCAAATTTTGGATTCAGTTATTATTGCACATGAAAACATCCATTCTCTAGTGGCTTCTCATAACCAAGGGTTCCTCATGAAGTTGGATCTATCAAAGGCTTATGATTGTGTAGATTGGAGTTTCTTATTTAAGATTGTAAAGTCTTTTGGTTTTGGTAATAGATGCATCCATCTCATTTCTCCACTTGTTTTGATAGCTTCCTTGGTTGTCTTGGTCAATGTTTCTTCCTCTAACTTATTTTCTCCATCTAGAGGGATTAGGAAGGGGGATCCCATCTCTCCTATATTATTTATTGTAATGATAGATTGTGTGGGTAGATACATTAAGCATCCCAATGCTCAAGGTAGCATCCATGGCCTTTGTCCCTCTACTTTTTCTAATTCTAGCTCTCATGAATAGTTTGTAGATGACACAATTCTTATGGGGCTTGCCATGGTGAAGGAAGCTAGGAGTTATAAAAATTCCCTAGACCTTTATATTCAATCCTCTGGTCAACTTATCAACTAGGAGAAGAGTTTAGTCTTCTTTGTGAATGCTTTGGAGAGATAGAATAAAATCTTTAGGATTTTGGATTGTGGCATTGTTGCCCTCTCTAGTTTATACCTGGGCCTCCCCCTTTGTTCCAAATCACCTAACTCTTTCTAGGAAATGATCATTGACAAACATAACAAAAAATTAGTGGGATGGAAGGGCACTTTGTTGAGTTAGGCTCACAAAATTATTCTTCTCAAATCTTGCCTTCAAACTCTCTCCATCTATGCTCTTAGGTTGTTCAAAATGTTGATTAAGTATGTTGATGCTATGGAGAAAATTCATTGAAACTTCTTATGGTATGGGATTGAGAACAAAAAAAAGACTTCCTCTCATTTCTTGTGACTTTGTTTGCAAACCCAAGAATCTTGGAGGACTGGGTATTAGACCTATCAGAGATATGAATAAAGCCCTCCTAGCTAAAAAAAGGTTGGAGAGTTTTCAATGAAGATAGGGACTAAAGTGAAATCTAGAAGAGTAAATATGTTCAACACTCTCCCACTTTGAATAGATTCCTACTTGCTGATCATTTAAAGAATGTTTCTTCCCTTTGGAAAGTTGTCCAAGCTTTGAAGAATATCCTGACCAAATGTTGTAAATGGAAGTTAGGTGATGGTAAACTATTTGTTTCTGAAAGGATAACTGGTTATTGAGTTCTCTCCTGAACTTATTTTATAATAATATTCATATCATTAAGACAACTTTAGAGATAAAGTTATTGACTACTAGGATAACAATAGATGGGTGGATCTTTCTACTCTAGATGTCAATCTTCATCCTTTCCAAATCTCTCTTTTCTCTATCTATATCAATCTAACTCCCAAGACAAGGTCATCTGGGCTTTTCATCCAAGTGGTAACTTCAAAATTTCCTCCCTTATTTTGAGAAGAGAATTGATCTCCCATGGGTTAAAGCCTAGACCAAATTTTTAACTCCTAATATTGAGATTTTCTTCTCAATTTCTATATAGAAAAAAATTCTTAGAGAAAGAGGGATGATCATTAACAATTGGTGTTGTCTTTTTAGGAAGGATATGGAATCTGTCAACCATATTTTTCTTCATTGCTATTTTTCTAGGGATATTTGGAAGGAAATTTTGAATTTCTAGGAAATTCAATGGACCTTTCAAGAAAATCTTGTAGATAGTTTTCTAAGCTGGTGTAGTCCCTTTAGAGGAGAACTTGTTAGCACCCTCTAGTAGTACTCTTTCCCCCATATTGGTTGGGGCTTATGGAAAGAAAGGAATGACATAATTTTTAGAGATACAAGCACCCCCTCTTGGGTCATAAGTAAAAAAAATATTATGAACTTAAAGGAGAATTTTATTTCTTATTTTGGTCCCTCAACTAATCTCAACATGGAGCATCCAAGTCAAAATTGCATACTTAAAAAGGACAATTTGAGGGAGAATATTATCTGGTTATCTCCTCCCAATGGATGAATTAAGGCTAATTTTGATGGGGCCTCCAAAGGGAACCCTAACAAGGTTGGTTGTGGGGGTTTCATAAGAGATTGCAATTGCAATATCATAAGGGCTCAGGCTATTCCCCTTGGTATAAATTCAAGTCATAAAGATGAGATGGTAGGGGCTTGTTGCATGATCAAGCTGGCTGAGGATACTAGCAGTAGGAACCTTTGGCTAGAAGCTGTGTGAGGCCTCACCCTGACCCTTTGTATCCTTAGTTGTTACTTTATCATTTTGATACTCATGACTTGAGATGTCGAGACATTATCTGATGCTTAGAACATGCTATATTATTTCATGTTGTGCAATGTTATTTTCAGATGTTTGATGTTTTTCATTTAATGTTTTATGTATATATATGTTGATGAATTAAGAAAAAGGTAGGATTAACATTTTGGTTTAAGATATTTTAAATGGTTAAGAATTGAATAGGATGAGAGGAACCCTGATTGATGTATGTTTCAATTTATGTGAATTTATGATACGTATACATACATATGTACATGTGATTTTCGGGACGACTAATGGGTGAAATGAGTGTGCGGATATTTTAGCCAAGAAAATCGACGGAGGAATAGAACTGATCTTTATTGCTAATTTTGGAAACCTTGTTGTTTGTAATTAAATTAAGATGTATGTATGTATCCTCATGTGATCAGTAAATGTTAATGTTCGTAACTATGTTCTTATGGTGTCGCTTGACACTCGTGAATTGTTTATGTTCTTTAGTGTGTTGATTAGGGTTAGTTGTATAACCTTTGGACCCAAGTTAGTTTAGTTGGTGTCAGTTTGCTATTGGGTTCTTAATTGAGGTTAGTCATCCCTTAATCTGAATTAGTGCTTAATCTGTAATGTTAGAGTAGTTAGATGGTCCTATTTTATTCCTAGCTTTTTTTTGGCTCTAACCTTTTTCCTAAGGCTTAAAACATGAAATCATTATACCCAAAGGGTATGGGTATGGGTTAGGGGTCTTTTCCAACCCCTAAGCCCCTTTTTTTGACTTTTGAGGCCACTCAAAAAGTCTCTTTTTACTTTTGTGCGAAAATTGACTATGGCTACCATGAGTTTCATCACCCCACCTCCACTTAGTGATTAACCATAGTGTGGGTTGAGTTAGGAATTTCTAGAATTGTAAGTGGGTGAGAGAAGTTATGGATCTTTTTGGTGGGTGAGTTTGAGGCTTATTTAGAGGCCTTTCTTGGAGTAGTTTAGGTTGTTACCTAATCTCTACATCTAGAGAGGAGTCTTGGAAGATTGGAGCAAGGAAGGAAAAAGCTCGACTCAAACTTGTTCATTTCCATTACCTCTTTGTGAAGGTAGGAATTCTCATCTCCCTTGTTCAGATTTCATGTTTGTTTCATGCTTATGCTACCTTGTTGTTGTGTGAATGTTTGTAGGATTGTGGGTATATTGGGAAGATTTGAAAACCATGTTATTTTGGATGATTTCTTTTCATGTTTATGTTTGAAATTTGGAGATTTTATTGCATGGGTGTTTTGATATTACTCACCCTTGGATAGGGCAGAAGTTACCAATTTTGGGAAAGGTTTGTTTAGTCAGACTCCAACCAGTGTAGAGTCTCTTCTGAGGATGAGAAGAGGGATAAAGGGTAGGGTGTTATGGGCCCCTACCTATCAACACAAACCTTATATGATTATGGTATGTTGAAATGGAAGAACGGAAGTTCTTGGTTTATAGCCCCGATTGGGCATCTGTTTGGTGTTGTGCTTGACTTCTCTTGGTTGGAAGAATCCACCTTTCCCTAGTGTTGATTCATTGTGAATCATATAGTGAAAACCTTGTATGAATATGCATGTTTGATTTGTTTCTTGGTCATGCTTGTTATCACCTAATCAAATTTTGTTTCCTCCACGGTTCGTAGAAATGTGTTGCAGAATTTGTTATGAATCCCTTGATGAGGGTCATGAAGAAAGTTCAATTGAATTGTTGTAATTCAAGATTGAAATCCTATGTAATTTGTATTTCTAAACTTTGTGGTAATGGCAACGAAGCTGAGTTTTCTTCTTGGTTCTTTCCTGGCTGAGCCTTTGAATCAGTTTTGCCAATAAAATTGGTGTTTGAGTATATTTGCTTCTCATGTGATTTAATCAAAAAAATTTAATTGGATGGATACACCTCAACATAAGATGGAATTGATGTTGATTTAATTTGGCAAAATTTCAAGTTTCCTTATATGTTCAAAAAGAAAATTATGTTAAGGAAAGAAAAATAATGGCTATGGTTGATATTTTGCAATTCAAGTTGTATGGGAGATCAAACAAATATGGTGTTATTGTGCCACAAACTATTGGATCCATGTTTTAACTCTATTCAAAAAATTCACCTTGAAAAAAAAAAAAATTTGCATTGCCTTGTAATTCTTTACTTAGAAAATTTTCAAAAAAAAAGTGTTTTAAGAGAGTAAAAACTCTCTGTCTTTTGTATGGGGTTGAAGATTTAAATGCCTCCTTGCAATAGAGAATATTCTTCAGAATATTCTTATATTTAAAATTTGAAATAAAACAAAGTAGAAAGAAAACATAATCCTATATGTTTAAAATTATAAAAGAAATTTCAAAAAAAAAATATCTATCTTTCATATCTTCTAAATATCCTTCTCACCTATTTAACTTTTGCATTTACTTCTCTTCTTGGGCGTCAGTTCATAAGCTTCAATTTAAAAAGGTTTTATTTTTTTTAAAAATGTGAGCAAAGTCAAATTATGCTGCCATCGTGAAGTCATTATACCTCCACCCTGCTCTTGGAATGCGTTGGCCCTCTTGTCATGGTTAATATTGCTTTGTGAATAGACTTGTTTAAAGTCCTTACTTCCCTCCATTTAACTCTCCATGTCACTTTGCCAAAAGGAGGGTCTGTGTTTGATCCCCTTGGTAGAGAGTTGTACTTTTTGCAGCGCTTGGGAAATGCGCAAGGTTTGGGGGTGTGGGGAGGTCGATGTGATTGGTGGGAGAGGGGTTAGAGTAGGAGTTAAGGGTTAGTGTTAGGTTTAGTATAGGTTAGTTAGTATAGTATTATATTTGTGAGTTAGTTTAGCTTAGTAAGGATTAGTATATGTTAGTTAGGTTAGGTTAGTTGTTGATAGTTAGTTTGCTTTTATTAATTTATTGTACTTTGTGTTTTATAAACTTAAGTTAGAGCATAGGGTGTTAGTTTTTTTTAATTGAATGTAGTTAGTTAGTTTTATTATTTAGTATAGTTTTATTTATTTATTTTGTCAATGCAAATTTGGTTAGTTTAATATTAATGGTTGTTTTAGATGTTCTTTTGTTTCGTTTTAAAATATATAAATATATATAATTGGGTTAAAGCTTTTAATTCAATTAAATCTTAAAGATATGTTTTGTTATTTGTTAAATAAATTTAGCTATATTTTTGTTAATTCTTTTTTAATAGTATTTAATTAATTTAAAGATTAGATTACATTAGATGTAGTTAGTTTAGTTTTACAATTAATTTAGTTGTTAATCAACATAGAAAGCCATAACTTAATGATTAGTTAAAAGATTAGTTAACTTTAAGATTAATATTAAATTAGTCTTCGAATATATATATTTTTAATATAGTTTAGTTGCTATTATAGTTTTAATTTTGTGTCAATTGAATTTGGTATTTGATTTGCGATTGTATTAGAATTAAAATGATAAGTGTAGTTTGGTTATGAATTAAGTATCATGTTAAATTAATATTAATTTATAGGTTCTACCATCATTTAAATTAGTGTAATGTTAGTGCTATGCTGATATGATTTTAACTAGTTTAAATGTATTATTGATTTATATTTAGCTAGTTTTTATTTCATTAAATTTAAACTTAGTAAGATTTTGATGGTTTATTAATATGTTAAAATAATTGAAATGTTTAAAGTTAACAAAATTTGATATACATATATTCAATTTTAATTCTACTTAAATTGTTTTTCCTTAAAGTGACTTTTTAATATTGGTTAATTTGTAAATCGATAATTGTCTAAGATTTTTATAGTTGATTTTGATTATATACTTTCAATGAACGTAAACTCGAATACATTTACATTGTCATTTAATTAATTGTTTCTTATTGTTGTAAGTTAATGTAAGAACGTAAATAATGATCGATATCAACTTTATAATGAGGGTATTAATTTAACAGTGTAGAAAACCTTTACCTAAACTGTGAGCATAACCTTATCATCTTAGTGTATTTTAATTATCTAAAAAAAAAAAAGAGTTTTGTGTGTTTTTTTGCCCTCGTAGTTTGGGCATGACAAGATGACTCTAGGAATATCCTAAATAATAAACAAGACCCTGTATAGAATATTTCTAACCTCCTTAGTGAAAGTAAATAAGACCTCAACTTTTTCCATAATGTGTTCATTTCTCATGACTACTATGAGATGAACATGCTGGCAAATTGGATGGCCAACCTAGCAGTTCAAAGTAACGATATCGTCACATGGAATGACCAACTAAGCATGGATGGTGTATTAAGAGAAAAAGGTAATTATGAGAGAAACATATTTTGAGAAGAGAAAATCAATATTTGATATTCCTACAGCCTCCTCATAGCTTCCATTTATTATTTTAAATGGAATAGTTTCCATGCTTGCATGTCTGTTAGAACCTCACACAAATTATGGGTATTTTTTGGGCTTTCAAGAGGTAATACATAGAACTTTTCTTGGTGCTTTTCTTTGCATTTTTTAGTCATATCATTTTTGGAAGAAACTCTCTTTATGAATATGGGTGGGGATGCAAAAAAACTAGAACCTAAGAAGTGCCACTTCTAAAAAAGTAAAAAAGAAGTATGGCATTAGCTCAAGAAAGGAAAGGTGACCAGTTTCATTGAGAAACTTCATGGTTACAAACCTCATGTGATGGAACACTTCTATAAAGCTTGGGATGGTGATAAGGTTAATCTCTATGGTAGATAATTCATCATTAATGTTAATTTCATTGCTAAAGTTATTGGGTTGCTAAGTGAAGAAATGGAATTTTTTAAGCAAAAAAAAGCTTCCGACAAGGCAATCAAGCATTTTCCCAAAAATGATCAGGAGGATGCTAAACTAGTTAAGGTTGGTAATTTTTACGACTTGCTCAAATTAAGGATATCTGGAAGGAGGTCCTCACTTGTGTGTGGATGTATTTCATTCTAGATGGTAGGGTTTCTAGAGTACATCTCTATCACTTTGTTTTTTTGAATCATTTCCGCTACAAGAAAATAATTTCATTCCCATACTACTTGGTGAATTCTCTCCTCTCTGGGCTTAAAGCCCACTAGAAATAGGCTTCTAGACCTATTATCCATTAGGGTCTCATCATGCTTATCACTAAGTTTTTTTGTGGCAGTACCCTACTCACTCTATTTCTATTTCTAGTAGCAAACAAAAGAGGGAAGAGGAAGATTCGCCAAGCAAAAAGGATATTGTTGGTGACTCTTTGCTGAAAAAAAAAATTAGTTGTCAATGTGTCCTGACGATGGAAATAGACTCTGAGCAAGCACATGAGATTTGTGTTAGAAGTGCTTTAGAATAACTAAGAGGGGGGGGGTGAATCGGTTATTCTAGGTCCAAATATCCTATTCAAACTTTTCTTACTGAGTGTAGTGAGCCCAATCAACCATTCATTCATCCAAGCTTTAACTTTTCTAATCAGCAAGTTACTACAAATCAAAACGCAAGCTAAAACATAAAAAATCAACACATAACATAGTGATCTATGTGGGAACCCAATTTGGGAAAAACCACCAGTAACATGTTACTCAATCCTCACTCTTCTGAAGTGATGCCATATAAAAGGCCTACCCTATTAAAGGCTTGCAACACACTGTCAAATGTGACCTTGTTAGAGGATTTAACCACCTTGTTAGAAGTGGGCCTAGTTAGAAGACTTTTGAACATTGGAATGCCACCCTGTTAAAGGATTTACATATGGCTATTAGGCCAACCTAAGTCCATAGGATTTTCACTTCTATCCTAACACATACAATTTCTAGAGAGTAACAATTAGGGACTTTGACCTAAATATAGCATAAAATTGAACTTGTAGATCTTAGATCACTCTTCAGCTCTTCTCATTTCTTGGCCTTCAATAACTGCAACTCTTGACAACTTGCCCTCCTTTCAAGCTTAGCCTCCTTGAGTCTCCATGCTCAATGTACTAGTGCAATCATCTCTTCTTGAACACTTGTAAAAGTAGAGCCTCTATGCTCTTCCTTCACCTAGATGTCTTCTCCTTGACACCCTTCTAACCACTTCATAATTTGGCACTTTAGCAACAACAACATCAACAACATTTGCTTCTTGGTCTGTGACTCCTTAAATAGAAGTCTTGGAGTTCCTTTTCCTGCTTGATTCTTCCATTCTTTAATTTCAAATCATATGGATTAGGTAGGATTCATTATATCTAACCCATATTTTGTTTCCTCTAGAAACTTCTTGAATAATCCTTTCAAATTTTCCCTAAAATGGTTTACATAGAATTTTGTGCCACCAGCTCATCATCCTTATCCTCCAAATAGTTCACAAAATTCAAGGTAACCACTTTTTTGGCTCATATTTGGTGAATTTTCATCATTTAAAATAATGCAATAGCTCAACACTATTGAAATACTAGTGCTCGACACAGACTATGTTGCTCGGCATCAACTATGTTTTTCCTGATGCTCGACACGTGAAGATTACTCGGCACCAACTTAAGGTTTTTTAATGCTTGGCACCTAAACATTACTCAGCACCTGAAGATCACTTGGCACACACTAGAATTTCCTATTGCTCGGCTCCAACTAAGAATTTTCTCAGCTTCAACTAGCTTGCTCAACACCCACTGATGAATTTAGTTTAAGCTTTGCGGTCAACCTTGTTACTACTTATTCCTCTAATGTTTCTAATTGTGACCAACCTCTATATCTTTGAATATGTTATTAGTACATCATTTAATCATTGTCTTAGCTGATCCTTGCACTTTATCACATTATCATAACTCAACCTTTCCTTTAGGTACTCTTGTTACATCTTGTTGATCAAATCCTCTTAATCAATCAACTAAGTGATAGTACTTGGATCTTATAAGAAAATGTCATTCCTACAAATAATAGGTTTGACATCAATGACAAAACAATGATTGAAAAAATTCTTTATCAACATTCCTCCTTCTTTGCAAAAATCTCCCTCTTTGATTTTCAACAATGACCTTTTCAATCAAATTTCCAACAATCTCCCTCTTTGGCATTGATGGCAAACCAAATTGATCAACCATTAGACTACACTATTCAACCACAAGCTAACTAGGTTAGAACAGTAAGTCAAATGCCAAAAAGTAATTTTATTAACATCAATTTTCACATCTCCCTCTACTATCCTGATTACTTCATCACTACTTCTCCCTCTTAGCTGTTGTATCCTTATTCTTTGTTTCTCCCTCTGTATTGCTTATCCTCTGTTGTTTTGATCAACTTCTTCATCTTCTCCTATCAACTTTTGATTATTTCTATATACTTCTTCCTCTATATTTATTTGATTAGATTCTACATTTTCTTGACATTTCTCCCTCATACTTTTGATCACATGTTGTTGATCAGTTTCTTACAACTTCTACCTCTTTGACAACAATGCCAAAGACATATTAGCATTTTAATATGCAAGTGTAGCTTTTACAGGTTCATTCAATTTCTCCCTTTGTCACCTTGCTTGTGACTAATTTGGAACTTCTACACTTTGATTACTTCAGGCATGAATCCTAAAGTAAATATCCTTTATATCAATGTATAATTTCTTCAACAATCAGCTCATTTGATGCAGGGCAATCTTTTCTTGTTCTTAAGTAGCCTTGGCTAGGGGTATCACCCCTAACTTACCTCTAAGATACTCAAAATCATCTTTAGGTAGTGCTTTGTGAAGATGTCAGTGATATGTTCCTTTGAGCTGACATATTCCATCTTCACTTGTTTGTCTTCCACCAACTCTCTTACATAGTGATACTTGATTGCAATATGTTTGGTCTTAGCATGCATTACAGGGTTCTTTAATATGTTGATAGCACTTGTATTATCAAAATAAAGTATCACAAGATCGTTTACCTCTTCCTTTATACCTTGCAAAAAATATTTGATCCATACAATATTGGTGCAATTGGTAGCAGTTTGTAACGCCCCGCCAAGGGATCCAAAAGAATTAACCTAAAGTTTCACTAAGTTTGCTAAATATTTTTTTTTTTAAAGTAAGAATGTATAACATACACATCAAACACATAGTAGCGGAAGCAATAACATGTAATCATCGACAAACATACATTGTAAGTTACATTTCCTAAGGATCCCAAGACGTTGAGTCACGTTTAAATTTAATTAATTCTAAGTCTAACAACTATCACATACATATGAAAGAATAATCAGAAAGTCCCATGTCCATTATATACATTTGTTCCGAATGCCTCTTGGCAAATTAATTCGGAATGCTCAATCATCCTCTGTACAAGTCACAGGGTATGAAAGGCTTAAAAGAATATACATATGTAAAGATAAAGATACAACATCCTCAAATCCATGATACAAGGTACAGTAAAAATATATAAATCTATTCACCATACCTGATACATCCATACATCCATAATGATAAAACATCTATCATAAAATCTAACCATCCATCATAATAATCCAAGAACATAGTGAAGATAAATGCCAATCACGAAAACTCCAGCCACGGTGATCATGGAACGGATCTCAATGGTAAGAGTAAAAAGCACTACCACCCGACCATGTGGAACCTAAATGGTCCACTCCCACTGCGCTGAGGAGATAGTCTCAAGTCCCAAATAGGATAACAAAACCTATAATCATAAATACTCTCTAAGTCCAGGAAATCCTATAAGTATGCTAACTCAAGGGTTCCTAAAAAGATCGACATCTAAATCCCAGAGGTACCACAAGACACATAGGAAACCTAATATGCAAGCGGGAAAGTGTCATCGCAAAAGTCACGTAGAAGTTACCCGAGCAATCCCTTAGGAATCCCGGGTCCCTACTGATCCTGCGGCCACTAGTATCCTCTCGTACTGACGAGGCATACTATGGAATGCAAGGTCGTAACCAAGCGTTCTCTCTACCCCATCCTAGTCTGTACTAGCACTCAAGGCATGGGAGAGAACATACAATTATCTTATTAGGTTCATTTTCCCTTATTTAGTGTAAATGTTTTCACTTATTAAATCAACTTACAATGGGTTACTCTAGGAAGCCTCTTAGGGCCCCGATCCCCATTGCAAGCCACTTCCCGACTCTACACATAGATAACCTACCCTAAGCTCATGAAAATACAAATCAAGAATCATAATAAAACCACCTCAGTCCTATATGAGCAACTGAAAAGAAATCATAAAAGATAAGCCACAAAACTACATCAGTTCTTCATGAGCAACAGATAAGCATCCAATAATAATCATATGATCACGACAGTTCTCTATCAGCAACTGAAGGCATCAATGATAAATCACAAAATCCAATGGTTCTCCAATGAGCAACCAAAAAGTATCCCAATAGTAAATCACAATACTGATCAAAGACTCCAAAATGGTCAAGTCAAAACATGACATCATCAATAACATAACAAACACTTCAGTCCTCTCAAGCGACCGAAAATCAATCCAAGAATAACTGATCGAGACTCAAAAATGGTTAAGTCAGGTATCTCAAATACATACATCTCAGCTTCACACAAGGAAACTGGAAACCAATAACAAACAGTAAACACAATCATGTCATAGAGCACTTCATCACATTACCATGGTCAGGTTAAGAAAGATCGAGACCAAATCATCATGACATCACATTCACAACCCCGAGCCTCTGGTAACAACCTAAACTGGTCAAAGCTAAGTCAACCCCAAAACATAAACAGTACATAAGACAAGATGCAAGCACATGTTTTTGGTTTATTTTAAATCACATGGTTGGGTTAAATACAAGTTTTCAGTTTCCTCGTTTCAATGTATATTTTCGAGTAGATAGGAATCACAATTTTACCCTTGTAATTAAACCCATTTCTATATTTAAAAGTTTGTACAATTACCCTATAGATAATCTAAGGATAAAAATTTATTTAAAATTAATCGTCATTGATTTTAAATAAAATATCTATCAATTTCATCAAAATCAAAATCATTAATAATTCTATAAATCCATTAACTAATTAATCTAAATTAAAATTATATTTAATTAAGTTAATTAATAATGATATAATTAATCTTATTCATAATTCTACAATTTTATTTAACCATAGCCATCATTAATTAAATTAAACTAGTTTAAATTTATTAATAATTATCTGAATAAGCACTCATTTTAATATCTCATTAACTATCAATTTATTAATATTTTTTTTTTTTTTTTTTTTAAACAAAACTATTAATAAATTGATAACTTCACATAATTGTATCTAAATATATTTAGTAAATTAAAATAACTTAAATTTAATAACATTAAAAATTAACAACCTAAATATATATATATATATATATATATATATATATATATATATATATATATATATATATATATATATATATATATATATATATATATATATATATATATATATTTATTTATTTATTTATTTATTTTATTATTATTATTATTATTTTTTATTTTTAAACTTTTAATTGAATCAATATTCACTAAATTAAAATAAATATAACTTAATTTTAATAATAATAAATAAAACTGTTAATAAATCATGATCAATTTATGATAATAAACTTTTATTAAAAATTATCATTAATTATCTAAAACTTTTATTAAAATTATTAATATTTAATATTAAAAATTAAACTTTCACACAATTCAAACTTAACACATATCTTTCAAAATCTATGCGATTTAATATAATCGCAGGCTGTCGGCTTAATACATAGCCATGCGGCCATTTAATGGTACCCCTGCATCGCAGGTACGTACCCTGAGATCGCAGGCCCCCTCGCCGACCAATGAGAGGTAAGTACAGTGGGGGGGGAATGCTATGAATTAAATTTTAAATATATTATTATTATTATTATTATTATTTTTTTTTTTTTTTTTTTTTTTTTAATTTATAAAACTTAAATAAAACAAATTTTCGATAATATGTTTTAAATAAAATTTTAATCAAAACAATTCCTCTTCCATAAATATATTTAATTATAAAATAATAATTGCCATTTTAATCTGATAGGAAAGATAAATTGAATCATTCGAATTTCAATCTAAAATTTTCAACCCTTCCCCGATTAAATCCATATTTCTTTAATCTATCAAACAAGGATGTCTGATCACTCTTCTAATTTTGTGTATGCCGAATATATTAACAAGCATTTAATAATTTACAATATTGAAATATTTAAGCTTTCATCACAGAGAATTTAGATATACAATTCACAGGCATGAAGAAGATAGGAATATCAAATTGCATAATTCAATCAGTGATCACAACACAAGATCCTACCTCAATCTGATGCTAACACGTAACCAATCGAGAATTGTGAGAAGATTCGCTTCCACAAATTTGCATCCAGATTCGTCCCTAAAAATTTCTCTCCCCAAAATTCCTGTCCAATCTTCATGTCCCCAGAAATGAACCTTCAATGTTGTGATAAGGAATTTTCTCCTCAAATCGGGGCACTAATTGTGCGTTCACCCGAGAAGACTCTTTGCACAACTGAGTTAACTCCAAATTAACTTTTCTTATCTTTTCTTTTAATTTGCATTCATCTTTTATGCACATTAAGTTGAATTATTAAATAACTTTATTTAATATTCCACTTGACTTCTATTTTTAATCTTTATTACTTTTAATCTCATGCGCACTTTATGAAATTAAAGTAACATTATTATTTTCACTTATTTTTTTATCTTTTAATAAATTTCTTTTATTTAATCTTATGCATAAGTCATGCGAACTAGAATCTTTTATTAAATAATTATATTTTCACTTTTTAAATTATTTTAGAAAATAAATTGGTAAAAATATTTATTAACTCAAATAATAATAATATTTAGCATTTATTTAAAAATGAACTCTAAATATATTATTATTAAATTAACTAAATATTATCAAGTTCTAAATTTAGACTTAAAGCTTTTATCTCCAAATTTAATTCCTTTCATTTAATTAATTTCTCAATTTAAATAAAAATAATAATTAAATATTAAAATGTCATAATAATCTTCTATTAAATTAAATCATTAATTAATCGTTTTAATTAATTTCTTCTATATTTAAACTCATGCCTAGATCATGCGATCTAGAAACCTTTAATAATTTAATATCTTTTCCACTTTTAATTTATTTAAGAAACTTTAATTGATAAAATATTTATTAATTCAATTAATAATAATATTTAGCATTTATTTAAAAATGAACTCTAAATATATATTATTATTAAATTAAATAAATATTATCACATTCTAAAATTATACTTAAAACTTTTATTTCCAAATTTAATACTTTTTATTTAATTAATTTCTTAATTAATTAAATATAATTAAATATTAAAATATCATAATAATTTTCTATTAAATTAAATCATTAATTAATCCTTTTAATTAAACTTAATTAATAGAAAATACATCAAGGACTCATAAAGCAACATATGAAAACCCATCATAGAAGAACACATACTAAATCAAACAAAAAGGGTTATAATCATGAAATAACATCATTTGATGCATTCGGAGGGTACTTAACTCAGATACTTGTCCTAATTATCAATTAGGACAATTGGCTAAAGGGTTTAGGAATTGGACTTAAGAGTTTATCTCCCCTCTCTTACCATTGAGATAATGCGATAGGGTACGCTCATCCTGGCAATTCAGAGAAGTCGATACCCGGTACCTGCAACCTGCATAAAATTCACGCATGTACTGACGCAATATTCTAAGCTAAACAGACAATGGCAGGAAGTGGTGCATCGTGTAGATCCTGACTAGCAGGTGACTACGACTCCCTTCCTTAACCACATCAGAAACACCATACATAAAGAAAACAAACACGCACACCATACACATGCAGTATGGGGTAAGTATCCATAAGAAAGCACATGTGATAATAAACCATATAACTAATCATCATTGATAATTGAAAACATTGAATAATCATCATACATGCATGAAATATAGAGTACCAAGTAATCTCATCATATAATAAACTGAGTGTAAAACAACATCTGATAATCTCTCAAATAATAATACTGATCATCAAACATAAATTGGCCTAAAAGAGTTTGGCAATGAAGACTAAAATGCGACTTAGGGGCAGGCACTACACAGTTGCAACATATCTAGCTTCAGTAGTGCATTGTGAGGTACAGCTTTGTTTTTTGTTGGTCCATGTATCAATCTTTTTCCCAAGAAAAGTGCTCCTCCACTAGTTTTTTTTTTTGTCATGAATGTTGTTGGGCATTCATTTTCCACGAGGTCAATGGTAGGAATCCATAGTGTAATTCCTCTCTTGAAAAGCAAATCTTTTTAAGGATCCACTCCAAGGTTCAGTGTTTGTCTTACGACGTACCAAAATCTGCTCAGTAGAAGATAAATGTGAGTGTTCACAAGGAGGCCTTTGCTGGTTCTAAAAACTCTTTTATCTTGGAATCGAAGTAAAATATGTTCACTATCTCAAAATATCACACCAAAAGAACAATATTTTTGTATTTTTTGTTTTTCAATGAATGCAACTCTAACAATGCAGCTACTATGAGGTCCTACTCTAACAAGGGGTTAGCAAAGCAAATAATGAAATTGAAAAAAAATAACATGAAATCAAATAACTTGAAACTAAAATTCCTAAATGGACATAAGCTATAGAACATAACATGTTGCGAGTTAAACCTTCGAAGAAATTGGTAGGAAACCAATGAAAACAAGAGCAGCGCTTCCTAGAATCCACTAATGCAATCATCAATGAGAATATTTAACAAATCAAATGATGTTTCACTCTTCATCAAATCACAAGGCCATAGAAAGTGCGCTCATGCTAGACAAAAAGCTATGTAGACACAATTGGGTGATCTCTTCTAAAGCTTGTTACATCAACAAAATTCATATATCTATAGCAAACACCAGAACTAAAAGATCACACAACCAGAAACAACGCAATAAAATTTTGGCTCAATCACAATCTCATGAATAAAATCCACAAAACAATGACACATTCAGGCAAGAATAACTACACTTTGAATTCTAGCACCAAAAGCATAACTTTATTACATAATAACGACGGTCCTTCTTACATTTTACAATGAGATATTTATAAGAAATCGTCTCCTCAATTTGTGTTGAGAGTGAGAGATATCTTGATGCAATAAAATGCTTTTAAAACATTTAAACAAACTAAATATATACAAACTGACAATCTAACTGGTGCTTAGAGGGACTCCATCCATATTTTATTCATTAATTGGATGCATGAGCCCTTTACATGTCAAAAATAGAGAAAACATGAGAGAGAAAGTAGGAGGAGGCCATCAGTCAAAGTGGAAGTGCATGGAGGCATCAAAAATGGAAACTGGCCCTTTACTAGGTGTGTGTCGGAGTTAACTTGCCATCAGAATGTGCTCCTAATGCATGGAAAGTGTTATTTTTGGAACTGGCAGTCAACTATTAGTGCACCTCTAAATTGCGGAGCTGTGTACATGCGGAGCTCAAAAATATGAAGCTGTGGACTTGTGTACCTATGGAGTTGTGAACCTGCAGACCTCAGAAGCTCAATTTGCCAAAAAATTAAAGTTCTCAATTTTGAAAATGGTTCTTGGGTTTTTCTTAAATGAGGTTTTAGATCATTTTTTGTATACATTCTTTGCCCTTTTTTGATGATTTATGCCCTCTTTATAGCCAATCAATTTCATAAACTTAAACTCCTTCTGCTTCGTCAATCTAAAATCCCAAGGCACTTGTGTTGAATCTTGCCATTAATAGCCGCATAAGATGAGGAACATGTTCCACTTCATGTGTCCAACCTCTGTATCTTCGACCTCTATCTTCTCTACAACCACCTTATCCTTCCCAGCGAGAAACCAAGTGATCCAGATGATCAAATATTTGAAACTTTTTCATATTTTTTCACAAATTTTTCTAGGCATTTTTAAATGGCTTTTTCGGAGATCTTCTGCTCAAAATTTCAAGTTAAAACTTTCATCAGTCCCTAAAATTAGGCAACTAAAGGCTCACTATTTTAGGGACTAAAATTAGATCTTCAGTTCTTCTTTCCAACGGTGTAAACGGTTTTGAATTCCAAGCTCCGAGTCAAAAGTTATGATCCCAGCAAGTTAAGGATACCTTTTTTACCTACACAAATAATAAAATATTAGTCCGTAGATTTGAAAATGCTTAATTAAGACAAACACTTCTGAAAGACAAATTTCAGACCTTTTATTTTATTTATTTGGGCACGCACACTAGGGGGCACACGCGGCACCTTTCGTGAGGGGTGCGGGCGTGGCACACCTCCATGAGGGGCACATGCAATGCACGGTGCCTCCATGGAGCGCGCGGCACGTGGCGTGCCTCCATGAGGGGCGTGCACATGGTGCACCTCCATTGGTGGTGCACAGTGCCTCCATGGAGGGCGTGCGTGTGGCGTGCCTCCATTGACGGTGCACGCTAGCCTCCATGTGCAGCACACAAAAAAAATTATTTAATTTTTTTATTTTTTATTTTTTATTTTTAAAATTTTTTATTTAAATTTTTTTATTTAAATTTTATTTAAATTTTTTTTAAAATGTTTTGATTTTTTGGTTTTTTTGACTCTAAAATTCTAACTTCTAACCAAATTTTCTTCTCTCGACTCCCGAACTATGAGTCCAAGAGTCAAAAAAAGTAGGGGGTCCCCATTCTTAGTAAGGAATGGGGCATGTGTTATGGACACCACAACAAATGTTACCTCCCCAATTTGCATCAGTGTAGGCTTTCAGTTCAAACTTTTCAATTCTCTTGTAGTATAGACCAAAGTCATCAATTCCTTTTAGATATCTCAGTATTCTCCTAACTACCATTAAATGATTTTCTCTTAGATGTGCAAAAAATCTTGCCACTATTCCAACAGCTAATGCAATGTCTAGTCTACTATGTACACCATACTACAACTTTCCAATTATTGATCTATACAATGTCTGATTTACTTCAGCAGACTCATCATTTTTGGATAACTTATGTCATGTTGTCATTGGTGTGCTAACTAGTTTGGAATCTTCTAATCCAAATGTCTTAAGTACCTCCTTGATGGATTTGGATTGGATCACAAATATGACATGCTTCAATTGATGCACTTGCAATCCAACAAAGAATTTGATTTTTCCAAATATTGACATCTCAAATTCATGCTTCATTTGATCAGCAAAATCTTTGCAAAGAGCATCTTTTCCTCCAAATATTATATCATCAACAAATATTTCTAATATCAAAATGCCTTTACCTTTTTTAGCTTTGATATACAAGTTGTTGTTGTCATCTATTCTCTCAAATCCTATCTTTACAAGATATTTGTGCAATCTCTCATACCATGCTCTAGGTGCTTGTTTCAATCCATAAAGTTCTTTGTGCAGTTTGCAAACCATGTCCTTTTTCTTGTCATTAACAAATCCCTTTAGTTTTTCTATGTAGAATTCCTCTTCTAGTATACCATTTAGAAATGTAGACTTGACATCCATTTGGTAGACTTCGAAACCTTTGTATGCAGCATATGCAAGCAGTGTTCTTACTCCTTCCATTCTTGCAATAGGGGAAAATGTTTCCCCATAATCCAATCATTCTTCTTGTGCATAGCCTTTACAAACTAATCCGGCTTTGTTTCTTGTTATCTCTCCATTCTCATCAAGTTTTTTCCTAAACACCCATTTGGTACCAATTACATTCTTATCAGCCGGTCTAGGAACTAGGGTCCACGTTTTGTTCTTCTTAATCTAATCTATCTCCTCTTCCATAGCTTTATACCAGTCATCATCTTGTAGTGGATCTTTCACTATTTTGGGTTCAACCTTACTCAATAGACATGATTCATTCCTAAGTCTATTCCTTGTCATTGGTTTAGCATCCTTGTCACCAAAAATTTGATCTGTAGGGTGATGTCTTCTTACCTATTTGGCTAACCTTGGTTCTATCCTTCTCTCCATGTTTGATCCTTTAGTTTCAAAGTCATCTTGATCTTCTATATCTGGTGCTTCACCACTTCTCTCATGTATACTTATTTTTGAATCAGAATGTGCATTTTCTACATTTTGCAGCTTGACATTCATTGGTTGTGACTCGGCTGATACTGAAATTTGTTATTGATTCCCAACTTGATTTGTAGCATTATCTTCAACAATCATTTCTTCATAGAAGTATACAAAGGATCTATAATCCTCTAATTTCTTGGACTCGTCAACTTGAACTTTTGCATGCTCATCAAAATTTACATTTCCATTCTCCACAATCTTGTTAGTGTTGGTATTCAAACACTTATATGCTTTGCTTCTAGTGGAGTATCCAAGGAATATGCCTTCATCACTTTTTGCATCAAACATTTCATTTCTAGTATCTTTAAGAATATAGCATTTACAACCAAAGACTTTGAAATATTTTACATTAGGTTAGTGATCATACCATAGTTCAAAAGGTGTCGCATTTGTACCTTTCTTAACTTGGACTCTATTCAAGGTGTAAACAATAGTACTAACAGCTTCTCTCCACTATTTTAGAGCAACATTTTTCTCCATCATCAAGATTATAGCATAGTCAATCACTAATCTGTTCCTTCTTTCAGAAATACCATTCTATGGCAGAGTCCTTGGTGCTGATGTTTGTCTGTTGATGTCTTTGTCATTGCAGAATATTTCAAACTCTTTTGATGTAAACTCACCTCCTTTGTCTAACCTTAAGAATTTCAGATTCTTTCCTATTTCCTTCTCAACTCTGGCCAAATACCACTTGAACATTTGAAATGCATCAGATTTTTGCTTTAAAAACATAGTAGTCATCATCAGTGAATAGTCATCTACAAATAACATTATGTATTTGTCTCCTAGGTAGCTTTGCATTTCTATTAGACCACATAAGTATGTATGGACTAACTCTAGTACTTCTTTGGAAGTGTATGTTTTACTTTTGAAATTAGACTTAGTCATCTTCCCTAGTTGACATTGTTTGCACATTGTGTTTTCAAGTTTCTTCAATTTGGGCAACCCTCTAACTTTCTTCTTCTTGCTGATGCTAATTAGATTATCAAAATTAACATGACACAATCTTTTATGCCACAACCATACATCATCAAGTCTAACAACAAGACAATATGCATCTTCCATATCTAGGTAAAACAAATTACTCCTAGTTTGTTCACCTTTTCCTATCAGATTTTCATCAATGTCATAGATCTTGGCAATTTTGTTTCCAAACTCTACTTTGCAACCTACATTTCCTAACTATGATACACTCAACAAGTTGTAGTTCAATCCTTCAAAATAGTATGCATTATCACATGAAATTTTCTCTGTGAGTTTAATGGAACCTTTTCCTTTGATTTAACATGGAGCATCATTACAAAATCTAACACTATTTCCATCATATTGAGTAAAGGTAATGAACTTACTTTTATCTCCTATCATATGATGTGAGCATCCACTATCTATGATCCACTTGTCATTCTTGTTCACATAGGTAACCAATGTTGTTGCTCCATCTTCATCTCTATCTGATTTATCCTTCATGACCACAAAAACTAATTCATCATTATTCTCATCAGAATCTTCTTTAACAATATAGCATCTTTTTCCTTTGTCCTTGTAATCTTTGCTATCATCTTCTCTCTTGTTCTTGTACTTGTTTCCTTCTTTGTAGTTCTTCTATGTACACCTTGCAACAATATGACCTACTTCATTGCAATTGAAACATATAATAGCGATCTTACCTTTGAATTTACCTTTGCCTCTATGGAATCTCCTAGCCAGTAGTGCTTCCAATTGTTCCACATCTTCCTCATCTGCATTGCTATCACTGGATACATGTTTTCTTTTTCTTCTATTCTTTCTTGATGTCTCCTCAGTTTCTTTTATTGTCATCTTGGCCTTGAAAGAAGATTCAAGATTTTCAAGTTTGTAGTTATCAAAATTGGATAACTCAAATGTAGTAAGTCTTAACACTATTCCTTCAAATGTTAGTGTGTTTCCTTGTACACACCTTAGCTCTTGGATGGCTAAAAATCTAATAGCATAGATAGGGAGTAGAGTTCTTAAGTATTTTTTGATGATAGTTTCTTCTTCCAATTGACCACCTAGACTTCTTATTGCACTTACCACTTCTTTTATTCTAGCAGCATATTGAGTAGCATTTTCTCCTTCCTCCATTTTCATGTCATCAAACTTTCCTCTGAGGCTTTCTCTTTTTTCTATCTAGACATTCTAATCTCCTCCATAAATATCTATTAGGGTTTTCCACATCTTGAATGTAGTGTTATAATTTTTAATATCATCATATTCTGCATAGCTAAGTGTAGAGGCAATCTCTAGCATTGCTTGATTTTGCTCCTTCCTTTTTCTCAAATCATTTGCAATAAGAGGTCCTACTGGATTTACGTTTTCTGTTCCAATTGAGGTTTGTGCATAGTCACCTATTGATCCAAGGTGTAATTTCATCAAACTCTATCATGCAACAAAGATGTCTTTGTTGAGCTTGTGAACTTCTCTCTTGGACATCTTGATCTTCCTGCTTCTAGTACCTTGAAACTAAATCAACAGATGGCTTTGATATCAATTGTTAGAAATGCTTTAGAATAAATTGGGGGGGGGGGGGGGGGGTGGTGAATTAGTTATTCTAGGTCCAAATGTCCTATTCAAACTCTTCTTACTGAATGTAGTGAGCCCAATCAACCATTCATTCATCCAAGCTTTAACTTTTTTAATCAGCAAGTTACTCTAAATCAACATGCAAGCATAACATATAAAAGATCAACACATAACACAATGATTTATGTGGAAACCCAATTTGGGAAAAACCACTAGTAACATGATACTCAATTCTCACTCTTCTAAAGTGATGCCCTATGAAAGGCTTTCCCTATTAAAGGCTTACAACACACTATCAAATGTGACCTTGTTAGAGGATTTAACCACCCTGTTAGAAGTGGGCCTAGTTAGAGGACTTTTGAACATTCACTTAGAATGCCACCCAGTTAAAGGATTTACATATGGTTGTTAGGCCAACCTAAGCCCATAGGATTTTCACTTATATCCTAACTAATACAATTTCTAGAGAGTAACAATTAGGGATTTTGACCTGATTACAACATACAACTAAACTTGCAGATCTCAAATCACTCTTCAACTCTTCTCATTGTCTGGCCTTCAATCATTGCAACTCCTGATAGCTTGGCCTCCTTTCAAGCTTAGCCTCCTTGAGTCTCCATGTTCAATGTACTAGTGCAATCATCTCTTCTTGACCACTTGTAGAAATAGAGAGTTTTTGCTCTTCCTTCACCTAGATGTCTTCTCCTTGCCACCCTTCTAACCACTTTGCAATTTGGCACTTCAGTAATAAAAGCATCAGTAGCATTTGCTTCTTGGTTTGTGACTCTTTAAATAGAAGTCTTGGAGTTCCTTTTCCTACTTGATTCTTCCATTCTTTAATTTCAATTTGTATGGATAAGGTAGGATTCATTGTATCTAACCCATATTTTGTTTCCTCTAGAAATTTCTTGAATAATCCTTTTGAATTCGCCCTAAAATGATTTACATAGAATTCTATGCCATTAGCTCATCATCCTTATCCTCCAAATAGTTCACAAAATTCAAGGTAACCACTTTGTTAGCTCATATTTGATACTTCTCTAGCCAATAGTGGCCATGATGATATCAATCCTAGTATGCCCACTGCCCTCACCTAGCAATTCAAGGAAAATCCTCAACAGATTGTAGTTTTTGAGGAAAGCTAGGATTTAAAAGATTATGACAATGTATTGTAATTTTTGAACAAAGCCAAAAATAGAGATAATATTGGGATGGATCTGGACAATTGGATGTACAATGAAATAAAAAAAACTCCACGTTTATGTTTCTTCCTTGTAGGAAAAGTCCCTAAGTTTATAGGAGAAGCTGGATGACAAAAGCAAGAAGTGGACGAAGCTAGAAGCTCTGGTTGGTAACATCCCAACTAAACTTCAGGAGTATGAAGCATCCCTAAAAAAATTGATAAAGGATAGTGAAATGGGAATACAAGGTGTTACTTCATCTATCCTGGCTAATGCTACATCAATAGGGAAAGCCTATCTAGATGAAGCAACTTTGACTAGTCATGTTCTAATCCTGACTGGTGGTCCCAGCAGGAACACCAAACAAAGTACGAAGAAAGCTAACCTCCAAATTCATATGAAGAGCATTCATGACTCTCTCAAATCTTGGTTGTTTCCTTTGGCTCTTCTATCACTAGAGCTATTAAAGACCTAGTTTAAGTTCTTGTCTTTATTTTTTTGGGTCTTTTGGCCCCTTTTTTTTTTTTTGAATCATGTTGGTTGCTAGTCTATGTAAAACTAGGCTTCAAATTTTACTTTGAAGCTCTACATTACTAGTTCCTATAAAACTAGTTTTTGACTTTGTTTTTTTTTTGCTTGGGGTTTTGGGTCCCCTTCAAACCCTCTTGTACCTAATCAAAACAATAGTCAATGGAATATTTACCAAAATATAGGTTCCCAAGGTATTAATGGGAGTAAAAATTCATAACAACCTCAAAAAGGTTGGCAATAACCTTAGCAAGGTTGGAAACAACCTCAACAGTATTTTAACCAACCTAATCAACAAGCCTTAATGCCAACACCTCAACTAAAGACAATATTGCCTCCTCCTATAGCCAATAACAATCTGCCTAAGAAAATCCAACAATTAGCTCTGTCTAATCCTAATCCTAATAATAGCAAGCCACTAGCTTAGCAACAAAGTTATGTTATCTCTTTGAATGATATCCATTTAAGGTCAAGAACCACTCTCTCTTCACCTCAAGGTCCTATAATCATAGAGGTTGAAGATCCTCCTGCTGAAAAGATAGATGTTCCCACTCCATAAGCTTCTCTTACAGCAAAAGATCCCCCATTACCTTGAAGGCTAGTAGACCCATCTATGCTTATGAAAACCAAGCTATAACAAATTTTCTCAACTAGTTGAAGCATATGACTATGAAAATATTGTTAGTAGATGCTATAAAAGAAGTTATTGTTTACACTAACGCCATTAAAGAAGCTTGAATAAAACAACCAAGGAGAAAGAGAAAAGATCTTAAAACTATTAATGTAGATTAGGATAATTGTCTAACCATATGTTAGAGAATTTAATAGTACCTAAATACTCTAACCCTAGGAGTCCTATAGTTACTGCCACTTTTCATGGAATTTAAGTACAAAATTCCTTGGTTGATTTAGGAGCATCTATCAATGTAATGACAAAGGAAGTCTTCTCTCACTTGCATATTATTGACCTTAGAGAAATGCCAACCATTTTACAGCTTGTTTGTAGTTCCATTATTAAGCTCTATTACAAGATGATCAAGTAGTTTGGCCTAATTTAGGAGATGATGAGCTAGAACTCAATTCAATCCATCAGCTTATGATGATAACTAGAGATCCATTTGTATCCCCTCAAGAAGAAGATGATGTTATCTCATCCATTATCACAAATGAATGTGGAGTAGATTCTCATTTGTGTTCACAACAGGACCTTGGAAACTATTTTTCCACCTCCAAATGCACCTCAATACTCATCATCCTCCCAATTCCTTCATTCATTGCTACCCAATGAGATTTGTTCTCCTCCAATTGTTCAAATATCTATGATGGAAAGAGAAATTAAGATTGAGGTTAGCCCAGGAAAAGAACTGAATGTTAGTAGTGTTTGTCACCTTTACACCAGAAAAGTATATCAAAGCTACCATAGAGAATCAAAAAGCATTTGCCTAGGGTCATACAGATATGAAGGGATTGGATACTAAGCTTTGTACTCATAGGATTTATGTTAGCCTAGAATATAAGCCTATGAGACAACCTCAAAGGAGAGTTAATCATGTCTTAAGAGACATAGTTAAGATTGAATTGCGAAAATTGAAAACTAATGGTTTTATCTACCCAATCTTTGATATTTAGTGGGTCTCCCCTTTAGTCATAGTGCTAAAGAAAGGAGGAAAATAAAGAGCTTGTGTAGATTATAGAGAACAAAATTTAGCCACTAAGAAATACCATTTTTCATTGCCATTTATAGATCAAGTTCTTGATAATTTAGCTAGAAAAAAGATTTTTTCTTTCCTAGATTGTTTTAGTGATCATAATCAAATCCAAATAGGTCCAAAGGACCAGGTGAAAACCACCTTTACATGCCCATGGCAAAATTTTGCATACTCAATCTTACCAAAACCACCTTTACATGCCCATGGCAAACTTTTGCATACTCAGCCTTACCTTTTGGCTTGTATAATGTACCAACTACATTCCAAAGAGTTGTTATCAATATATTTTGTAACATATCTATTGAATGTATGGAAATATATATGGATGATTTCATTGCCTAAGGGACTACTTTTGAAGAAGCTAAAATCAATTTGGAGAAGGCCCTCAAAATATGCCAAGACTTCAATCTTTCTCTAAATAGTGAGAAATATTTCATGATGATGGAGGAAAATATTGTATTCGGTCATTTAATTTCATCATAAGGCATTTAGGTAGATCTAGCAAACATTAAGGTAATCAAAACTTTTCCTACACCTGAAAAGTAGATGGATGTGAGAAGGTTTCTTAGATATGTTGGTTATTATATAAGATTTATCAAGGATTTCAATAAAATTGCAACACCTCTCTACAACTTGTTGAAAAAGGATTATGAATTCTCCTAGGATTCCAATTGTAATAACTCTTTCATACAAATTAAGGAAGTTCTAACAAAAGCACCAGTATTGAGAGGTTCTAACTAGGGCTTTCCATTTCATATTCACATAGATGCCTCTGACTATGCCATGGAAGCAGTGTTTGGCCAAAAAGGAGTAGTAGAGCATGCCATTTATTTTATTAGTAAAATTATTCATGGAGAAGAATTTATTTATACTATGATAGAAAAGGAATTGCTTGTAGATATTCATGTATTGAATAAGTTCAGACATTATATTATTGTTTATGAGATATTTGTCCATACTAACTATTCATATATTAAATACTTGATGAATAAACCTACCATATTAGGGAAATTGGCTAGATGGTTGCTTCTTATACAAGAATTTTATATCACCATTGTGAAAAAACCTAGAAAAGCCAATGTAGTAGTTGACTTTCTATCTTGTTTACATGTTCTTGATGATCCTATAGTCATTGATGATAGTTTTTGATAGTTTTCCAAATGAGAATATTTTTCTACTATCAACAAAAAATCCATGGTATGTTGACATTACAAATTACCTCACCCCAAGTTGGACACAATCTCACTTTTTTCTCAAGCAAAGAAAATTGTTAGCAGATAAAAGCTTTAACTTTTCTTGGATTGCTAGATTTATGTTTTACTTCGGCCATAATCAAGTGATGGGTAGATGTGTAAGAGAGGATGAAACTTATGATATCCTTCAGGCATGTCATGATGAACCATGTGGAGGTCATTTTTCCATCAAAAGAACAACATTCAAAATATTGACCACAAGATACTATCAACCAACTCTTCATAGGATGTAGCCAAGTACACCAAGAAATGTGATAGATGCCAAAGAATGGGGAGGCCTACTAAATCAAATGAGATGCCCTTGCAACCACAAGTTATTGTAACACCCTTTTAAAAATGGGGAATTGACTTTGCTCATCCTATTAAACCTACTTCACAAGGTAAATATTATATTCTAGTTTGTACTAATTATGTCACCAAGTGGGTAGAAGCCAAGCCTATGAAACACCCTAGGGATAAAAATGTTACTATATTTTAATATGAATATATTTTCACAAGATTTGGTGTCCCTAGAGAATTAGTATTTGATCAAGGTTCTCAATTCACTTCAAATCTTATAATTTCCTTGATGGAAGAATATAAAATTAGGCATGGCAAATCTTCTCCCTACATCCACAAGCCAATGGCCAGGTAGAGGTAACTAACATGGAGCTTGAAGCAATCCTTACCAAAATAGTGTCAATTTATAATAAGGATTGGGCAAAAAAACTTCTTGAAGCACTATGGTCTTATAGGACTACATGGAAAATTAAGTTGGGGGGAGAGGTATTATTCTTTTTTATTTTATGTGACTATAAATATTGTATATGCTATTCTTTTAAATCTTGCAATCGAGGGACCAATTTCTCAATTAAGTTGCGGGGAGAGGTATTATTCTTTTTTATTTTATGTAACTATAAATATTGTATATGCTATTCTTTTAAATCTTGCCAAATCTTCACTTTCGCATCCAAATTTGTACGTTCACAAATTTTCACAAAATCTTGCCACATTTCCATTCTCACAAATGATGTGACAACTTTAACGGAATTATTTATTTTGCATATTATTTGCTAAGGTGGGTGGTATGAGAAATTTGAAGAGATAATTATGAGGAATTAACTTGTGATATGTGGAAGATTTGCAATTATGTTTTCATAAGGGCTTAACTCTAAGAAGCTTTTTATTTCTCCTGTGACTATTTCCTTTGTTGATTCCACATTTTGAAATTTCTCTGCTACAATTCCTTGTTGGGACTTTAAATTTCATCTTGTGTTGTGATTTTATTTGTTTTTCATGTGTCTTGGTACTTTGAGAAGATGGGAGGAGGTTTGGTTCAACATGAATTTACAATCCATAATGTCTTGTTAAGTGACCAAGCATGCATGTCACATTTTCAATCTAGGGGTTGGCTTGACTACATTCAAAAGCTTATCATCTGGGATGGTGAAGTGGCTTCTCAATTTTTGAGCAGATTGAATAATGATTTAGATATGGTCAAGGGGTTGAGGTTTCCATTCACTCAAGAAATTGTAGCAAGATTCATGGGGTTTTCGTAGGAGTGGGGAAGAATTTTCAAAAAAAAATTGATCCCACAACTGCTAGAGTTTAGTTTACATCACATACAGAACCACCATTGGAAGTTGACAAGAAACAAGGTATGAATAGTTTTTCACTACCAGACCCTTACAGGGATTTTGTAATATTTATCATAAAATATTTTACTTGTGAAGGTTGGAAAACATTTTTGCATTCTTTTCATTTCAAGTTTTTAAGTTTCTTATGCCATGATAACTGACTGGTGAATGTTCTCAACTTTCTATTCCATATTCTGAAGAAGAGGGCATCACTCATGCAAGAAGGTAAGATCAACATCATTGCTCACCATTTTTTGATTAAGATAATAGTGGAAAAGACATTAAGAGAACAAACAAATATGTCATGGGAAAATTTTCTTTTAGGAGAATTTAAAAACGAAATCCTAAGTCTTATAGGGTAGAAAGTAGGAAAATGGATTCACACTGAACATGGGATTAGAAAAATAATTGAAAAAATGGAATCAATATCTTCCTCATGAAATTCTAGAAGTTCTAGGCATAAAACCCTAAAAGTTCTCTTAGAGCCTCTGTGTCTAGATTAGACCAAGCTAAGGGCAAGAAGAAAGTCAAATTCTTTGAAGAAAAGACCACACCCTTGTCTATAAAAACTAGGGCTTCTCTGAGAAAAGAACAAGAAGAAAGAAAAATTCCCTCCAGTTCTTGTCAAAAGACAAAGGAAAAAGTTCTTGTAGCCTCAGACCCTTCTTAAAAGTGGAAAATGCTTGCTAAAAAAAAAACCCAGTAAGGAGAAGCCATAGAGAAAAACATAATCTATCTGCAAATGAACCACAAACTGGGTCAATAGTTAATCTTGAGTGTTTTGAGCCACTTGAGAAAGGAATGACTAAACCTAGTGATAGTCAACAAGACTTGTATAATTCACCACCTTAGATTGAAAAAGAGAAACCCTCTATAGATAAAAAGGGTGAAGAGCAGATAGTGATTGAAGATGATTCTAGCTCTGATGAACAAGACTGTGGGTTTCAGAGGAAGAGTTCATCCTCAAGTGGACCCCAATTATTTAATGACCCTATTGACTTAGAAAATGACAATGTGTTAGAAGTAAACTTCACCATGGAAGAATATATACCATAATCACCTCCTATAGCATCGAGAAGAAAGTTTTTGAAGAGGATTTTTGAGTTGATATGAGCTTTGTGAATGAAGTGGCAGAACAAATACTTAAACAAGGTCTAGATGTGCTAGCTATAGCTACTTAGCAGTTTGACAATCCTAAGAGACAAACCCTCTAGAGGTTGAAATTTTAGTTAATGATGAGACTTTCATCTTAAATGTAGCAAGAGAAGATCCTAATGAGAATACCATGTCAAGTACCGCTCATTCTAGATCATTACGCTCTATTATTTCTCAATTATCCAATCAATTAACTTTTGAAAGAGAGTAGTGGAGGCAGAAAAAGAAAAGTTTAAATCAAGCCATTCATGGTAATTGTCTTTTGGAAAAGGTAAAAGAAGTGGAGCAACTACGCACAAAGATTACTAAGGTAACTTCAATGATACCTAAACTAATGATTTATCATTCCCCATCTCATGTGTATGCATTATTTCTTAAAGAACAACTCTTGAATTATCAAAGGACTTGTTTAATGAGTGATAAGTCTCCATCTTTGGTTGAACCCCTTGAATATCCCCAAGATTTTCATAGCTCTCCTATAGTCATACATAATTTTTTGTGTGAGATTTTTCTTCATAACTTTGTAGTACCCAATAATAGAGAATGGAATCCTTTGTAATATGTTGGAGATATTCAGTTGATAGCCTTGATGTCTTGGATATAGAATGAGATAAGTAGGGAATCATGGGCTAAATCCTATAGGGAATTAGAGGAAGAAATTCCCCTTTACCTAAGGCCAAAAGCTCAAGATCCCAAAATTTATTATTATGACTGGTTGAAAATTACTCCATTAGACATAGAAAGTCATTCAATTTATCCCCTCAGAGATGTAGCATTTGATGGATGTTGAAATTTTTGAGACCGAGCTGCTTGAGGCTATGAATGAAATATAGTGGTGATGGGAAAGCATGCCTAAGGAGCTAAGAAATAAAGAGCCACACTCACCCCTTAATTTTATCATGGCAAACAAAAGAGCCCCTTGGTACATTACATTAGGTAGAGTTAGACAAAGTTCATAGATTCCTCTCATCTTATAGCCACCCATGCTTATTTCTCCCTTGTTAAAAAATATAGAAAATTTGGATGATTATGATATGGAAGGACAGGTAAGGAGATGGGAAAAATATAGGGAAACAAAAGGTTTTTAGTAAAGCTTGACAGAAGGACGTGTGGGATTGAAAACAACTACAATTTATAAAATGATAGTCAGGGTCAAGAATTTCATGTTTTCTTGATGACCAACAAAGGAAAAAGTTGGGGGGGAGATGATGAGGCCAATGTTGGAATAATCAAATGGGAAGAATACTTCTAAGAGGGGGGGTGAATCAAAAGTATCACACTTTTACCTTAAAAACTTTTAACTGAAAATAAATTGCATGTATGTAAACATATCAATTAAGCATAAAGTAAACACATGCATCAAAACACATAACACCAAATTTGGTAACACAAAAACCCTCCAAAATGAGAAGGTAAAACTGGGGTGGGGATGATACCCACAAAATATCACTGTAGCAATAATGTTTGACCACTTCTGATGGTCTACCCTGTTAAAGGCTTTACACTATATCAATAGTGACCTATCTAAAGGATTTACAAACACTTTACATGAAGTGTCACCTTGTTAAAGGATTTTATCACCTTGTCAAAGGTTCTACAACCTAGCTGTTAAGCTAACCTATCAACATAGGATTTTCTTTCTAATACAATTGCTAGAGAGTATTAGATTAATAAACCTAATATCTTACAATCCTTAATTGTTGAATTCAATAACGTGATCTACTCTCTCTAATCTTGATACTCTGAGATCTGATATCTATTCAATGCCCTTGCTCAGTTCTAATCAACAGAATACGCAATGTTGATCTGTTCCTCTAAGTCTTTTCACACTTCCCTTTGAATTTCACTATAGTTTACCCATACATTACTCTCATCCATGCATACAATGGGGTTTCATCCTCCTTTTAAGGATTTTCAAGACTTAGGGTTAGGTATGAATCCACGATCCATATTAAATCTTTTATTTCCTGCTCATTGCTTGCACTTTTCTTATTGGCTGCATGTTGCTTGCATAGGAAATATAAAAGCTCTATTCTTATCCTTGATATCCTTCAAGATTCTTCTATTTAAGCTCAAAAAATAGTTTACATAGGTATTTGTGTAATTACAAACAACTATGTCCAATCTGTGTTACTCGGCACTTGTTACCTCTGATGCTTGCCTTATATAGAAAAAATGGCTCACTTAGCACTTATAGCAATTATGTTTTGCTCAGCACATGTAGCATTCTGGTTTGCTCTGTACATGTAGCATTCTAGCTTGCTCGACATCAATTGTGACTCGGCACATATAGATCACTCAACAGCTATATCATGCTTGGAACTTGATCTTCACTCAGCACCTGAAGATTCCTCAGCAAATTAAGTTCACTCGGCACATGCTGTAGTTTTGTCTAGCTTGAGATACATTGAAGCTTGACATATATAGTGTACTCGAATTTTCTATGAAAATTGGTTAAGTGTGTTGACACTCAATTGTCAAAGCCAAGTCTTAGATTCAATAATCTCCTCCTTTGACATGACTGTCAAAAACACTTAATAATATATCAAAGTCTAATTTTCTTGAGTAAAATATGCATACAGTTCGACAGATATACAAATCTTCAAAACTTTTGAAAATTCTATTAAAACTATATATATACCTCAAAATTTTTGTAGCTCCCCCTGAGCTAATGTATTCCTGTAACTATAACCAAAAATTATTGTGCTCCCCTTGAGCTAATGTATCTGTGTACCCTGTAATCTATATCTGTGTATTCTTCCAATCTTATTTATAACTCCCTTAAAACATTATATCTCCTTCTCAATTATTTCCCCCCCTTTACTTTATCTCGCCCTTTTTGATACTTATGTCAAAGAGTTCTATGGATTAAGACCATATTGTGCCAAAAATGTTTTATTGACCTCCATAATCATCTTGAGAGATGCATCCCAGTTTTCCAAAGTAGTTTCTAATGATTTATGTTGGATAGCTATCTCTACTGCAAGATGAACAAGTCCTTCCAAAGTAGAAAGATTAGGATCTTTCTTGAGAACATTCTCTGCATATTCTTGTTCTTTATGGAGTACTTCCAAGTGTGGGGCTATGGAAGATTGTATCTGCATCAGTTGGCCTTGATATTGGCCTCTTCAGCTATCAACATAGCTAATTCTTTTTAAGTCTGAAGTGTTTGAGAAAAATGCTTCTCACTTTGAGCTGGATCATTTGGCAGTTGAGTGCTAAAAATATTTATATTTCTCTCCGAGCTCATTATTCTTTGGCTTGTCTCCTATGTGAAGTATGAGAAATCACACAACTTTTTGTACAATGATAATATATTCTCAAGTACCTTTCTCACTTTGTCAATCTTCTTCACCAATTCAACCTAGGACAGTGCTATTTCACTAGATATTTTCTCATTAACTTTTCTTTGGAACTTCTTCTCAGACCATTCCATGAGTTTCACATTGGTTTCTTGGTCTTCATTAGTCACATGTTCTACAATATCTGTCAATTGTTCTAGTATAGGCTTGGTTTCATCAAGTGTCTACAAGTTGAATGCATCAAGAAATATTTCTTTTATTTCTACCAGTGCTTGCTTCTGCTTATACTCATTTCTGAGTATCTCTTGTCTTTTCCTCTTTTCTAGTGCCTCTTGCACTTCATATATCTGTTTCAGGTTCATTGTCTTTGAGTCATAGCTTGGTATGACTATTTCTTCATCAAGAGTAGGATCTCCATAGTGAAGTACCCTTGTAATCTTGGTAGTGCTCGAGCCTAGTGTGGAGATTTGCAGTGGCATTACATCAGTTCTCAGTTGTTTCTAAGGAGTCCCTGAGGTAGGCAAGTTTATCAATGTTTGTATTGCCTCCTGCTCCTTAGGGGTTTTCTCCACTTCTTTCTCCTCTTGTCTACAGCCTTGGTTAATTATGAAAATTTGAGAAGGTGCACCTAGGGTTTGTGCTACAGGAACATGTTGTCCTATTGGTTCTTTTCTAGGCTCCTCAATAGTAGTTGTCGTCTTTTTTATAGAATCAACCTTAGCAATTTTGTCTTGTACCTCTTGCTCTTTAGGTTAATCTGTGGGAGGCTATGCTGATGTTGCTTGTGTGGTTTCCTTCTCCCTTATTATTGTTGCTACAAATTTCTATAGCTCATCAACACTCACCAATACTGGATTTGTGCATAGTTGTGCTTGTAGTTTTGATTGGTGAAGGATCTTCTTGAGATCCTCTATAGTTAAAGGGTTGATGTTTTGAGCAGAAGTGTCAAGAACATCCTTTACAATGACTATAACTACAAGTGTTGTGTGTGGAGGACTAGGAGGTGGTAATTGTGCATCTTGTACATCTTGTTTAGTTTTCTACTCTTCTTCAGCTATTGCCATTTCTTTTTCTTTTTTTGTTAGCTCCTCCACTATTTCTTTTTTTGCCTCTTTTTCTCCTTCATCCTTTTCCTATTCTCTTTCTTCTTCTTCCTTGCTGGCCTCAGCCTTATTTGCATCTTTTTCCTTTTTAGTGTTTTGTCCCTCAAAGGGATCTTCTTCTCCATCCTTGACAGTAGTTAAGCCATATATTAACTTCCACATTCTTGTTGATTTATTGACAACTTCTTCAACTTTATTTTGCAAGATGTTGAAGGCTCTATATTTTGGTGCAAACTTGCTCCCATGTTTCTTATTTTCCTTAGTAATTTGTCCTTTACTTAATTTTGGCATCACTTGTGCCAGTGTGGATTCTCTTATCTCCTTTTCCATCTTTACACAATAATTCCACTTATTTTCAACAATTTCATATAATTCCTTGGGCATTGTATTGTCTAATTCAAGAGGAGTGTTCTTAAATTCCACCATCATGGCATATACTAATTCTTCTACTTTATTATGATCCTCTCTACTTAGTTTCTTAAAATCAACATTTTTCAATCTAGAAAAATCTGCATTCTTTCTAACATTATCACAAATTTTATCAATGCTAGACTTAGGAGCATGGCTTACCACTCCAAATTGGTTGATATCTTCAGATTTTGTCCTTTCTTCATCATCTGACTCTAGTTGTGCAACATATTTTCTCTTTGGTTTCTTCTACATAGGACTAGTCTGTTCAGTAGCCTTCTTCTTCTCTTTTTCTCGTTCCTTGGCCTTTTGAGTTGAAGCTCTTGTGGTGGCTCTTGTTACTGGTATTGTTGGCTTGGCTTGAGTTGTCTTTGTACCCTTCTTTGTTTTAGGCTAGGTTGTCATTTGAGCTTTGGCTTTTCTCTTCTAGGGCTCTTGAGCTAGTGCTTCCTTGGCTTCTTCTTCCTTAGCACCTTCTTCTTCTTCTTTAACTTCACCTAATCCTTGTGTTAATACAAGAGGTTGATGTTCCTCTTCATCATCATCATCTTCTTCCTCTTCCTCAGCTTTAGCACCTTCATCTTCTACTTCTCCTATTGTTCCTTCTCCAAAATTTGCCTTAAGCTTCTTCACAAGCTTGTATTTCTTCTTTAAGGTGGAGGCAATCTTCAACTCCATGTCTACCTTGGATCTCACCACATCATATGTCCCAAAATGTGGTGCCTCCTTATCAATTTCTTCTACAAGTAATGTTGTGATTGTTGTTGATGCTTCATCAATGTTTAGCTCATATCCTAGAGGTCTTAGCCATCTAGTTCTTAGAATTGCTTCTTGGATATAAGTATAATCAATATCAACTAAGAAACATATATCATTAATGTGTTGTTCTATTAGAGAAATTGGCATCCTCATTATTTACTTCATGGATTTCTTGAAATCCTCAAGGTAACTTATCATTAGGGAGTCAAAGTTGTCTCTCATTTGCTCAATGTACTCATTGATTTGAGTCATGGCTAACTTATCTGATTTCTAGTTTACTTTGCCAAAAGAGAGAAATTCTTCCAAAACATAGAAAAATATACAGATCAAAATTGATCCAAACTTGCATTGAGCACCTTTTGATCTTCTTCTTGCTCCCAGATTCTCCATGATCTATTGAAATAACAATTCTGCTAGATCATATGAATGATCTTTCTTGACAATTTTATAGGCCACATCCATAGCAATGCATGGAACACTATTCAATCTTCTTGATTGATAAAAATTATGAGATATGATTCTTACTACAAAGTCTAGAAGAGGATCTATGATTGTGTTGATAGTCATGCCTCTTTTGTTCCATTTTTCCTCAGTGTTCTTTTCAATAGCTTCCTTTGAGTCACTTCATAGGGTCTTGTGCCGATCTAGGGTTGGAAAACATGTAAACCTATGCATGATTCTCTTTGTTATCTTGATGAGTCCTCCTTCTAGCCATAGACAACCATTATGTATTCTGCTTAGGACAATTCTTATCCATTCAATTTTAAAAACTGTGGGGAAAACAAGGGCATGGGTTAAACCCTTCTTCTCAACTATTTGAAATTCTTCCTTAAGCACTCAATTTTCACACAGTTTATCATATGCTTGAAAAATCTCCAAGTCTCCTATTTCTCCTACCCTGCAATTGTAACATTTCCTAACATCTTGCACCATTATGACTTTTGGTAGAATCATGGATAATGCACCGAAAGGGTCATTTTATACGAAACTTCTGGAATTGGCCTAAAATCTTGTTGTTTAACCTCATTACTAACTAACTAAACCTCGAAACTTTCCTTTTCCTTGGGATTTTTAGAACGAGAATCCATATTGCAAATCTAGGGTTTCAAAGATATCAAACTTTATAACTACGCAACTCAACACTTGAGGAATACCTTAGATCGATGAAAATAGTGCTTGATCTTTGTTGAAATCCATGCAAAAGCTTCAATTTCTATTCGCCAATCACTTCTGTGCTCTTCTCATTTTTTCTCTATGTTTGAAATGATGAGAAATGATTGAAAAAGAAACCTTATACCCTTCAAAACATAGCATGAAATGCTTAGTCCTATGCACTCGGCTCCTTAAGGATTTCAGTATAACTTGGCTTCCATTGAGTTTCCATCACTTGGCTCCAACTTGATTCCCTCTTTACTCAACTTCCATTACCAACTTCGCTATGACCAGTCACTCAGCTTCTACTAGCAGCTCGACATATACTGAGATTTGCTCGGCATCCAAGGACAACACGGAAACACTGGTGAAAACTTTGAATTTCAACTTTTGCATCTCTAATCATGATGATCTCTTCTTTTTAGTACTATCTTATTTGGGGACTGATATATGATAAAGCTTTATAAATTAGTCCCTCGTGCCTTCTTTTTCTTAGTTGGATGAAGTGCAACCACTTGACCTATTAGGTGAAGTGATCCCTTCATTTGATGAGCTACACTTATCTTTCTTTTTCCAAGTCTTGTTCATTTTTCATCTAATATGTTCAACATCTACCTTCCCTTTTCCTTTGTTGACTTCTAACTTGGGTGCCTTTGAATTTCTTGGGCAATTCCTATTTATATGACCAGTCTTCAAGCAACTGAAACATGTGGTTTGACTTAACCATCTGCTGTAGTTCCCCTTAAAATGTGTCCTTATGTAGTTTTTAGGAATGTGTCCATATTCCTAATATAATAATAGCTATACCTGTTTTATAGTCCCAATTGCAGTGATGACCATGGTTAACTTCTCTTTTTGCTTGATTTGATGTCCACATAGGCTTTGATCTGCACTCAAAAGCTCTATGTCCATACTTCTTGTAATTGTAGTAGTGACCTTCAAATCTTGGTGTTCTGATAGTCCTAGTCCTACATTCATATGCTTGATGGCCATGCTTTTTTCACTTGTGATAGTAGCTTGGCTTCTTAGGCTTACCATGCTGATGGGCATTCTTGCTCCTACATACATTAGAAGTATGTCCCATTTTACCACAGAAATGACAAGTAGGTTTAGTGTTCTTACCTTTCTTACTCCTTTCTTTTTTAGTTTTGGAGGACTTTCCTTGTTCAGTGCTAATGTAACCAAGTCTTGAAGTATCATTACTGGTACTTGGTGATTTTAATAGCTGCTCAAAGTACTTGATGGCCTCATTGGGTTTGTTGAATCTCTCTACAATCTTCTTTTTTCTTTTTAGGTCATTTTGCAGTTGTTCATTTTGTATCTTTAGTGTAAAGATCTCAATATCCTTAACATTTAGTTCATGATGTGCATTCATCATCTGACTTAAGGTGTCCAACTACATGCTTGAGATTATTTCAAACTCAATTGTCTTTTCCTCCAGTCTATTGGTAAGATTTCTCTTGTCATCTTCTAGCATAGCCTTGTCTTCAATGACTCTTTTCTTTTGTTCAGTCACTTCACAAAGCATTATAGCTTGTAATTCTTGTTCAAGCTTGAGTATTATGATTTCTTCTACTTCAGCTCTATTATTCTCCATTAGGTCTACTATTACTTCATCAAACTCTTTGGAATCTCCATTTGAAAATAGATTTGAGGTGTCAATCTCCTTGTACTGTGTGTCATTCTCAGCTATGGCAATCTCTTTCCTTCTTTTTAAGGATTTTCTCAATTCTCCTCTAGCTTCTTTGAAAGCATGTAAAGCAAGTTGTATGTCAATTTCCTAATTTTCTATGATCTTCCCAAGCTTGTAGACTTCCATTTCCAGATCTTTTCTCCAAGCTGTAAGGCTCCATCTTGTGAGAACCAAGCTCTGATACCAATTGTTGAAATAATCAAATGGGAAGAATACTTCTAAGAGGGGGGGTGAATCAGAAGTATCACACTTTTACCTTAAAAAATTTTAACTAAAAATAAATTGCATGCATGTAAACATATCAATTAAGCATAAAGTAAACACATGCATCAAAACACATAACACCAAATTTGGTAACCCAGAAACCCTCCAAAATGAGAAAGTAAAATTGGGGTGGGGATGATACCCACAAAATATCACTGTAGTACTAATGTTTGACCACTTCTAATGGTCTGCCCTGTTAAAGGCCTACCCTATTAAATACTTTACATTGTATCAATAGTGACCTATCTAAAGGGTTTAGAAACACTTTACATGAAGTGTCACCTTGTTAAAGGATTTTATCACCTTGTCAAAGGTTCTACAACCTAGCTATTAAGCTAACCTATCAACATAGGATTTTCTTTTTAATACAATTGCTAGAGAGTATTAGATTAATAAAGCTGATAGCTTACAATCCTTAATTGCTGAATTCAAGCACTTGGTCTACTCTCTCTAATCTTGATCCTCTAAGATCTGATATCTATTTGATGCCCTTGCTCAGTTCTGATCAACTGAATATGCAATGTTGATCTATTCCTCTAAGTCTTTTCACACTTCCCTCTGAATTTTGCTATAGTTTACCCATACACTACTCTCATCCACACATACAATGGGGTTTCATCCTCCTTTTAAGGATTTCAAAGACTTAGGGTTAGGTATGAATCTATGATCCATATTAAATATTTTATTTTCCGCTCATTCCTTGCACTTTTCTTATTGGTTGCATGTTGATTGCATAGGAAATATAAAAGATCCATTCTTATCCTTAATATCGTTTGAGATTCTTCTATGTCAGCTCAAAAATGGTTTACATAGGTATTTGTGCAATTACAAACAACTATGTCCAATCTGTGTTACTCAGCACTTGTTACCTTTGATGCTCGGCTTATATAGAAAAATTGGCTCACTCGACACTTATAGCAATTCTATTTTTCTCTGTACATGTAGCATTCTGGCTTGCTCGGCACATGCAACATTCTGGCTTGCTCGACATCAATTGTGACTTGGCACCTGTATCATGCTCGACAGTTGATCTTCACTCGGCACCTAAGATTTCTTGGCACATGAAGTTGACTCGACACCTATCGTAGTTCTATCTAGCTCAGCATACATTGTAGCTTGGCATATATAGTGTACTCGGCTTTTCTATGAAAATTGGTTAAGTGTGTTGACACTCAATTGTCAAAGCCAAGTCTTAGATTCAACAACCAATTTAAGGCCTATTTGGTTCATGTTTTTTATATGTTTTTGTGGCTAGGACCTAGAAACTTTATGAGTTTTTGATGGACTTTTTTAGACTACCTATGTTTATACTACTATATGTGTGTGCACTTTTACATTTCTAAGATTGAATGAATATGTTGTACATATATGTTATATAGTTACTTGGAATGAAATATTGTATCTTTCTATCTTGCATTGGTTGGGTATTTCTTCTTGTAGCCATGTGATAAAATGAAAGCTAATATAAGAAAAACTTATTATGAATTTTTATCCTGGATATATATTGTGATTTTTATATGTGCACGCTAATTTTTTGTAGAGAAATGGAAAGTCAGCAAAGGAAGAAGAAATCAACATTAGAAGACCAAGTGATGATAAGAAGTTGATTAACTATTTCAAGCTCATAATGATTCCATGACTTTTTAGTTATCAACAATTACCATTGCAGGCTGAGTCAAAGTGGTTATCAATCATTATGGAGTAAATCTAAAATCCATGAACTCCTAGATTCATGTGCAACTGAATGCAACCTGCTCCTATATTAAATGATATTGTTTTGTATCTTCAATATTATCATATCCCTAACATTGGAGGATCCTAGATTTAGGGAGTTATGTTTTATGCTGAAGTTATAAGTTGGAGTTTAGATTCTTGAGTTAGTTTTTTGTGGAATTCTCTTGTAATCTAGTAGTAGTGATAAATATAATTATGTTTCTACAATATCTACTTATTCTTTACTCATGAATGAAATGATATTTATAGTTCTTAATCTCTGAGTTGTTATTCATTCATTCTCCCATGGGGGCCCACGCAAGAGGTGAACTCAATTCATAGCTAGGTAGGAATCTGTTTCCAGTTTGAATAGAAATATTTTAGAACTCTATTGGTCCTACAACCATATGGTAATAGAATTGTTGGTTGTTTCCTGTAGCATAAGAAAATATTTTAGTTTCCTATTTGTAGCATTATTTTAGAGTGCCAACTTAGACTACTATTTCATTCCTTAGCTTAGGATCTCCTTCATCATTTTAGTTGCATAGTTATTATGACATTCAAGATGAGTTAGCGCATATACCTTGTGGACATCATTTCAAGTTTACATCCCTAGTCAATAATTTAATGAGCTCAGTATGTTATTCTAGTATGATATTTGACATTGTTGAAAATATAGAGTCATTATAATAAGGATGTTTTTTTTAAAGGGGTAAATGCTTTGACTTGGAGCCATGAACTAGTGAGGCCACAATGGGGGACCTCATCCCCATTAGATTTGAACCTTGATGGCATGGATAACAACTCAACAACTTAATCATCACAACATGCCACTATTGGCTTAAGAAGGATGTTTAATCCTTAGTTACATAGTCATTATACTGACCAGTCAATAATGATAAAATTTATTTCAAGGTTAGAACGGTAACATCCATACCTAGAAACTTTAGTTGGTTTTGTTCAATTTTGTTAAAAATTGTAGATATTATTCAATGGTAAAGTGACATTAGCGATAAATTGGACATAGGTTGATTTTGATCAATATAATTTTTTTTGCATAAATCAAAATGGATGTTTTCTTATTTTTCTAGAAAGGTAACACACATACCTTTGTACCACATATTTTTTGATAATTATTTTTTCTCATCCTCTATTTTTCCTGAAGCTTCAAATAGAGACTTGTGAAATGGCCAAACAACTTATATTTAATAAAATTACAAATAAAATATCACAACAAACACAATGTATTTTAAAATTATATTCATTGAAAATCTTATCTAAAGTAGAATAATATGGTATATTTGGTTTTAAGAAATAGACCTATTTAGCCCTTGTTTGAGCCCTCAAAAGGGAAAAATTTGAGAGAAATTTTAAGAAATCTGTAAAATTTTGTATTTTGGGGAGTTTGAATGAAGCCCCCTTCATTTGAAGCCCTTAGTGGTAGAATGGGTGGTGCTAAGGGGGCTTCAAATGAAGCCCCCTATGAACTTTCAAACTTTGAATGAAGCACAGGGCTTCATTTGAAGCCCCTAATACAAGAGCTTTGAATGAAGCATGGGGCTTCATTCGAAGCCCCTAGTATAGAGGCTTTGAGTGAAGCCTCTAGGGACCTTCATTTATAGGTTAGGCTTCATTCAAAGCCTCTTAAAAATGGAATCTACACTTTCCATCTAATTTCTTCGTGATGGAAAGTGGGAACCATTATTGTGACCTCACCCACTACAAGCAAGGTGAATCCTAACATTTATCTTATCTTTCAGTCATTTATATTTGCATTCCTCAAATACAATAACAATGGTCCATTATAGTAATTTCAATAAGCTAAAGGATAATTGATTTAATAGTAATTAAGGAAAATTGATTTAAGAGTAATTATTTATTAATTTTTTGGGTGAAGAGATTTGACATACATAACAATTTTCCTTAATTACTGTTACACTTGGACATAAAAGATCTTGCTCTTATTAGCCTTATCATCATGTTTCTCTTCTTCCATGATTCATTATATAATATTTGTTGGTGATTTGCCTCATTTTTCCTTTATCAGTTGCATCATAATCAGTTGGCTATCCAAATTAAGTAATCCATGTTGGTAATGGAATTATGTTTTTGGGCCATATACGTTGGAAAGAAAAAACACCATGTGTTGTTTTTGTGATGTCTTATAAAAGAGTGACAATTGTATGACAAGTCCATGTGAATTATGTTTGGGAGAACTGCAAGTGGTTTTTAACTCAATGATTTGAGCTTTGAATCACAAACTCAACACAAATACGTAAAATGCGTAATCTTAATCGTACTCTTCAAACTCTACCTTTATAAGAAGCATAATGGTTAATTATAATAAAAGTCAATCTTAAATGCTAATATCTTTTTCTTCTAAATCATTCTTAATTGAAAAAGAGTAATAGTGTGGAATGTTCCATACATTAATCTTTAAGGAGAGATATGTGCTTGGTAAAATGATCTAAATATCCTATTGAACTCATTTAATTTATCAATTAGGATGTAGACTTGAAATGGTATCTATAAAGTATATGTTCTAAACTTTCCTAGTTGTCATTATTAATCTATGAGCATGAAAGTACCAGACTTAAAAAAAATGGAAGTACCAAATTTAAGTGTAGAAATTGAATTACAATCAGGAATCTAAGTTATTTGTCTTTGTTGTAGGAACAACTAATAGTTCTATTGCCAATGGTTGCAAGACCAACAAAGTTCTATCTATTCTAACAAGCAACAAAAACTACTCTCACTAACTAAGTTCACTCACCAAGTGGGCCCCCTTGGATGAGTGAATGAATGTGAACTCAAGATAAAGTACTAAGAAACTACAATGTCATTTTTATTGATATAAAACCATTAACAGTGCAAACTGAAAATAACAAAGTATATTTTGAATGTTATTATGAATTACAATCACTCCTCTACTAACTTTAGAGGCTCGAACCAACAATCATTTCTAACATCTAAGGAAAACCAACTTTCCTAAATCTAGGGTCCTTCAACAAACGAGGTTTCGACAACACCATTAATGAAATACATCAATGTAGAACACATTCTTCTTAATTGAATAAGTCTTCATCAAATGTAGCATGCCATAACTTCTGGATTTGTGCACAAGCAGTTGGTAGTTGCATTGACCCAATCTCCAGCTGAACTATTGGTATCGACTGCATGAACTTGTCATTAATCCCCTTGATCATGATCCTTCTATTTATCTTTGATTTGTTCCTGCAAGAGATTAGTACACATGCCAAGTATCAAAATATATATCCATCTCAATAACTCATTAAAAATAGTAATACACAAATAGACTAATCTTTGCTCATGGCATATGACTACAGGAACCTATCCCATAAAAATTTTAAAGGAAGAAAGTATTCTATCCACCAATATATACACACATGATTCCATTTTTTATATATAAGTTCTAACTATAGCATTATATTTATGAAACCATATGATGTCTTCAACCATAACAAAGCATAGTAATTATAAGAATATACAAAGCATATAATAAAAAGTCTTTAAACTTAAAAATGAAAAGACCCTTCAAGCAACCATAAAACCCATAAGTCTATACTATTTCATAGCCTCGTCAATATGCAAAACATGGGGAAAAGAAATTTAGAAATAATTGGTGTGTGGATCAAGATGGTGTGTACAAAAGGGGTATAAGTGGACACATATTTTTTCAAACTAGGTAAACCTGGTCTTGGAAGACCCATTTGAAGGTTGTGCACTCAAACTAAGAAAATGTGTGAAACACAAAAATTGTAGTACTCTCAATCTAATTTCTAAAATAATAATGTTTTTTTTAAAATGGATAAGATTAAGAGGGATAAACTTTGTGCGCACAAAAAAAGTTTCATGTTTTTTGCTTAAAAATACAACACAGATGTTTCTATGTGCTCAACAAAATAAATTATTATTTTGTAAAACCCTTTGATAGGATGATAGGTAAGAGTGAGATCTAAAAGTTGTATTTTTTTTTCATAATTTTCTAACGAGTATTTTTTTCTATGGATTTTTGAAGCGACTGCGTCCTGAAATTTAGGTATCTCTTTATGCGTTAGGCATAGCTTGCATCAAAATACAATTAATTTCTTCGTGATGGAAAGTGGAAACCATTATTGTGACCTCACCCACTACAAGCAAGGTGAATCCTAACATTTATCTTGTCTTTCAGTCATTTACATTTGCATTTCTCAATTAAAATTAATTCCTTAACCTAGGGCTTGACCAAGTCAAGCCCTCATTAAACCCCAACCTCCAAACCTTTATTTTCTTTATTGATTCATAGGTTGGGAACAAAAAATATTACAGATCTGGAACCTACTATTCACAAGCTTTTTGAAGTCGTCAGTTGTAGATCATTAGATTACATCAACCTAGTTGTAAGACATCTTTTGAAGTCGACCTAGTCCTTCAGTCTCATATTCTGGGGAGATTTCTGGGTTTTGTTCCTTTTGCCATTTCATTTTGAGATCTGTAGATGGATACTCAAATTCAGTTCTGATCTGCGAGTTTTCAAATGAAAACATAATCTTCCTCTACACATTTCAAGGTGCATCTTCCATATTTAATTTTATTTCATATCTTTACCCTACATTTGTATCTTAATTGGGCTAATTATCTTAACATAGCATCTAGATTTACATTATTTAAGCAATTAGTTCAATTTAACATTCACATTATCCTATTAAGGGCCAAAGAGTACATTTCCTTGTATTGCATTCCTCATTGTAATTCAAATTTAACGTTAGCTCCCTTCTTCCTTTGGGTCCTAGCTAATCTAATTTAGATCATAAATGGAATCATATTTGGAAATTCTTCTTTTTACCTCAAACACATATTTGAATGACTTAGTGACCCCGTAAAGTGTCGACCTACATCTTATTAAATTGCTTCCATTTTACCACTAAACACTATCATTTTAAGTATTTGTGTTGTACATGCGACTACCATTTAAGTGGCACTTTGTGGATGCATACTACTCCAATCAAGTGTTCATTGCCTACATAAGGTAGTTTTTAAATCACTATGTCAATGGAATGGGTTGAGAAGTTTAATGATGATGGACTTTGGCTTTCAATAATGAGGTATGATGGGATGACAAAGAATGTCATTTTGAACTTAATTTTCAATATGTAACACATAACATTTGACTATGATAAAAATATGCACTTTCACCAAACAAAAAATACACAGCCAACATTTAACCATCACACTATAAGATGAATCCCAACATTATCAATATTTTTACAATATTTTAATCTATATATTGATTTTTATTCTATCTTTTCAAATCATAAGCCCTTTCATTTCTTATTCTTTATATTCAATATAAAATTTGAATCAACAAAATTTCAATAGCATAATATTTTAAAATAAAAAATAAGATGTGAATATTAATTTATATTAAAATATAATAATAATATGCAAAAGTTTTTCTATTTTTTAATTATATTTTAGTCAACTATAAGATAATTTAAAAAAGAAAATAACATTGACAAAAATTAACTACCTAATTATGCATCCAAGTTTTAATAGATATTTTAAGAATTGCAATGACATAAGTATATTTTGAGCACTTGGATGATGATGAATTCAAATCTCTTCACCCAAAAAATTAATAAATAATTACTATTAAATCATTATCCTTTAGCTTATTGAAGTTATTATAATGGACCATTATTATGTATGCCTAAGGAACTAAACACAACTGGCAAGGATAAACTGATTGAAAAATAAACAGAAGCAGCAGAGCAGAGAAGAGTAAGCCATTGTCACGAAACATTTGTTGACCTTAGGTGGTCAACAAATCAAATCACCGAAAGCTTTTAATACAACTTAGTATTTAATGATCGACTGGTTCCCACAAAAACAATTTAAAATTTGGACTTAAAATATTAGTTGCTGCCATTGTGTACAATTTTGTTGATTATAGTAGTTGGATATGTTTGACAAAAGCCACAAAACATTATATAACCATATCATAATAGTAAGATTCTAATTCTGATACTTCCATCACACAGGAGGATCCCCAACAAAATTATATTTATTTAAAAAACCACCACCCACAAGCAAAAAAATACAAAAGTACATTTCACTGTAGTGAAGATCACAGTGGATGTAAGGTCTATGACATTGATGTGAAAATCTCTTATAAGCGACTGTAAACTGATAAGGTTATTGGTTACTATCATTGCAGTAGATGTAAAATTCAGGACAATAATGTTAAAAACTCTTTAACAATGAATTCATGAAAAAATTATAAGTGTAAAGAGCTATTTTATTAAAATAGATGTAAGGACTAGGTCAATGTGAAAATCAGTTGTGATGTTCTGTGATTATAAAAATAATGATTTAAAGGTCAACAACGGTGATAGTTTTGTCATGATACATATTTTTAATTATGGTTTTTAAAAAGTATTAAAAAATAAAATATATGTATTAATGATAGATTAATTATAGGTTTTAAAGAGTATTAAATATATATATATATATATATATATATATGTATGTATGTATGTATGTATTAATAACAGATCACATATATTATAGTCGATCATTTTTTAGCTTTTTAAATTTTTTTGGCTGGTAACTGATCAATTTGTGTACCACTATTGAGACATTTAACCACAAGTACTAGTATTTTTTTGAGTGATCATTTGTTGATGCATAAACATAGGGGTATGAAGGAGTGTTTTGAATTGACGCTTTTTAACCACTTTATGCTCATCCCTTAGCTTAAAGCTCTTCACTCGTTTAGAAAAATAAATTTAAAAAATTGATAAAATCTAAATACAGTTTAAAAGTTCTAAGAATGAGAAATCAGCCTAAACAACTACTAGATCTTATACCCTATAAATGTTTCTACTTTTTTTTAGGCAAAAACACAAATCAAACCAATAAGAATAGTACACAAATCCTTAGAAAAATAAATCTCTTCGTCTAATAGGGATAAAACTCTCAGTACAATGTAGAACAGGTTACCGCCAATAACTTTGACATCTTCCTCTGCGATAGAAAGTACAACATAGTTTTGAAACGGACCCAGTCATAAGATCTAAAAATGGTATAGAGAGAAAATGGCAATGGAATGAGTCCTAGCAAGCGTGACGTCCTCAAAGGGGTCACATTACATTAGGCGACAAAGAGTAGATACAATTTTGTTTGGCATGTACATTGCATTGTTCAGATTAGGACACAAAACAATGATAACAGATCAACATGAACATGGCCAAGTTTAACAGGATCAGATCAATATGAACATGGGTACGTTTAACTGGTTGTGGCTTTACTGTTAAGTATTACCAAACTGTTGTTTACAATGGGGTTATCAATGGTTTTCATTATATAATTGATCTGATCTTGTGTTTAGTGAAATAATCAACAAAAACAGCGCTCAAAGGTGCATTGATTCCAATTTCCCATGATTCCTTGCTTAAATCATGACCAGTGCTGATAGTGCTACCCCAGCTTGCATGCGAACTTTGAGGGGCAATTAGGCTTTTGTCCTGAAATAAAGGAGATATTTCTAATGTGGTAAACAGATGCAATTGTAAAGTGATCTGGGATTCTACATATCCTGGCTGTAATAGCAGTAGTAGAACTTAGATTGTAAAGAAAATTAGAAATAGTAATCTAATTTTTAGAATGTACTAATAGAAGTCTTTCCTATACATTATAATCTATATATTGCGCATTTAGAAACTGGATAGTAGTTTTGAAGAAATCCAGCTAAAACATCAGTAGAAAATTTATTTAAGAATTGAAAAACATGTATTAGTGCATTCTAAAAACTCTAAACCGTTTCAAACAAAATGATAGTATGTTCAAGAGTTATCGAATTTGAAATGAAAAACATATTTAATAAAATAAAGAGGTAAGTTTATTATAATTTTTTCCTCTTGATTCTAGGTAGAGTTGTTCAATCTTTGATAAAAAAACATGATACTAAAATCTTATACTGACATCAACTTGTTGAGAAAGGGCAATATTTTTTTCGATTGAAATAACTGAGCACATCACAATCATTTTTTATGGACATTGAAAACTCAAAAAATACATTATAAAATGATGTTGTCAGATGGCTCAGTATTGCTCTAGTTCACTAATAAAGGCTAGAGCTTTGAACTTTCTGTATGAGCAATATAAACAAGCCTATTTGCCTGCATTGAATACACTCTATCAATGGCTTATAAAACAAACAATTGCAGGCAATGAAACAAAAACTACATTGTACTTTCAAGTTTCAACTATTATGGTTTTCAAATTTTTAATATTTGCATTAAACTATACAATTCTTTCAGCAGCAGAATCAATCAGGCAATATGCATATCTACAAAACAATACTGGACAAAGGACCTGCAAAAACGATGAGCTCAACATGTAAATTCTCAGATATAAAAAGGTTATAGAAGCATTGATTTATATGGTCGATTGCAAAGTTGAAGCCCACTGAGACTGCCAAGTTGAAGTCCACTGAGTTTCAAAGTGTTGAACTTGGTGTGTATATCAACTGGGTCTTACATGAAAGAGCAGGACATTAAATGTAGCCAAGGGCAACTTGCCAACACCCACAGCATATGAAAGAAATAATCAAAATTTCATTCACACAACATGCTGCCGGCAAGTCATCCTTGGCTGCATAACATATTCTGACCTACATGAAAGGTCCCAGATGACCAAAAAAAATTAATAAAAATTAACCATTATATCTGTATCTGTACCTCTACTTCTATATATATCCCAAAACAGATAAAAGAGTCTCTTGTATGGCTGCTTAACCTATTTCCTAGGGGCTCCCAATAAGCCTATATCCATCTACTTCATAGAACATGATTGAATGGAATCATCTAATATGCACTTGGGGAGGGAAAAGCAAGAATACAGAGTGACTATGGGGATGATAATTTGATTGGCCCAAAAGTTCCACACTGGTCTGAGACTAAGACATTGGGGTGTGGAAGAATAGACAGGACTTCCAATGTATGAAAACACAAGCCACTAGTGAAGTTTGGAAGTACCAAAAGACTCCATATGTTGTGTGGAAAATGGAAAGAGGATGGGAAGAATATATAGTAGAGGGTGCATGATTGATAGCCAATGTGGGGCTGGATCTCTCTTGTTGTAACTCTAATGTGTACCATCCTGTTTGCACAGCTTTACAGCTCAACCATGGTGGAAACCAATGAAAGTGGTATTGCTTCAAGGCAGTTAAAAGCTACTATTAGTCCATGAATAACTCTGAGTACTATGTGTAATGCATTTACAGGCACCACATATAAATCCCACTGAAATTGGGGGGTACCATCCTAAAAATCATACCCTGAAATAACTGAAAATGGTTGGGTCCGTTACATTTTCTTTTCAAAAATATATATCTCCAATGACAACCACTTCTTTCTTCCCCTAAAAAGATAAAGCTACTCAGCTTTTAAAGATTCTTAGTTTCCATAACAGTCTATTATGCATATTATGCAATTAAATGTTTAATCATTGTCATGACAGTCTATTATGCATATTATGCAATTAAATGTTTAATCATTGTAACTGCAACTTTGTTTTATGTAAAGAGATTGTTAAGCTTTTACATTCTTATTGTTATTAATGTATTGTTAATATGCTTCTAAGAATGTCATGATTGTACTGCATATCAGCACCTTCTTACTACTACTTAATTAAAAAACAAAGAGATTACCACTATTAGAGTTGTATTTAGAAAACTTAATGGTAAATCTAAAGACCATGAACAGGCTATAGACCTCACAGGATTTACATTTCCATTAAGTTTGTGCTGTTCATAACTTGAAATGAGAATACAATTTTAATTAATTGATAAAACAAAATTAAGATTTAAACTCTAAGTTTTATTACAGTATCTAAACTTTCAAGTTGATATTCAACTGAGTTGTCATTAATAAAGAGAAGTCGTTAATTAAGGAAAGCTATCTTTTTAAACTTTTAAATCTTGATAAATGAAATAATTATCGCCACAAATTAAACTTGAATCCAACCAAATTTCTAATTAAGAAATATTCAATCTCTGAATCAGTAAGTAGTGGCAGATGCACCACATGCAGTGTACTTTAAGTTTAATTATAGATCACGTGGACCAGACGATGTAAAGTTAAACATTTTGCATAAATATCGACTGAATAGCAAAGTTGTTTTTTTCCTCTACATATAAGATACCCTAAGTGGAAGATTAATTTATTAAGTAGCCTGCACACTTGTCTCTAGTATGTACATCATAAAGAATCGTTTGCCAACTTTAGTAGTAAAGATTTGGTTTGAAAAAACTCTATTATCCCCTAAAATCACTCATTTTCTCAATAATCCATTGATAATATTCTCTGAAGCTATTTTCAGCGACATGTAGCTCTTACCCACTGTTTTCATGATATGCTTCTACATGATTCAGTACGTGGAATATTCTCCTTTCATTTAAAAAAATAAAAATATTAATTTGTACAATTTAAGATTTATTCCAGATTTTGTTCTGTTTGGACTTCTTTTATATGATGTTTCTTATTCATACAGTTTTTAATATGTTTAATATTATTTTATAAATGATCAAATGTCATTATTCAAATATTCTTAATAAAAAGGAATTCTTTTTAAAGCACTATTAGTTATAATAGATCATTTTGTACATTCTAAGATTTTATACTTTATATGGAATTTTGATGGAGCTATCTTTTGGTCATATTCGGCTCTACTGTATATAGTTATTGTTGTGACTTCTGATTGGTAAAAATGATTTTGAGAATTATAATTTGTGGATTTGATTGTTAAAGTTTTTTTATTATCAACCTTTCCGATCATACATGCAAGAGAACAAGAAGAACAATCATCTTTACATGATTAGTTAAGATGATTAATAAAAATGATTGTGTAAAGATGATTTTGTGAAATCAGTTATGTATATAATGACGGTGGGATCAGATATGTGTGCAAGAGTTAGAAAGTGGTCATTCAAAATATCATAAAAACATGATCCCTATCATTACCCTTCTGCTTTGATAATCAAAATGTTTGAACAAATGATCAAATAGTTATGCACAAATGCTCCAATAACCATGCACTATTTGTATCATTAAAGTTAGACAATTAAACTAATTATTCACTTTTTTTTCTCAAAAAAATACACAGCTATTGATCCACTAAATGATTTGTTGGACTTTTATTTAGCTAAATCTAGTGAATGGAAATAGAACATGAAGTATCTATTTTTTCTATTTAGAGATTTTTAGGTATGTGAGGGAAGAGCATTTCGCCAATAGTTATTATAGCTAATTCCATGCACCACGAGATCTGAAATAGTTATTATAGCTAAGTCCATGCACCATGAGATCTGAAATAGTACATTAGATTTTGATGATTCTTTTTCCATCATCTTATGCAAATGTGCTGATAGCTATTGTTCTATATTCTAGATAATAAAGAAAGATGTTATGAATATCGATTATACCTGCATGAAACATTTAAGGGCAGCTATTTTAATGTGTTGCCCCAAACATATTTTTCTATTATCTTATTACCCATTACATGCATAAATGCTCCAATGAATTAAATAAAACATGAAGGATTATTGATACCAACTAATGTGAACATCAAATGACAGTATTACTAACAGCAAGTGCATGTGAGAGAACATGATATCTCTATTTTTTCTCATTTGGAAATTTCTGGGTACGTGACCAAAGAGCATAACGCTGTAAGGAGATAAGGACAAATTATACAATGTCCTAAAGCAAAGAAAAGCAAAAGCAAGTGGGTTGCTTTTGGCTTTTCCAAAATAGAAGATGGTAAGCAAAGAAATTGTGAGATATGAAATATGATTCGTAACTTGACTCTCTGAGACACAAGCAGTCATTTTGCTTATATTGTCGAGGAAGTACTTGATGATAGTTGATCCAGTAACGTCATCTCAGTTGTCTTTATACTTAGTCATTGAGTTGGGACCGATCAAAATGCAGTGAGTCAGTTGAGGTGACCTTATCCAAGGTGAGGTGTGGTGTGGGTCTCATAATATATCTGATCTTGTTATGATCCTCCAAGACAAATGGTACAAAGAGGGCCCCCATTGTTTTTGTATTTCTATGGACGACTCAGTATTTGAGGGGCCATTTTTCAATCAACTGAGAATTTTTGGACCGCATGCGCCTCCACCACCAAAGCGACTCAGTGCTCCATTAATTGTGCAGAGCATTGGGAGGATCACCGCCTTTCAAATTTCTATACACTTGGACATAAAAGATCATGCACATAAAGATCTTGCTCTTAGTAGTCTTATCATCATGTTTCTCTTCTTCCATGATTCATTATATAATATTTGTTGGTGATTTGCCTCATTTTTCCTTTATCACTTGCATCGTAATCAGTTGGCTATCCAAATTAAGTAATCCATGTTGGTAATGGAATTACGTTTTTGGGCCATATACGTTGGAAAGAAAAAACACCATGTGTTGTTTTTGTGATGTCTTATAAAAGAGTGACAATTGTATGACAAGTCCATGTGAATTATGTTTGGGAGAACTGCAAGTGGTTTTTAACTCAATGATTTGAGCTTTGAATCGCAAACTCAACACAAATGCGTAATCTTAATCGTACTCTTCAAACTCTACCTTTATAAGAAGCATAATGGTTAATTATAATAAAAGTGAATCTTAAATGCTAGTATCTTTTTCTTCTAAATCATTCTTAATTGAAAAAGAGTAATAGTGTGGAATGTTCCTTACATTAATCTTTAAGGAGAGATATGTGCTTGGTAAAATGATCTAAATACTCTATTGAACTCATTTAATTTATCAATTAAGATGTAGACTTGAAATGGTATCTATAAAGTATATGTTCTAAACTTTCCTAGTTGTCATTATTAATCTATGAGCATGAAAGTGCCAGACTTAACAAAAATGGAAGTACCAAATTTAAGTGCAGAAATTGAATTACAAACAGGAATCTATGTTATTTTTCTTTGTTGCAGGAACAACTAATAGTTCTGTTGCCAATGGCTGCAAGACCAACAAAGTTCTATCTATTCTAACAGGCAACAAAAACTACTCTCACTAACTAAGTTCACTCACCAAGTGGGCCCCCTTGGATGAGTGAATGAATGTGAACTCAAGATAAAGTACTAAGAAACCACAATGTCATTTTTATTGATATAAAACCATTAAAAGTGCAAACTGAAAATAACAAAGTATATTTTGAATGTTATTATGAATTACAATCACTCCTCTACTAACTTTAGAGGCTCGAACCAACAATTATTTCTAACATCTAAGGAAAACCAACTTTCCTTAATCTAAGGTCCTTCAACAAACGAGGTTTCGACAACACCATTAATGAAATACATCAATGTAGAACACATTCTTCTTAATTGAATAAGTCTTCATCAAATGTAGCATGCCATAACTTTTGGATTTGCGCACAAGCGGTTGGTAGTTACATTGATCCAATCTCCAGCTGAACTATTGGTATCAGCTGCATGAACTTGTCATTAATCCCCTTGATCATTATCCTTCTATTTATCTTTGACTTGTTCCTACAAGAGATCAGTACACATGCCAAGTATCAAAATATATATCCATCTCAATAACTCATTAAAAACAGTAATACATAGATAGACTAATCTTTGCTCATGGTATATGACTACAGGAACCTATCCCATAAAAAATTTAAAGGAAGAAAGTATTCTATCCACCAATATATATACACATGATTCCATTTTTTATATATAAGTTCTAACTATAGCATTATATTTATGAAACCATATGATGTCTTCAACCATAACAAAGCATAGTAATTATAGGAATATACAAAGCATTTAATAAAAAGTCTTTAAACTTAAAAATGAAAAGACACTTCAAGCAACCATAAAACCCATAAAACTATATTATTTCATAGCCTCGTCAATATGCAAAACATGGGGAAAAGAATTTTAGAAACAATTGGTGTGTGGATCAAGATGGTGTGTACAAAGGGAGTATAAGTGGACACATATTTTTTCAAACTAGGTAAACCTGGTCTTGGAAGACCCATTTGAGGGTCGTGCACTCAAACTAAGAAAATGTGTGAAACACAAAAATTGTAGTACTATCAATCTAATTTCTAAAATACTAATTTTTTTTTAAAAATGGATAAGATTAAGAGGGATAAACTTTGTGCGCACTAAAAAAGTTTCATGTTTTTTGTTTAAAAATATAACATAGATGTTTCTATGTGCTCAACAAAATAAATTATTATTTTGTAAAACCCTTTGATAGGATGATAGGTAAGAGTGAGATCTAAAAGTTGTATTTTTTTTTCATAATTTTCTAACGAGTATTTTTTTCTATGGATTTTTGAAGCGACTACATCCTGAAATTTAGGTATCTCTTTGTGCGTCAGGCATAGCTTGCATCAAAATAATCCAAAATCAATACTTTAAAAAAAAAAAGTGTATAGAACCAAGTATAAAACAATAATATGTAATTTATTTTTTATTTGGTTAAGTAGATCAAAAGTTATTAAAAAATGGTAGACATATGTCTAAGAGGACTATCAACACACTGATGTAGAAAAGTTAACTTCACAGCACGATAATCTTGAAAAAATTAAGAAAAATATATAGTTAGAAAGGTAAGAAAATGTGTGCGATTATGGTGGTGATTTTAGAGATACCCACTACACCATTAGTAAACCTAATGAAGTGAAAGACAAGAATTGATCTTAGAAGATGAAAATGCATCTAAAGCAACAAAAAATGGAGGGAAAACATCAACCCAAGCCTCAGGGTAGTTTTAAAGGCCTATTACCATGCCTAAACACGACCGCATTATGCTTCATATGACTAACTTGTCATACTAGACATAATGTGGTCATGTTATGTCTATGTAAAAGTATAGTTAATTGTTCAGAGGCCTAAGAGGACTAGTTAGGCATAGTTAATGAAGGACCTACCCAAAAATGGATTGATTTCATCAGATAGGTGATTGCATCAACTAGGAAACTATAAAAAAATTCTAAATCATGAGTTCCATGCTTTGAATGAGCCATGCATGGGACAAATTAGAACCATCAGTTAATTACTTCATCATCTAATTCAAAATATTGTAAGAGTAATTAAAAAAAACACTATAAGGAAAATATGTGTATTACCAAAGATTTCCCAAATCCCACCACAAAAAAAGTGTAGTGGAGGGACGATGCACAATGGGTTTTTTACAAGGATTCAAATGCCAATTCTATTAAGGAAAGTTTAGCTTTTGGAACTCATATTGTGGATTTTGGAATCATTCAATTTATCATTCATCCAAATGGTGTCCCTTACAAGGAAGACCTAATTGCAATGTAACAATACAATGTAAGGTCAGAATATATGAGAGAGATTCTTATGGTTGAACCAAAAGATAAATCATCTTTTGAAAAAATAACTAAGACTTCCTATGAAGGCTCTAAGGTACATCAATTCATTTTAGTAAACTTTCTCTTTGTTTTTTTATCATGTAGGAAAATTTAGTGATGGGTTTTTGTGTGTATGTCAATAATAAGAGGGAGAAGGGTCTGAAATTGAGCCAAAGGTACATTACCACAAAAAACAAGGAAACCTTCAATAATTTATATCTCGGATGGCCAAACAAATTATTTCAATTCTTGCCAAGATGAAACAAAAATTGATGCTCAATATTGATAGCCAATTTAGTGTACATCTCGAAATAATGAAACATGTTGATAAGTACTTTGGTGAATGTATGGATATAATTGTGTAGGTGCCCCATTTTTTAACTCTCTCTCTCTCTCTCTCTCTCTCTAAAACAAGAGAGATAAATATTTTCATGAGATTCTAGAAGTTGGAGGTGACAATTTCATCACAAGTTTTCCATAGCAATCTAGTAGTTGAAGGTGCTATCTTCATCAAAAAAATTCCATGTCATTCTAATAGTTGGAGGTGTCATTTTCATCACATATTTTTCATAAGATGAACTAGTATTGTAGGTAACATCTTCATCATAAGTTTTTCATGATAATCTAGTAGTTGCAGGTGTCATCTTCATCACAAGTTTTCCATGATAGTCCATTAGTCAAAGGTGTCATCTTCATCACAAGTTTTCCATGGGATCCTAGTAGTTGGAGGTGTCATCTTTATTGCAAGTTTTCCATGATAGTCTAGTAGCTTCAGGTGTCATCTTCATAACAAGTTTTCCATGATAGTCTAGTAGTGTCATCTTCTCTCTCTAGATCCAATGGATCTATCTCCTCCATTAACAAATATAAGTGCTTCTAGAGATTTTTTGGCTCTAATGAGTTGAAAGGGGTCATAAGGAGTCCTACTATGTTGAAAGGGACTTTAGGACCCCTTAAGATCTCTTAAGATCCCATAAGATCCCTTGAAATGTTATTTCTAAGTACAGGTGCACTAGAGACCTTCTGTCACTAGTTGAGCTACTATTAGATGGTGATTATTCATCATCATCATTTGACGTAGGCTCACATGCATGCCATGTGTTAAGTGCAACCAAGGTGAATGTTAACTAGGTCTTCCTAGTCTCAACAATCTTGGTAGTCATCAGAGCCTGTCAATATGCCACCACCACCAAATTTGGAGGGCATGGAAATACAACCACCATTATCCTATGTGATACATTTAATTCATGTTTTGCAATCATTTTGTCGCTTGTATACATGAGTATTTAGTTATGATTTTGCATGTTAATGGGGTATCCAATTTTGTCATTAGTGTCAATTTGTTGTAAATACTATTATTTCTATGAAATAAATATTTCTTTTGGATTTCTCATGAAGCTTTTTTACAACCATTGAATACTAATTCACAAAATTCTTTAGAATGAAAAGAGAAAGAACAAGAACAATCCGGCCTAGAGATGGATAGGGGTATCAAGTCAAGATACAGATAACATTTTTGAATTAAGATGGATTTGATATGGTTTATGATAAGTGGAATTCTTTATATGTTTTCACCCCTCCTATATCTTTTTATAAGATCATATTAAGTTGTGTTTTAGTGCACCTGATTTTTCAAGGTATCCGTAGAGCTTATCACTAAACTTCATATTTTTGTTTTCATGTAGGTACCATAAAAGGATAAGGTGTAGTTGGAAGAAATCTTCAGAACTAGTGACATCAATTGAGGTGAGATATCTAATAGCATTGCAGATCCAATGGGTGTATAATCTCCTCCATTGAAAAATATAAGTTCTTCCAAAGACTTGTTGGATCTAATGTATCGAAAGGGGTCATGAGGGGTCCTAGTGTGTTGAAGGGGACATTAGGACCTCTTAAGATCCCTTGAAATTTTTTTCTAAGTACATGTGCACTGAAGACCTTCTGCCACTACTTGAGCTACTAGAAGATGGTGAGTATTCATCATCATCGTCATTTGACATAGACTCACATGCATATCTTACTTGTTTCCCTTATTTCTTTCCCCTTTCTATATCTTCAAGTCCTTACTTGTAACTTCTCTCATGGGTCCAAGAAGCTCTTCCCAATCTTTTCCATTAACTATGTGGTATTTTTCTCTTAATCATGAGTAATTTCTTAATAGTTTTATTCTTTAAAAAAAACACCATAACCAGATTCTCCATAGCCATTTTTCTTCTTGATCAATGCAATATTTTCTAATCAACTGAACATTTTGTAATTAGTTGATACATAATCATAGTTTTCTCTTGGCCAATGCTTTAGGCATGTTATTGAGCCTGTAGATCCACAAAAGGTTTGAAATCTAGTTCCTTTTGAATCATTTTATTCCAAGATCTACAATCTAAAGTTTAGTGAACAATTCAAATCTATGAGTTATTAAGTGAATATACATCTTCCTCTACATAATTAAAGGTAAGTACTTCATCTCTTATTTTACCTCTTATCATACATTTAATTTTAAATCTCTATTGAACTACTTATGTGCATTTCATATCTATAATTTCATGAAAGAGAGCTTGTTAGCATACTTCCTTGACAAGTTTCTATATTTTGTATTGGTGTTCCTTTGTTCTATTTGTGTTTTTTCTAATCAAATTTAGGGCTTATAGAGAGTCATTCCTAGAAGCCCCTTTTGCTTGTACTGAGTGGTTCAGGGAGGAAGTGTTTAGCATGCTTAGTCTTGTTTTCATTGTTATCATTGGTGTCAATTTTCCACTAAGTATTTTGGTGAACCCGACATGAACACTCTTTTTTTTTTATCTTAGTACTTAGATCTCTTTTTTATGCATTGCATTCATAAATTAAAAAAATACAAATATGTATTGCTTCATTAGGAGTACATTGCATTTGTATTCTATATGTTCTTGAGTAATATTTCTTTGCTCCAAGATATACGATTACTTTCATGAATATTTTGATGATGTGTTTGTCAGCAAACCTTAAAAGGTGTCTAGTAGAGAAGGTGTCTTAATTGAATCCATTCCTCTAGCAACTTCATCTACATTTTTTATAACCAAACTTTACAATAAGGTTATATCAGGGCTTCATGTGTGTGATAGTGTATGTAGTATTAAACCTATGTGATTCTCTCAACCCCTTATCACTCTTAAGGATGTCCACCTCAACAACTCATTATCACTCTTAAGGGAGTTCCTCAATATGATGAACCTCTTATAGTCCTTAAAAGGAAACCCAATTACACTTCAATTTCTCACACATATCAAATACGGAAGAATCCTCAACCAAATATTCTAGTAGCTCCTACACCTCTACCACCTTCTCAACCTGTGCTTCCATAAGCACCTCATTTACCTAGTTCCTTTAGAAAAGAGTATGATTTAGTTAAGAAGTAACGTGTTGCTCCTACTAAGATCTTTTCATGGGAACTTCTTTCAACATCTCCCATATATCTTGAAGCTTTACAAAAGGCTTTATCTACACTTCCTAAACCTCCACCTAATCAAGATAACATTACTATTTCTTAGAATGTATGCATGATACACTTGCTCCTCTTCAGATTATGTTGACTAGAGATTATTTTCCACCTAAGGAAGTTCAAGATCAGTTTGATGCTCTTATGGTTATGGTCCTTATCAATGGAAATCTTATTCGAAGAACTTTAATTGATACTGGGTAAGGGTTGAGTGTTTGTAGCTTGGACATGTTGAAAACTATCAATGTGGATATCTACTATGAAGTTGAATAGTCTTCCTAACATTACTCTAAGGAAATTTGATAACATTACTAAGGAAATTTTTGGAGTTATAAATCTTCCTATTAAAGTTGGTCATGCTATATTGGATACTCTAATTCATCTAGTCCCTAGACCACTCAACTATAACCTTCTTTTAGGAAGACTGTGGTTGCATAATATGGATGCTATCCCTTCTACTTTTCATTGCAAGTTTAAGTTCATATATAAAAACATAATGTATACTCTTCATGCAGATGACGTACCTAATAGTTTCTATAATGTTGAATCTTCTAAGGTGTCGGGACCTAGGGAAGAAATACAAAAGGGTTATATTGAAATTGAAAATCAATCAAGTAAGAATCCTCTTTTTTTTATTTGAATATGACTATGGAACTTTAGAAATTAATCCAAAATTCATCAGAGAATAAAAAGTTTATGATCTCTCTTCCGCGAAAACACCTGAACAACCTAAGGATGAAAAGGTTATTTCAACTCCTCTTTTTAGAGAATTCAATAATAACTTCATCAATATTTCATCTAAGGAAACCATTGAAAATATTAAATTTGATGGCCAAGAGGTGGTTTTTGATGAAACTCCCTTGAATATCTCTAACATGACTGACTTCTATGGTCCTAGATATCATTTTCTCACTAAATATGGGTTTTGGTCAAGGGTGTGGAAAATTTGAATAAGGAATACAAGTTCCTTTATATAATGATGGTTGTGAACATACCTATGGTTTGGGATTTAATCCCTAGAAGAAACATTCTTTCTTTCTAAATCTAAATCATATCTACAATGGTCCGTTGAATTTATAAAACCTATGTCTTATCACATTTGATCAATCATCTTCTTTCGATTTTCCCTCCTTTGATGATGCCTTGACTGACTTTCTAGGGGCATATAAGGATTTTATTTCTTTCCATCATAATAAGGGAAAATCTTATTTTTTGGATATTGATGGGTATTTCAGAGAAGAAACTAAATCATAACAACATGTTGATCCTCTTCCTTCTATGGAAGAAACACAAAAAAGAAACCTATTAATCACTGAGACAATAGATGTGCACAATGATCAAGATGATTCTGAAAAGGTTATTAAGATTACAAAATATTTGGATGAAATAGATTAGAAATAGCATATTGAGCTTCTTTTGGAATTTTATGATATCTTTGCTTGGAAATATTGTGATATGCCTGGCATTGATCCAAAAAATGTCACTCACAACATAGTTTTGACACCTGATGATAAGCTCGTTAAGTAGAAGATTCGCAAAATATATCTTAGCATCGCTCTCCTTGTCTAGGTTGAGGTAGAAAAATGTTGGATGTTGGCTTTATACATCTTATAGATTATTCCTCTTAGATTTCTAACATTGTGGACATTTTTAAGGGTGAAAATAAGATAAGGATGTGTACTAATTTACATGATTTAAATATAAATCTTCACTGAAAGATGACTTTCCTCTACTAATCATTGATATGATAATGGACTCAACTGTTGGACATGCATTACTATCATTAATGGATGGATTCTCTGGGTATAATCAGATTTTTGCTCCTCCTTATGATAAATATAAGAACACTTTCATTACTCCTTGAGGAACATTATGTTGGGTAGTGATATCTTTTAGATTAATAAATGTGGGTGCTACTTATCAATGAGCTATGACTCTGATTTTTCATGACTACATGTATAATATTCTTGAAGAATATGTGGATGACATTCTAGAATTTTTTGTGAAATGTGATGAGCATGTTCTTGTATGCAATAAAATTAGCCTGCTAAATATACAAAGAATAAACAAAGTACTTACATACTAATAGAAAATAAAATAAATAGATTGACCAAAAAGGAAACCAAATAATAGAACATGAAAATCTTGTATCTTTGCATCTTCCTTGATGTCTGGAAATGGTCGTGATGATGGATGTGTGCTTAGTTGTATGCTTGATGCTTTAAAAATGGATGGATTTGATAGATGGATACATGGAAATTTGAATATCACCAAATAGTAGTTTGAAAGTAATTAGCTCTCAAAATGGTATAATAATTATACTCAGAAGGTGGATGATTTGTGAGGAGCAAAGGGTTGAATTTGTAAGCAATTGGGTGAGGAGGGGATGAGAATTCTCAATGGATAGTTAACTGAGTGAGGTGTGAGATAGGCTTGAGCCGACTAAGATAGGTGGAGGAAATAGAATTCTATGTTTAGAGGTTGATGAAGGAGAAGTGGCATGAGGGTGGGCTTGGGCTTGAGTCAAGAAGAATAAATTGTGCCTTAATGTATGCAAGTGATCTTGAGAGGGATTTTAGACATGGAAGATGAGGTGATGTGTTTTAGTTAAGGTGGGTGAGGTGGCTTAGTTGAATGGATGATGTGGGAGGTGGATGAATTTGTTGGAGAAAAGGTTGGTGAATAAGCTTAATTAATTAAATAAATTATTTAATTAAAAGAGGAATTATTGGTGCATGAGATTTAATCAAATAAACAAATTATTTAATTTAAAAGAGGAATTATTGGTGCATGAGATGAGTTTGGATAACTGTTGGTTTAGAGGATGAGTTTGTGGTTGGAGGGATTCAATTAATTAAGTTAATTAGATAGAAATGGGTTTTAGAGATTAAATTAAATGGGCTTTGTATTTATTAATTTAATAGATGAAGGGGGTTTTATTAATAAATTAGACTATTTGTTGTCTATTAATTTATTAATTGGGTTATAATTAGTTAATTAGGGGATAGTGCTAAAATAATTAAATATTTAATATTTACTTAAAATATACTTTAGAAGATGACTAAATTTGATTACAAATTTATGTGGTCAAATTTAGGTGTCTACATTTTGCCCCTCTTTGATATTGTTTTGGTACAACATTAATTTGAAGAAGCTTTTAAATAATAAACGACATGAAGAAGATGTTTAAAATAAACTAGGTTGCCCTAGTACATTGAAGAAAGATTATACTATGGGATGCCCCCTTGAGAAGGCCGTAGGAAGATAAAATAAGGCCATATAACATCTCAAAATGTGCAAAAGGTGAGGTGAGAAGAATGATGCAAATGGGTTGGCTCATACTTTCACTACGGGAGTACAATACAAGGGGAGATTAGTTTCAAAACTTAGACAAATTTGTGAGATAGGATGGAGGACATGTGGAATGGATGGAGAATTTTTCTTTATAAATTGAACCCTTAGGAAGTGATGGATGAATGCGTGGGATTTTGGAAACTTTTTTGAATTTTTATGAATTTTTTGGATAGGTTTCAAGATATGATAAGGATGTAGGATAGATGTTGATAGGATAAAAATGAACTCTTTTTGGTTTTTCCTTTGTATGAATGGGGGGATGAGATGGAATCCAATGGAAGCTTGAGCATGGGATTCTCCATAAAGAGAATCACCACATAGTTGAGCATTTAATTTAATATAGCAATATTAGGGACTAGCCAAGGTTACCAAGAACATCGAGGCCTTGTCACCACTTTACATAGGAATGAATCAAAACAAACATGCAAGGATTGCCCCAACATCACACATGAAACCCAAGAGGCATCTAAGTGGAAACGACACTGGGGAACCCACAAACAATAAACATTTCCCAAGTGCACCATCTAATCATAAAAGATCATATGTTTGGATATGCAAGGGTTATACTTAGATGACTCACATGCAGAAAAGAAAAACATGAAAGATAGGTCAAGACCTTGCTCGATGATTACCCCATTTGTAGCACATTGTGATACAAATGATCATGACGACTTTGAGGAGGGGATAAATAAATTGATCAGAAAAGATAATAAAGAACCAAAATTAAAATCCAACATCAAAAGAATCAATAAATCAACAAAGAATAATTCTGTGCTAGAGATATTGATAGGACTCAATACTGACGAACACAAGTCTAATGAGAGGAAAGATGTATTCTACAAGGACTAATTGGTAGTGCCTAGAACCTAAATTCAATAGAAACTAGTAATTTGAAGGAAAACACTTTAGTGATAGAGGATTTGTGCATAAGGACTTTCTTAAGCATGGAGCAGTGAGAACTAAAAGGCCTAATCTAACGTGAACTAACATGAGACTAAGATATGTATGATCAGATTGACAAATGATGATGACTAAGAACCAACAAATGATAAGTTGATGACCGACGACTACTATGAGAGATGGTATGAATAATGAAACTAACTTAGACACTTGCAAGGATGACACTGTACAAGAACTATTTATAGGGGATGGTGAGGATATGTTGGTTCTATGTATAGGGGTTGAAGGTTGAATTGGATGGATTATTGGTGGTGGAAAGAAATGCATGACAGTGTCCTAGTCAAGTTAAAAATTCATGATGGATTGATGGTGGATAGGGTGATGTGTATAATGGGAATGATGTACCTTAAACAAGGAAAGGATTTGGAAAGATTCATCCCAATGATGATGATTGGATTTTGATCAAGGCTTTCAACAAGGCTAGAAACAATACTAAGGGTGTGAATGGATGGGTTTATTGATGCATAATTTTAGATAACTAGAGGGGAATAATGGGATGGGATTTATGATGGTAAATTGTTAGGATCTTTAGGATATGAATGAATGTCATTAGATTGTGTTAGGATTAACCATGGATAGAAATATAAATTATATGCAAATATAAACAATATCAAGAAATAATAAATCGCACATAAAAGAACATAAGACAACAAGATTCAACATGGTTCACCCAATCCCTGGGTTACATCCACCAACAAACAAGTGGACAACATTATTACAATCTAGTGTTTACAACCTGATTAAAATCTATAATCCCTTATAGCTCAATACCACCGTAAGAAGAAATTTCCACATCGCACATTAATGAAAATACCTAACCCTAAGCTCTTTTATACAAGTATTTTTTCATTTTAGGGTTATAATTAATTATTACATGTCGGACCATAATTAATTATGAAGTATATACAATACTTCCTTGATTGGTCACCACAAACTAACAAGTTGCATGGGGATAGCATAGAGATAGATAAAAATGACAAGGGATATGTTAGGTGATGAAAATATGGAGGAGATATTGGGAGGCACAAGAATAGAAGCAAAAGTTATGGTGAATAGAAAGAATTGGATATAGGAATGTGTGAAGATAGGGATTTTAAGATGAAGATGCAAATGCAAATGGAACAAGAACAAGGATATGGAAGGTGGGAAGATAGGAATTGGAAGATGAAGGTGGAAATGGAACAACAACAAGGGGAGGGAAGGTGGGTAGGATAGGGTCTCCAAGGAATAAAATACCCCTAGTTATAATATTTCATGCATGAGGACTTAAGAGGGGTATGATAGGATGAAAGATAGAGAAAAAAATATGAGGGAGGTAGGTAGAGGGTGACTAATATGGGTGAATGGAGCTAAAGGAAAGGAGGAGGATGGATTATATAGAAGAAATAATGGGTGGATAAAGGATAGGTGGATACTTATTGGGATGGGAGATTGAGTATCAAAAGGTGACCAAAAGCATGTATGTATGGTGGTGACCTTTATTTATTTATTTATTTTCTATCAAGATCTATAGGATGGAGAAGGTGAAATGGATAAGATATGGTGGCTATGGTAGGAATATGGAATGGGTATGTTGGGTAGAATAACTTGGTCCAAAGTATGCAGAGCATTTGGAGGGAAGGATTATGCATGATGCTTATTTTCCAAGTTTCATCTTGGTACTTATCCAAGATGCTTGTTTGCCAAGTGTTCACCATTGGATGATTTTTTTAATTGAATTTTGAATTTTATTTTGTTAGTGTCATATTTTTACTCATAGATGTTGGTAGGATGGGTGGAAAAGAAAGTATGAAAATAATTGGATTAAATGAGTGGAGTGGTGGGTGGGAGTTGGCAAATAATGGATGGGTAGACGTAAGACTTGTGGATAAATACATGAGGAAATTGGAAATATCATAATTGCTACATATCTTGAAGGGTGATGAAGTAATGATAAAGATTATGTTGAATGAGATTAAGGAGAAAATGGAGTAGGAGGAATATGAGGACAACAATTAAAGTTGGAAGATGGAGTATTGGCAATGTAGGATAAGAAGCACTGATTAAGAATGAATTGCAGGGATGGAGGATGTGTATATGAAGATTTGGATAAATAATGAAAAAAAAAAAGGATTTTTGAGTAGCATGAATGGATACCAATTGAGATTTTTCTTTGAGATGCATTTCTTTTATGATTGTCTTGGGTATCCACATATTTTTTACTTTTTCATTTTTGTCTTCTATGGCCTTTTAAAATTTTCTTTCTTTTAGATCAGATGTTTCTCTTCTTGAACACATATTTTAGATGGGAAATGTTTGTAAGGAAACTTATAACAAAAATATATAACCATTTCCACATAACCCATAATATATTTGAAAGAAATATGCAATTAAAATCCACATGCAAGAGAATAGACAACATACCCAAAAAAATGTGGCACGAAATATACCCTAGGAAACCCTCATTAAGGGAATAAACCTAGCCTCCAAAAGCATCCATCACCATGTATTAATCAACAAAAACATCATTGCAATACAACCATGAAAGCCTTCAAAGCCATAGCCATAACCAAGAAATCCATGTGAACAATCATGAATCCACACATCCTATGCCATGCTTCCAACCTTCACAAATGTTCCCTTTGGCTAACCTATCAATCCTTGTCTTTCTTGACTTTCTTTTTTTGCCTTTTATATTTTTTTCTTGTCTCTACAACTAACCTTGTGTTTCTTATATAGTAGCAAGTCTCACAAAACCACCAAATGGTATTACATAAACCAAGTGCTACCTAACCCATTGAACCTACATTTAATATTGTACATTTAATTCTTTTTCCCAATATTAAAATATAATTACATCAAATATTATCATAATGTTACAATACAACTCATCAAGTATATCCCATGGGGATATTTACATTTTTCACATCAATCTAAGTGCTCCTAGGTGCAACATTATATAATAAATTAAAATAATACAATATAACAATATTGTGCAATGTGTGCAACACACATAATCTTAACAATCTCCCACTTGTTGTATACATTTCATAGGGTCAATCCATAGCCACATAAATGAAAAAGGAAATAATCCCTCCTAGCACATCCAGCATCATGGATTGAAGTACGCCATGTGCTCCATCCTGGTACCTACAACAAATCAAAGTATCTAAAATCTCAAACATGAATGATCCCACCTCCTATTATGCCACTACCACCTAACATACATAGAAGCCATCCAAAGAGAAAGACACCCAACCTATCACATAAGAATCATAAAATCCTATACCAACTAAAATGTCAAGCACAAACACTTGATCTAAAGGTAATCATATGTATCCGTAGTTGTGAAAATATCCATAGCTGAAATAGCACCCACAAAAAGTGCCAAACCCATCCAACTATCCATACCTCAAAATGTATACCAAGTGAATCTCACATCATCAACATATCTAATATATACCTTGCAATCACAAGCCTGAAGAGAAATACCTGCCAAATATAGACCAAGAAACTCCCATTGCAAAAGATAATGTCAAATCTATAACTGGTCCACTCACAACATCTCAAATAAGTGAATCCAATTTGTATATCAAATATATTCACAACATACATAAACCAATAACCTATAAGAAAAGCTCTCATAACAAGTCTCTGCCACTCTCCCAACTTCTCTACAACCAACAAAGGAAAGAGATAAATGAATAACCATGTAATCTCTCACATGACATACATGAACACAAACTACTAATCATAATATCCAACCATTCCCAAATCCAGTGTAAGTGAAATCAAACATCTAAGGAGATAAACAAGACCAAAGAGAAACCATGCGAATTGATGGGCCTCAAAAATGTTAGAAACAATAGTCCACCAAGATAACTAAGAGATAGGGGGTGAATCAGTTATCCCATAGTTAAAACATTTATCTTCTTTAAAAAAACTTAACCATTCAACCAAAGTAAACAACAACCATAATAAGATTCACATAGACAATTACACTAGATATGTTAACTAGGGAAACCCTTGATTAGAGGGAAAACCCTGGTGGGAATGATTCCACAAGATGCTGTACTAATATAAATATTCCTTATTAGAGGATGGACCATGTTAGGAGTCTATTACAACATTTAGTACATAGAGTCCCTATTAGGAGTTGTAATACAATGTATGCAAGAAGATCCCACTGTCCAAACATGCAATTTCAACTACAAGAAGAGCTCATTGCTCAAACAAGTAATTTATTGTTATGTTCTTCTTTTATTTGTTCTTTAAACCAAACCAAACACTGTTAGACATTGTAGACTAGGTCACAAACCTTGGATCCAAATAAAAAACCTCAGATCACTCAGCAAAACCTCGGCAATGAAGTTTCCTTTACTTCCACTCTACTCTGCTCAAATTTGTATCCTACTCTTTTGTTGCTTACAAATATCATCCTCATCTATCCACACATATCTTAGGATAAAGGAAAATCTCCTTCATTTATACTGAGTCTGTAAAATAATTCCCTAATTTGGCTATTAGACCTTCTCAATTAATCATTATAGGACCACATTAAGAACATGTTACACTTAGCAATAACATTAAGCTTCCACCTTGCATCTTGAATAACTTTTTGTACACACAATATTATGAAGAGAGATCTTAGCCATGTCTTCAGTAACATGTCTTCTACATATCCTCAAATTTGATTCTCAAGATAACAACTTTGCTAAGAGATATAACAAGTTTACAAGAACATGCCTCTATAAACTCTATCTCAGAACAGACATCACCAAACATTAAATAACTTCTTCTAGATTTATCATTTCTTCTTTTGACATTAAATACATATACTAGATACTTAGATGTATCTCCCATAACCTCGGATAGTTAGAATACTCAACTAGTTGTTCGTACCAACTTGATCTTTTCGATGTTCTATTAGATACCAGAGAAAACTACTATGTTGACATCAATGACAAACCCAGTCATGAATGTAACATATCATCATAATAACGTATCTACAATACTCCCCCATAGGAATATCATTAGCATTCATGTTTCCAACAATCTCACACCAATCTCCCCCTTTGGCATTGATGGCAACATAGATAAAAAAACATCTAGTTCCAAGAATACCAACAAAGGATTTTTCATATGTCTTTTCAAATCCTCTTCATCAATCATTCTCCTCCATTAATATACCTCAATATCCTTTCTGTCAAACTATCATTCCATGTTGTACTTCTTCTGAGCATACTGTACTCATTCTGAACTTCTCCCAACTGTCATACAATTTTTTAACATGTTATTTCTCATGCCGAACTTCTCCCCTATTGACATCAATGTCAAAGGTTTCAGAAACCAACTTTACTACATCAAATTTTGCAACAACTGATTCTTACTAGCTCAAGTGTCAAAAGAAACTATTCAAAACAACATCCAACAAGAGTCCTAGATAACTATGTCCATTATAGATACTCCCCCATATAAGAAGCATCAGCATTTAGTCCATATAAACAATAGTGCTCTATTACATTGGACTTATGCACTCTTGAATCTTCTACTCTAATGTAGGAAGGGTCATAAACCCTAGCATACCTCGCAAATACTCAAAAGTCTCTTTAGAAAGAGGCTTAATGAATATATCTACAATCTTCTCTTTAGTGCTCATGTACTCTAATCTAATTTCCTTTTCTGCAACTTTCTCTCTCAACATGTGATACTTAATAGAAATGTTCTTAGTCTTTGAATGCAACACTAGATTCTTAGACATATTTACTCTACTTGTGTTGTCACAATGTATGTCAATAGGTTCACTGATTTCTATCCTTATATCCTTCAGCATCTACTTCATCCAAACAACTTGATTGCAATTGTTTGCTTCTGTAACATATTATACTTCTATTGTACTTTGTGATGTACAATCCTACTTCTTGCTCAGCCAAGAAACCAATCTTCCTCCAAGAAAGAAGGCTCCACCACTGGTGCTCTTTCTATCATCCATATTACCTACCCAATCAGCATCAGTATAAGCACTTAGAGTAAAATCATTAGAGTTGTCATACCACAATCCAAACTCAAATGTTCCTTTCAGATATCTAAATATCCTTTTGAATATTAAATAATGTTCTTCTCTGGGATCAATTTGGAATCTTGTAACAATTCTAACTACATTTTCTATATCTGGCCTTATGTTACTCAATAGTAGGTGTCTCATCCTTTGTAGATAACTTGTGTCCAGCTACCATAGGTGTTCCAATGGGTTTACATGTTTACAAACCAAACCATTTTAGTAAATCCTTCAAGTACTTAGTCTGAGAAATAAATATTCCTTCTTTATTTTGTGCAATCTGTAATCCCAGAAAATATTTCATTTCTCCTATCATACTCATCTCAAACTCTTTCTACATCTCTTCGGAAAACTTCTCACTTTCCTCACCATTTCCTCCAAATATGATATCATCAAAAAATATAAGCAAAATCATCAAACTATTATCAATTTCTTTCCAATACAAATTATTTTCTATCATACCTTTGTTATATCCAAGCTTTGTCAAATGCTTGTCCAATCTTGCATACCAGGTTCTCGATGCTTGCTTCAAGTTGCATACTATGTCCTTGTCATTTTTCAAAGGAAAACCTTTAGGCTACTCAATGTATACCTATTCTTCAAGTTCTCCATTCAAAAATGTTGACTTGACATCCATCTAATACACTTTGAATTTCTTTGGTGTTGCATAGCCTAAGTGTAATCTTATTGCTTCTATTCTAGCCACTGGAGCATAGGTCTCCTCATAGTCTATTCCTTCATACTGTGAGTAACATTTGCATACCAATCTTGCCTTGTTCCTTTCAGCTTTTCCTTGTTCATTCATCTTATTTCTGAGTACCCATTTAGTTTCTATCATATTCTCGTCTACTAGCCTGGGAACCAATTCCCATGTCTCATTTTTTACTGTCTAATCCAATTCCTCTTTCATAGCTTGTTACCAATAATCATATTTACATGCTTCATCTACATTCTTATGTTCAACTCAAGATATAAAACATAGTTCTTCATTAACTTTTCTTCTTGTTATCACACCTTTATCTTGGCTTCTAATGATATATTCAAATGGGTGATTATCATATTCTTTCTTGAAGTAGGAATTGCTAGCTCAACTCTTGGTTCTACTGAAGGTTCCAAGCTTTATTCCTACCTTGGCTCTCCCTCATTCTACAAATCATTGTTAGTCTCAAGAAATACTTCATCATTCCTTAGCTTAGTAACAATGTCATTATCTGAATTGTAATCAACTATTCTCTCTCGTATCCTAAATTTCTCATCAATTCTCACATTTGCACTTACCATAATAGTCTTAGTTCTCATATTATAGCATCTATAACCCTTTCTTTTCAATGAATAACCAAGAAACATACCTTCATTACTTATAGCATCAAACTTACCAATATCATTATCTTTTTTGATATAGCACTTGCTCCCAAAAATTCTGAAATACTTGATTGTAGGTGAGTGACCAACCATAATTCATATGGATTCTTGTTTGTGTCTTTCCTTACTTGCACTATATTCATAGTGTAGACTTTTTTATTCATAGCTTCTCTCCAAAATATTTTGGATACATCATTCTCAACTAACATAGCTCTTGTTGCTTCTGTAACTGATATGTTCCTTCTTTCCACAATGTTATTTTGTTCAAGGGTTCTTAGAGCTGATAACTGTCTTTTGACTCCATTTTCTTCACAAAACATGTTAAACTCATTTGAAGAAAATTCTCCTCCTCTATTTGATCTTAAACATTTAATCTTCATACCAAACTCATTCTCAACTCTATTCTTGAATACCATAAACTTATCAAATGCCTCAAATTTCTCTTTAAGAAATGCAACCCACATCATTCTAGAAAATTCATCAACTAGAATCATAAAATACCTGTCACTATAGAATCCTTTAGTCTTCATAGGACCACATAGATCTATGTGTACAATATCCAACTTTGATGAAGTAGTAAACTTCTTGCAGGGAAAAGAAGTTATGTTATGCTTTTCCAATACACATTCCTTGCAAATTGTGTTAGTAGGCTTTAAAATCTTAAGCAAATCTCTAACTGCAAACATACTTCTAGTCTTCACAATATATCAAATTTTATATGACAAAATCTCTTATGTCATAGTCGTCATCTACCTTAGCAACCAAACATGTTATTTCAGTAGGATTCAAGTGAAATGCATTAGCTCTAGATCTGGTTCTTGTTCCAATTACATTTCCATCTTGGTCTCTAATCATGCATGTCTTTTCAGTTAATTGCAACTAAAAACCTTTTTCCACTAGTTGTCCAACACTCAAAAGATTGTGCTTCAAACCATCAACAAAATATACATCCTCAGTGTTAGTTTTACCATCAAGAGTTATAGATCCAATACCTTTAACTTGACATGTTGCATTGTATCCAACTGTGACAATGCCTCCATCCTGACTTTTGAAGTTAAAAAACTTGTTCATATCACCAATCATATGATGTGAACAACCATTGTCAACTATCCAATAAAATTTCTTCTCAACCTATGACACCAATGCTACTTTTTCTAAACTTTCTTCTTTAGTTGCCACAAATCCAATTTCATCATCACTAGCACTTACTGCTTGATCATCAAACTCATTTTCGTCATTTACATACAAGCACTCTCTGTCTTTTCTAGGTTTGTAATTTCCTTTATACTTTTTCTCTCTTTTAGGATACTTAGATGCATAATGACCATATTCATCACAAGTCCAACATTTAAATATTTTCTTACATCCTTTTTCTCTTCTTACCAGAAGGGCTACTCCCTCTTCAATATTTTTGTCTTCCTCAGATATGATGCTGCTAGTGAAATCTCCTCTAGCACTTGTGCTCCTTGATAAACTAGGTAAAATATTCAGGGAAATGAATGCTATTTAAGTTCTAGTCAATTCTCTAGACTGTCTAAGCTCATTCTCAATTGCTTCAAGTGTTCCAAGCAATGTCTCCTTTATGAAATCTTTGGTACAAGATATCAACAACTATATCATTTGAACTACTGGTTTAAATGGTGGTGTTAAGCTTTTCAATATCTTCCATATAACCTCATCATCTTTTTTGGTTCCTCCTTGAGATCAAATACCTATTGTAATCTCTATTATTCTACCTACAAATGTTCTTACAAATTCATCTTCCATCATTTTAGCATCTTGAAATGCACAAATTAAAATTTGTAGCCTCAATTTCTTATAATGTTCATCACCTTCAAAACTATTTTCCAAAGCTTTCCAAATCAAATGTGAAGTAGCAAGTGATTTTACCTTATTGTATTAAATTTTAAGAAGTGCATTCAATAGGGCTTCTCTAGTTCTCATGTTGCACATAAAAATCTCTCTTTCTACTTTAGTACAAGTTTCCAAATCTAGCAATGATTATCTTCACTAATTTTGTCAAGATAGAATATCCTAGACTCATACACAATAGATGTGTATTCATCCTTTCCTTCTAGCTATTATAATTTTTTCCATCAAACTTCAAACTATCTTTCCTCAATATGCTCACCATCGATCTCCCAAAGTTGTTGAACTTTATCTTCTAGGACCTGATCTTTGATACCACAAAAAATTGCTATGTTGATATCAATGAAAAACTCAATCATGAATGTAACATATCATCATAGTAACATATCTACAATACTCCCTAATAGGAATATTATTAGCATTCATGCTTCCAACAATCTTGTAACAAAAAAGGTCATCTTTCTTAGTTCTTTTTATCTCCTTTCAAATAGTTATTTTTCAAAGTAGACATGAATTTATTGTTTTCAGGCATATGAACTTATGGTTTTTTATGTATATGTTGTGTGTGTGTGTGTATGAAGACATGAAATAGAAATATGGATAGTTTAAAGACATGATATTTTCTTGAATTCATGAATAGAAATGATATAATGCAGTAGTTATACATGTTGGTAAATGTTTTCCTGCCTATGCTATGTTTTGGGTAGTCTTCCTCTAGTAGCCATAGGATTTGCAAGAGTGTTAATTGGAACCTTATACCATTTTCCTGCTATTGATGATAAGAATATATATGTATATGGAAGGTTGTTGTGTGCATTGATTATTTTGCAGGTATTTACCATGAGCATTCAAGGACCAACATCATCATGCTAGAATAGTCAAAGCCAACTATGGATTACAAGACCTTTCCAAGTAAAGAAAATCAATTATTACTCCCTATTGCATGCAACGTGCGGATGTAGTTCACTCAACATGCTATATTCCTAGATGATTAATTCATGTTTAAAGTGTTGTCTATTCTGAAACTTTATGAATCTATAATTGATCTATGTTTATGGAGTGATCTTAGATTTAGGAGGTAATTGTAATTTTTCCTTCAAAAAAAATGATTGTTGTAACTTTTTATAAGTTAAGTCGAAGGAGTCGAATGATTTGATTTTTCATAACATAACTATTGTAATTTTTTTAATGAAGTGTAATATTTCTCCATAAAAGAATAGAATGGATAGTTCAATTCTATATCTTTTATCTTGATTGTATTTTCTATTCACTCATCCAAGGGGGGCCACTTGGTGAGTGAATTTTTTTGTTAGAGTAGAATTCATTTTCTTGTTCCTTTCTAAGTAAGGTAGAACTCTATTGCTCATGTAGCCATTGATAACAAAATTAGTAGATTGTTCCTCCAACATAGGCAGTTAGAATAACTCCTACTTATGATTACTTGCTTTGTTAGAGTAAATTCATTTATTGGTTTTATAGTTCTCCTAAAGCTCAAAAATTTTAATTCTATAGGTTATTCTTAAGATTGAAAGATTTTAAAGCATATACTCTACGAATTCCATTTCAAGTTTACGTCCCTGGTCAATAATTAAATGAGACTAAATAATTCATTTAGAAACCAATTAGGGTGTCCGATCCTAAATAGGCAATCCAATTTTGTTAGTTTCTAATACCATTATTTGGCCAACCATTTTTTGCATCATTTCCAAGGATGGTGTTAATTTAAACTTATCTTAGTAGTTACATTTCCAGTTCTAATAATCTAGAGCTTAGTCTTAAGAGAGCATTGTATGCATAGAAAGAGAGACCTCCTTGGGATATTTCTTCCTCATAATGATCTAGAAGAACCATTAGATATTCTTAATCCTAAGCCTAAAGAACCTCACAATGAGAATGAAGAAGAAGAACCATTTGAAAATCTATTTTTTGATGCTCAAGAATGAATACCCTCATCCTCTAAAGAATATTTTCATTTGAATGACATCTTTTCTAAACCCAAATACTAAGACAACCTACTTGCCCTTGTTATCTATCGACCACCACCATCAAATCTTCCTCCAAGAATGGCTCAGCGTCAACTTACATTTCCTTAACCTTTTCCCACTCAAAAAGGTAACCAAAATTTGAAGAACATACCTTATGTTGTGCTTCCCAAATTCTATGGCCTAATTATAGAAGATCCTAAAACCTTCCTCTTTGAGTTTGATATCCTTTGCAGGAGTTATGACTATAGAATCAATGCTCACAACCTGAAGTTGTTCCCATCTACTCTAAAAGAGGTTGTCTTGAGATGGTTCATGGGGTTGGGTGCCAATGTTGTAGAAAATTGGCGTACAATGAGCAATATGTCCCTTTCAAAATATAAAGAGTGTTGTAGGGGAAGAGATTTTAAAAGAGGCAACGTTTTCAAAATGTCCCAAAAGGAAGAAGAAACCTTGGAGGATTATGTATCAAGGTTTATGTTCAACTTGTAGTGAAATACATAGCACCAATTGAATGAGGAATCACAATATTTTTCTAAAAGGTATGACTGATGGAAGTATTGAGGCCCTAGACCTTTTGGTGGCAGGAGACATTACTCATAAAAAATGGGTTGACATAGAGAATATATGTTTGAATTATTCAAGGGCTACTATGAAGAAAGGTAGGGGGGCTTAGAGACCTACCACATAATTCCAATGGTGATTCAAGAGTATCTAAGATGGAGCTATCTAATCTTCTATTTTACTTTAAGCAAGACATCATCAATGATGTCGCCACTCAATTGAATAGTATACAAGCTAGAAGAAAGAAGGAGGAGGTAGATGCTATGCTAGCCAAATTATGCTCCCATTGCAGAGAAAAGAAGAGAAATTACATGTGCAAGGAAGTTATATTTATGGACACTAATCCAATTCTCATTGAGTTTAAAACCATAAGTGAGGAGAATGGAGAATTTTTCTATGTTTTTCAAAGGTGTCCATGGGCTCAAAGACAAGGTATGCCTCTAGACCCCTCAAATACTTTTGGTTATAATAATAATAGTAGTCAATGGCCAAGCCATAGCCCTCAAAATGTTGCCCCTCAAGGACAGAATTGGAATTATAACTAGTTTAATCAACATCTACACTATAACCAAGCCTATCAAAAATAGTCATCATTTAACCCATACCAACAATAGTTTAACTCCTATCAACAACCACAATAGAATAATCAATGGCAACTTCATGGTAACATGTAGCAACAACCTCAGTGTGGACTTAACCATCCTAGTCAATAGAAAGCTCTCATGTCTCCACCTCAACAACAAGCTTACATGCCTCCACCTCAATAGTAAGCTCTTATGCCTCCACCTCCTGTAGCCAATAATAACCCTTAAAAGCCAACACAAATCCCTATGCAACCAACTCCAAATCCTAACAAGAATTAGCAATCTTATTCCCTACAAGTAAATGATATCCATCTCAGATTAGGAACTATGTTACTTGCACCCAAAGAGCCTATAATAACTAAAGTTGTTGATAGTGAGGACATATGTGTGAACAAACCTACTATTTTCTCATGTACTCCTTAATTTGCACTAGTATTTATGAATCCCCCTTATTTGCAAAGATTGGCTCAATTAGCTCCTCCCAAAGAAAATCTTGTAGAAGAGGATCTAATGGATCAACTCAAGAAAATGGGAGTGAAAAGTCCCTTGTTGGATGTCCTTAAAGAAGCCCCAATTTATAGCAAAGCTATAAAAGAAGCCTATATTAAGAAGTTTGGAAGGGAAAAAAAAAAGAGACCTTGACATTGTCCATGTTTTGGGACATCTTTCTAATCTCATGCTAAGAAAAGTCTTAATGCCCAAGTACTTTGGTCTAGGGAGTCCAATAGTCACTATTCATATTAATGGCATCCAAATATAGAATGTCCTGATTGACCTAGGGGCATCAATCAATGTCATGACTACGGAATTTTTTTTGAGGCTTAGCATTATTGATCTACGAGATACACCTAAAATTTTGGAATTAGTTGATAATTCCACTATTAATCTAGATGGCATGTTGAAGGTGTTGTAAAGCTAGATTCATTAGATTACCCTTCAGATTTCATAGTCATGTCACCCAAACCTAGTCTAGGAGGATATCCATTAATCATAGGATGACCTTGATTAGCCATAGTTGATGCTTACACTACATTTCACTCAAGAAAAATGACCATATCATATGGGATAAATATCAAGAAGTTAACTCTGTATTCTCCATCAAAACCATAAGTAGAGCTTGACCATGTTGTCTAGCTAGATTAAGTTGATGCTTCCCTTGAAGCAAACTCAATGTAAAACTCATGGTCATTTAAAGAAAACTATTTTTGGTGTCACAAGAAGAAGATGATATACTAGCAGCAATCCTCACCAGCCAATATGATTCTAAGGAATCTTCTTGTGATGTTCCTAATTGTTCCCTCCAAACAATATTGTCCAAGCAAACCTCACCTCAGTTTCCTGTAGCATTTGATTATCTCCACATCGTGTTGCCTCATGAAATAAAGTTACCATCACTTGTAGAAGTTTTTATGTTGGATAAGGTCAAAATATTTCAAATTTACTTAGGAAAAGAGTTGAATGTTAATAAGAATCTCACTACATCTCAGATGTCTAGTCTTCTCAAACTTTTGCAAGAAAATCAACAAGCCTTTGCATGGGACTACACTAATATGAAGAGGTTAAACCCTAAACTTTGCACCCATAGGATCTATATAAGCCATGATTGCAAGCTAGTAAGACAATACCAAAGAAGAATTAATCCTTCTTTGAGAGATATAGTGAAGACTAAGTTGCAAAAGCTCCCTAGTGCAGGTTTCACTTATCCTATTTCTAACAGCCAATGGATTTTACCTCTAGTAATTGTCCCAAAGAAAGGGATGAAATGGAAATTTTGTGTGTACTATAGGAAGCTTAATAAAGCCACTAAAAATGATCATTTTCTACTACCTTTCATTGACCAAGGGCTTGATAATCTTGTAGGTAAAAAGCATTTTTCATTTCTAGATGGCTTTAGTAGATATAACTAGATCCAAATATCACTAGAAGATTAGGATAAGAAAATGTTCACCTAACCATGGGGAATATTTTCGTATTCATTCTTACCATTTGGATTATGCAATGCACCTACTACCTTCCATAGAGTAGTGCTTGGTATTTTCTAAGGCATTTTTGTTGACTATGTTGAAATATACATGGATGACTTCACTACTCATGGAACCACATGTGAGGAGCCATAGGCTAACATGGGGAAGGTTCTTAAGAGATGCCAAGAATATATTCTCTCCCTTAATAGTGAGAAGTGTTACATGATGATGGAAGGAGTTTTCTTGGGACACTACCTTTCAACTTTTGGAATCCAGGTAGACCCTACAAAATTGTAGTCATCAACACACTCCCCACCATGGTCAAGCAGAAAGATGTCAGAAGTTTCCTTGGTCATGTTGGTTACTATAGAGGATTCATAAAGGATTTCAGCCAACTTTTCATACCTTTTTACAACTTAGTGAAAAAGGAAGCCGAAATTGAATGGACAGAAGACTATGAAGCAACATTTCAGCAGTTGAAAGATGTTTTGACAAAAACACCTATTCTCAAAGGACCTAATTGAAGTTTTCATTCCACATCCACACTGATGCATCTGACTATGACATTGGATAAATCCTAGGATAGAAGGAAGATATTGTTGAACATGTTATTTACTATATTAGTAAAACTTCTAAGGTGATGAGCTAAATTATACTATTATCGAAAAAGAGTTGGTAGCAATCATCTATGCACTAAATAAATTTAGGCACTACATCACAAGTTATGAAGTATTTGTTTACATTGATCATTCTATCATCAAATACTTGATGAAAAAACCTTCCATTAGTGGTAGATTAGCATGTTGGTTACTCCACATGTAGGAATTTGGTGTGAAGATAATTGACAAACTAGGAAAAAGCTAATGTGGTGGCTGATATTTTATCAAGATTGCAAGTGCTAGATGATCTTGCACCAATTGATGATAGCTTCCTTGATGAGCACATGTTTTCTATTGATTCTTTCAATCAATGGTATGCAAACATAGCCAACTACCTTTCTATAGGAAGAACATTGCCTCACTTCTTGCCTAAGCAACATTGACTTTTGGTTGAGAAGAGTTGTAACTTCTTATGGATCTCAAGATTTATGTTCTATATAGGTCCAAACTAGGTCACCTGAAGATGTGTTTGAGAGGACAATACTTATGACATTTTATGGGCATGTCATGATGAGCCATGTGGAGGCCATTTTTGTAGCAAAGAGGACAACCTATAAAATTCTAACAACTAGATACTACTGGCCTACTTTGCATAAAGATGAAATAAAACATATGAGGCACTATGATAGATGCCAGTGCATTAAGTGCCCAACAAAGTCTGATGAAATGCACTTGTAGCCTCAGATAGTAGTCACACCATTTGACAAGTTGGGTATCGACTTTGTTGGACCCATTAAACCATCTTCTCATGGGAAGTCATATATCTTAGTATGTATTGACTATGCCACAAAGTGGGTCAAAGCTAAAGCAATGAGGCATGCTAGGGATCATAAAGTTGTTGAATTTCTATATGAATGTATGTTCACCATATTTGGTGTACCATGAGAGATAGTCATAGATCAAGGAACACAATTTACCTCTAATATTATATCAAAGTTGATGCATGAATACATGGTGCACCATGGTAAATCTTCACCATATCACCCTCAGTCCAATGGCAAAGTTGAGATAACCAATCAAGAGATAGAATCCATTTTAACCAAGATAGTTATTGTTCACAAAAAGGACTGGGCTATCCACACTACAACTTTTTAGGTCAAATTACAATGGCAATTTGTGATGGTGGTGTAATTTGTGGTCACTTTCATGTTTTTTTTTTTTGTAATTGTCCCCAACACCATCACAACACCAATGTTGTTGTAATTGTGACACCCTCGTGAGCATAAAAGAAAAAAATGTGACAATCATTTTCCATTTTTTTTATTTTGGAGAGCTACGCATGATGTGAACATGCATAGCTCCAAATGAGGGTGGAAAGATGTGAACATTTTCATGGCCATTGTAATCGATACATTTAGTTTTTGTGCCCTTGTAATCTGTGCATTCCATTCCATGCCCTTGCTCTATGATTTCATTATCATGACTTTCCCTTGCTCTATGATTTTATTATCATGTTGTGCCCTTTCTCTTCAATTTCATTATCATGTTATGCCCTTGTGATCTATGTGCCCTAGCTCTATGATTTTCTTCAAAGGTGAGAAGAGATACATATGTAAATGTTTTTTTATTTTCCTTGTAAACATGTATGTCTTTACATTTCCTCATAAATATGTATTTCTTTATATATTCAAAGAGATCTTTTTCAAGGTGCTTATTACATGTATGATCAAGTTGCATACATATTCAAGAATCCAAATAATAAAATAATAAAATTCACTCAACATGTGCTAAGTGACTTACCTCAAGATGTTGCACAAAAATAATGCAGACCATGAAAAATAGGCAACGTCTATACAGCCACGAAAATGCACTTCCTTACGAAGGAGAGTACTTAGGAATTTTTTTGAAAAGCTAGAAAAAACAATGTAAAGGAAGTGCATTTTCGTGGCTGTATAGCCACGGGCTGAAAAATAGGCTGAGTTTGCAAGAAATTTTACAAAAACATATCATAGCATATATTTTTAGAAAGAAACAAGCCATAACCAGTTAAATAGATCTAGTTGTTGATTAGCTAGGTTGATATATACATATATTTAATTGGGTTATGGCTTCTGCAAGGGAATGAGCCTTGTGATTATGCATATGTGCTTAGGGCATTTTGTTCCTGTGATATATCTCTACATTTTTTTGTCATACCCTTGCTCTACGATTTGGTTTCCATGCCCATGCGATCGCTGTGTTTCATTTTCATGCCCTTGCTCTATGGTTTTGGTGTTGTGCCCTTGCTCTATGATTTTGTTTCCATGCTATGCCCTTTCTATGCGAATTTGTTGTTGAGTTGTGCCATTGCACTCTGATTTCATTGTCATGACCTAGCACTGTGATTTTCTTCAAATATATGTAAATGTTGGTTTATTTTCCTTCTAAATAGGTATCTCTTTATATATCCTTTTGAAAATGTATTTTTAGAGATCTTTTTTAAGGTTCTTATTACATCTTAGCTACATAATGGAAAAATTGATCTAGTTGCATACATATTCTAGAATCCAAATAATAATAAAATAAAACTCACTCAACCTATGCTAAGTGACTTACCTCAAGATCCTCCACAAAAATAATGCAGACAAGGAAAAATTGTTAGAGTTCACAAGAAATTTTAAAAAAACATATCATAACAAATATTTTTACAAAGAAACTAGTCATAACAAGTTAAATGGATCTAGTTGTTGATTAGTTGGGTTGATTAAAAATTCTTGTAGAACTATCATTAGGTTAGGTACAATAAAATGTACAAACAGCTATTCCCAACTAGCAAGATCAAATATAGTTTTCGAAGGTGATAAAATTGTATATGCAAGGAATTGAAGAATAACTTCAGTGAAGAGTTGAGTGTAAGAAGTTGAAGAATCAATTTTTTCTTTTGTGTAAATGTTATAATCATGAGGCTCATTCCCTTGTAGAAGCCTCTACCACACTGACATTACCTCTAAACCATGCAAAGGATTTTGAAGTGGTTCCTGACCTTGAAACACTCTTATAAGCATTTGATACTTGGGATCATCACAAGGAGACTGTGCCAATACTTGAAACACTCTTATAAGCATTTGATATTTGGACTGTAATTTCTAAAAGACACTTGCATGTGATTCCAATATCATAGTACCTACCTCAACACTTTCCTGGATTCTATCTAGTGGCTCTCATAATATCCTCTATGTTGTCTAGTTGTTGTTTCTATTATGCAGTCTCTTTCTAAAGCAACTCCTCCTCCTTTGCTCTTGTGCCTTAAATTTTTATTATCAAACTTCTAAACATCTACCTCTACCATATGTAAAATCAACCTCACAATGTGTTGTAACTTTGGCATAGGTGTTTGATCATTGATAGCTTTCATTTTAGCACTCAATTTTTCAAGATTGGTCAACACCCTCACTTGCGGACCTCTCATGTCAAGCACTTTTTGTACTATTTCAACACCATGTTCTTGCTTCTAAGCTAACATCTCCTCAAATACATTTTCTTTTAAAGCATTAATTTTGTTGAACAATTTTAAACTCTTAGAAAGTGCATTGTTTTTTTCATGTATGTATGTATATATGTATCTATCTATCTATCTATGTATATATATGTATGTATGTATCTATGTGTGTATCTATGTATCTATGTATGTATAAATGTATGTATGCATGCATGCATTCATGTATGTATGTTTGTATGTATGTATGTATGTATACAGAGAGATCTTGTGGATTGTGGATTATGGATTATAAATAAAAAAGAAAAGAAAGCCTGACATTAATCATTCCCCATTTGTGGAAAGCTCTGAATGAGGGTGGAAAGCTCTAAATGAGGGTGGAGAGCTCTGAACATTGGTGAAGATCAATACAGATCTAGGATTTTTTTATCATTCCCTTGTGATCTTTGTGCCCTTTCTCTACAATTTTCTTCAAGGGGAGAAGAGGTACCTATGTAAATGTTCTTTTCTTTTCTTTCTAAACCTATATCTCTTGTTCATATATAATAGCTTTAGTCAGATTCAAGGATAACTAATTATGATGATTGTATGCATATGTACATGTATGTATGTAGATTAGTTCATTATGTGAACTACTTTACTTACATACATATACACTTGCATAGTACTTGTATTAAATTAAGTTAATCATTCATGTCTTGAATTCACACAAGCAATTATATTATGTTGGAAATATAATAGGTAAAGTAAACTCTGGGGGGTAGGGGGGTGTGAATCAATCCTTCAAATTTTCAACCCTTAAAACATTCACCACACATCCATCTCACAATTTGCATGTAAACTAAAATACCAAATTAAGCATGTACACCCATAGCATGAAAGAAAATAGCATTCAATACATATATGACACAAGATATTTGGTTACCTAGAAACCCTCTAATGAGAAGGTAACAATAGGGTGGGGATAACACCCACAAATCTTCACTACTATAGTAACAAAGTGTATCCAATGAAGGCTATAATATTTGATCATAAACTATGATCTACCCTATGAAAGGTCTACCTACTATAGGTTTACAAGATTGTTAGATCTTACCCTATTAAAAGATTTCAATGCCCTATTAGAAGTGTGTTTGGTTAAAGGACTTAAAACTTACAATGAAGTAAGCACCTAGTTAAAGGATTTACAATAGCTTGTTAGGACTACTTGATTAAGAGATTTAACATATTCACTTGTTAGAATGTCTCGGAAATGATCCTATGGTTAGCACTATGCTGCTAGATAACAAAGCCTCTTTCTTGATGTGTACTTGATCCTCTCTAATCAGATGTATCATTTTTTTTATCTAACTACTTTCCTCTATTCTCCTTTAACTAATTTTGTAATGTATCTCAATTCACAACTCCTTAGCCACCATGAATGCTATGTTTGTTCATGTAAACTTCTCTATTTTCTCCTTCCACACTTCTTTCTTTTAGGGTTTTTCCTCCTTATGAAGACTTAGGTGACTAAGGGTTAGGTATGAATCAATGATTTTGATTCACCCATTTTACCACTTAAAACATCTCTTCAATTGATTGGTTGCATGTACTGCATAAGGATTCTTAATATAGATTCATCCTTATTATCTAGAATCACAAGACAATCCTTAGGTCAGCCCAATAATGGTTTACATATTAGTTTATGCCATTACAAACAACTATGTCCGAAACTATTTACTCGGCACTTGAAGTGTTTGATGCTTAGCATCCACTATATCTTCAATATTGTAACTTAGCCTCTAAATGACTTAGAATCCATTGATCACTTAGCATCCACTATCTTCTCAGCACTTGAGTGGCTTAACACTTACTACTTACTTAATATATACTATATAACTCGCTCAACATAAACTATCAGACATCTTATGCTTGGCATACATTACTTGTTTGGCATGAACTTAGCAAATGACTTAAGTGTATTGTTACTCACATGTCAAAAACAATCTAAGATTAACAATCTCCCCCTTTGACATGAGTGGAAAAAACACTTGATGAAGCATGAATAACCTTAGCTCTTGAGCATAACTTACATAATCTCTATTCAGTGTTGAGCTTACATACAAAATTTCAAAACTTTAAAATTTTCAAAATTTACTTATGACTTATACCTCAAAATTTTATAACTCCCCCTGAGTTGATTGTTGTATTCTAAATCTAAAACTAAATACTCATGTTAAGTAGATTTGGCTTGCTAACTCTATTTCTATAGCCTCCACCTTTGTTTGGTTTTTGTAGCCTCCCACTTTGTTTGGTTTTTCACAAAACTTTATTCTTTCCTTTCATTCATTCTCCCTCTTTTTACACTTATGTCATGGGTGGTACATGAATTGTGTATTTGTCCAAGAATGATTTATGGACCTCCATCATAATTTTTAGTGTTGCATCCTATTTGTCACACACTACCTCTAGGGATTTGATTTGACTGTCCAACTTGGCAACGAGGGTGATTAGGCCTTCATGAGTGGCAAGATGGGGATCTTTCTTCATCAATGTCTCTACATAGGCTAGTTCCTTGTGTAACACCTCCATGTGAGGGGTTAACATGGACTAGATGTTGATCAGTGTAGCCCTAATGTTTGCATCTTGAGCATGTAAAGTGGCTAACTAACCTTTTGTTGACAACAAATTTCTGAAATGAGACTGACTTTGACCATGAGATTGTTGTAGAACATTACCTATTTTCTTCAAATCTCCCTCCAGATGGTCAATGTGTCTATGTACTTCTTGTGTGAATAGAAGAACATCACATAACTTGTGTAAAGAGAGAAAATTTTCTCCCAACATCTTCTTCACACCCTCAATTTGGTTTGCTAACTCAACCTAGTCTAGTGCAATGGCACTTGATATCTATTCATACACCTTTGTTTGAATTTTTCTTCCCAAACCATTCCAATAATTTGACATTAGTCTCTAGGTCTTCATCATTGATCTTTTCCATAATATTTGCCAACTTCTCAATGATTTTTTTGGCTTCATTAGGTGCAAGTAAGCTGAATGCATCAAGGACTATGTCCTTGATGTCATGATGTACTTGTTTTTGCCTATGCTCCCTTTGAAGTAGTTCTTGATATTTCTTCCTTTCTAGAGCATCCTACAATATGCTCATTTGTTCTATTGTGATTGATGAAAGATCAAACTTTGGCAATTCAATCACCTCATCTAAGTTGATGTCACCATGGGATGTCATCTCATCAACCTTAGATGTGCTAGGACTGGTCCTTGATGATTTCTATGGTGTAGCTTCTATACTTGGCCTATGAAGTGCTTGACTAGGACGAGGAGTAGCAGTATCTAGTAATGTAGCCAATGCTTAAATTGCTATCACTTCCTCTAGCTTCATAGTTAATATTGAGTCTTCAGTCCTAACCTTCTCCTTTTCTTTAACTTCTACTCCACCTTGTGCTTGTGGTGTAGGTGCAGGACTAGCTTCCTAACCTGTTTGGACCAGTGTCCCTTCTTGCTCAATTATTGTAACTATTGGTACTGAGACATTTTGTACCATAGTGTTATCATGTGAAGTCATAGTGTCCTTCCTTTGGTATGCTACCATAGACAATGTAGGTTTCACTTCTATAGATTGAGAGGGGGCAATGGATAGTGCTTGTGTTTTCTTCCCTGTAGATGTTGATTTTTCCTTCTCAATCTTATCCACACTCACCAAAATAGGATGACTACACAATTGTGCCTTAGTGGTGGAATTAGCCAATATCTTCTCCATAACCTCCTTTGTTAGGGCATTGATGTTCTGAATGGTCTTGTCGAAGGCATCCTTAATCTTTATTGTATCTACTTGTGGACTGGTACTCAACATATGTACTTTTGGTACATTCTAGTCTTGTTGTTGCTCTTCCTTAGTTGTTTACCTTTGTATTGCCTTCCCCATGTGCTCCCCTTATAGATTCATCATTTGTTACATCAAATACCTGTGTTGGTGTAAATAAGTATTTACTTATTACACTTACTTAAGTTTACTTAAGTTTATGCATTATTTAATTATTTTGCATTGTTTTATTATTTTTATTTGTGAGACACTTAGGAGTTTGCACACCTTTTGGGTTGTCATGTATACAACACAGGAGTATGCAACTCTATTTAAGCACATGGTGTCTACAACACTATTTTGTGTGTCACACCCTTGTAGGCTTATCCTCTCATGACCGCACTTACTTCTGTGCTTAATGGAGGATAACCCATATCTGGTGGACATGTGCTTGGTTGTAAGACACATCATGATGCTAACTTCTATGCATTCTAGAAGGTCTCTTGAGGCCTTTATATACAAGCACTCCTAGTGTACTCTAATGAACCAATTATTGAATACATTATTATTCTGATCATACTCTGTCTATTTTGGTCTACTATGTGCTTGTGTTTGAGTTCTTAGTTCCTGGGTGAATTTTTCCCTTAGGAAAATTCTTACATGGTATCAGAGCAACTTGGATATTTTCTCATCACATAGTCGTTCGAGATCTTGCTTGATTCATCACCTCAGCCTAAATCTAGAGTGTTGTAGAAATTGGGAGTGTCTAGCATTAGATCTGACCTCGCCATTGCATCTGGAATGTTGAACCGATGAAAATTGATGATAAACTCAGCTACCTTGGCCTAAAGTCGATCGTGAGGCAAAAAAAATTTTGCAAATCAAAACCCGGAGGCCCCGATTTGCGGTATGGGTATGGTATTTTGCAAATCTCATTGATTATTTTCGGATTTGTAATTTTTTAATTCTCTACATTTTTTGTCATTATTGTTCAAAAAAATTTCCCTCTCTAGGGCACCTACCAGAAAAAAATTTTGCAGGTACTGGGTTGTCAGATCCTGACCCTACAGGTTCACACACATTATTCGGTGAACATTTTTATTTGGTTTGGCCTTGCATTTTTGGCCGTATCATATTCGGCATTGAACTATCTATTTCGGAAAATTCTAGTTTAATATTTTTGGTCAGCACGAACTAGCAGATCATTCCCATAGACCCCGACCACTACTTTGTCTTCAATCTGCGGTGAGTTTCTTTTATATAGCGCAAAGCGCTATGCCACAATAGATGTGGGATATTTCCCACATCACCGGCATTTGAAACTTCTCAAAAATTGTTGTTTGAAAGTCTTCGATCGCATTTTTGGATTTCTCGGTGGCACTTGTACTCCTGCGCACAGATTCTTCCTGGCAAATCTGCACATATTTTGGCATCCTTTACTCACTGTTCTCGACAATCAACGATTGTAGTCTGTTCTTCTCCTACCACGTTGTGGAAGAATCTAGCATTATTTTTTGAGTCACCAAATAGATCATGGCATCTGCGAATGATTGTCGGTAGGGATTTAAATCTTCCCGCTTTGTTTCCCACCTGCTGTGTCTTTGGAGTTTCTCGGCCCTGTCTCCATTTTTTTGACCCATTCACAGATAACTAGAAACTGTGAAGATTCTGACCGACACTAGTCAACATTTTTTGGTGGCACCTTTGCTATTTTGAGCATTATTTTTTGTGAAATTTGGCGATGCATTTTTCTTTCTGGCTCTGCAGTTATAACTCCTGCCTGAGAGGTGACAACCTGGTGCTACATGGCGCAGGCTTATTCATCCTAACTCCCCTTGCCTCCATAGCTTACGAGTAGGACACCTATCATTCATGGAAGCAAACATGTCACCAGCAGATAGTGATCGACATGTGGATTGCCTTTTTCCATGATAGCTCAACCATGCAGGCAGATCTGCCACATCAGACCTGGTACTCCCATGTTTTCCACATGGAAACCAATTATTCGTAGTGCCATGTCAATGTAAAAAAATTTCCACGTGTGATTCTGTATAGTACGGACATACAGTCAGCCTACCACGTCAGCCCATGCACTAATTTTTTTTGCTGATGTCAGTAGAATGCTAGGTTAAATTTGACACCCATCTAAACGTCATTTCTAGGCATTTTACAACTGCAGTGATAGTTGTTTGGCTGTCAAATTTTGACTCATAGTTTCTCCTCTAGACCCCTCTCCAGATTGCTTTTCAATTTGGCAGCCTAACTTTGTGAGCTCATATCTTGGACATCCGGACTCCGATTCAAGTGCAATTTTTTTTGAAATCAGGTAAAATTTCCTAAATTTTCCAATTTTGCTATTGTTTTCTATTTTTGGTGCACAAATTTTGCAAAAATTTCATTTTTTGGTGATTGTACCTACATAATCCTACGTTTTGCAACTTCAAAAGCTCCGTACAAGCACATCTGGTCACTTTTTTAGGTTTCATTTTTTTTGGAAGTGTGTATTTTTTTGACTACTTTCCAGATCTAAAGTTAGATTCTAGGGTTGTGTAGACAAATTTCTCACTTTCAAAATTAGGCCTTCTTTGGCATTGTATAGCTTTCATTCTTTTTCAGAATTGTTGTAAAACTAAGCTACAGTGCTTAAGTGATATATTTCAGCCTCATAAGGCAATTGCAAAAGCCAAATCAGAAAGTCCATTTTGTTCATTTTGATAAGTGGCCCATTGTAAACGCACTACTTATAAAGTGCCAAAAGCATCTTCTTTGGGGGGGTCTTTTGATTGAGTGAAAAGGGGGGATGTGTACTTTGTTTCTTGTATCTCTATTTTGTGCTCTTTTCATTTCTGCATCATGGGTTTTAAATGTCCTCCTTTAACTTCATGCAACTATTCTACATGGAAAGATATTGCATGGAGTAGATTAATGGAAAAAGGATATAGTCTTTATGTTGATGGTACAATTACCAAACCTACTGATGCTAAAGAACTCATTGATTGGCAAAGACAAGACCAACAAGCTTTAGGTGTTATTAGGAGTTGTGTACATGGGGATCTTCTCTTTCACATTAAAAATTGTTCAGAATCTAAGGAAGCTTGGAATAAACTTGAACAGTTGTATGGTAAAGTGGACAAAGAAAAGAGATTTTAGATTGAGGATGATCTACTTCTCTTAAATTCTAAGAATTATGACACAATTGAGGATTATATCATCAAAGTCGATGAGTTTAGGACACTTCTAAAAGATTGTGGAAATCCCATGAAGGATGATAGGTTGATTCATCACATCTTGAAGAAGCTACCCTCTGAGTATGCCAAATTTGTTTTGAGTTTTAATACTCATAGGTTAACCATGGGATTTGCTTACCAGAAGCCTTCCTTTGATGGATTTGCAGACATGTTGATTGTTGAACAATCTCACTTGGTGGATTTTAGACTTCTCAAGTCATCTAAGACCAAAGCCTTGATGGCTAGTGATGGTCACAAATCAAGTCAAGGGGGGAAAAGCAACAACAAGAAGAAGTAGTGGAAGCAGAAATCACAATCTGAGACACAACATGACTCCTCTCAACAAGGCGGTTCTTCTTCAAACAAGAAGGGAAGTAATGAAAAGAAGGACAAACTCTTTTGTGCATATTGCAAAAAGCCAAATCATGACGAGCATCATTGCAAGACAAAAAGAATTGATGAGTTAGAAAACCTACTCAAGAAGAACAAGATTCAAGTGGCAGGTACTTCCAAGGATTCTACTCCAACCTCTTCAAAAGGTAAAGGTCAAGCACTTATGGCAAACTCAAATTCTTCTTTGAAATGGATACTTGACTTAGGTGCCTCTTACCACATGGGTTCTTCAAGGGGAGACTTTTCTTCATTGAAGCAGTCAAAGGTACCACATATCTTCGTGGGAGATGATACTAAAATGGAAGTTAAAGGGGAAGGACATATAGAAATTGAAGATGGGGAATTCAAAGATGTTCTCTATGTTCCAAATCTAAGCTCCAATCTCCTATCATTTTACCAAATCACTCACCTTGGAGATGGTCATAAAGTTGAGTTCCTTCCAGATTCAGTGATGGTGCATAGTCTCAAAGATGATTCATTGGTAGTAGTGGGGAAAGTAAATGATGACAAGAGGTTATACTCCTTCTCCCACTTTGTGCTTAAGAGTCTGTCTCAAGCCTTGTTAACTCACTCTACTACTCAAATCAACTTATGGCATGAGCAGTTTGGTCACCTTGACTTTCGCTCTCTTCAACAACTTTTCTCAAAATGCATGGTAAAAGGTCTACCTAATATCAACTTTTCTAAGGGAGAGTATTCATCTTGTTTAGTGAATATGCATCTCAAGAAGAAGTATGATAAAGGAAAGTCTTCTCAAGCTCCAGTTAATCTTCAGCTAGTTCATATGGTATTAGCAGGACCCTTTGCAGTGACTTCAGTCAGCCAAGGTCACTACATACTCACATTTGTTGATGACTTTTCAAGATTCACTTGGGTATTTTTCCTTCATCATAAGAATGAAGTAGTTCATATGCTTCAAGACTTCAAGACTAATGTTGAAAACAAGTCAAGGAAAGCCATCAAAGTACTAAGGGCAGACAATGAGAATCGATATGTTGACAGAAGACTTAAGAACTTTTGCAAAATTGAGGGAATTGATCTTCAAAACTCACCAGTATTTAGTCTGCACAAGACAGATGTTGCAGCTATGAGGATTAGGACTCTCAAGACCATGGCAAGTTGCATGATAAAGGCCAAGTCTCTTGATCCTACACTTGAAGTTGAAGCCATTAGTAGTGCTACTCACATACTTAATAGGTCTCCTCATCTAGCCTTAGATGGCAAGACTCCTTTTGAGGCATGGTGCAGCAAAAAACCAATTGTGAGTCACCTTAGAGTCTTCGGTTGTCTAGCATGGCCAAACCTATCCTCCAGGAGTTGCAAGGCACTAACACCTAGGCCTTGTACTTTCATCAGTTATGAAGACAATGTGAAGGCTTACAGACTAATGGATCCAGAGACACATGAGATTTTTGTGGAGAAGGATGTTCATATTGAGGAAAGTTCACCAAGCTTTTCCTCTACTCCTCTCCACACATCATACATAGTGGAAACTAATAGTGACACCAGCGATATTGCTTCACCAAGTTCAAACATGTGGGGTTCTATTGACAGTTGCAGTGAGAGGTCACATCAGTCTAGTCCACATGCTTATATTGCCATAGTGAAAGGTCCAACACAGCATGGTACATTTCATCTTCTAGCTCCAACTTCACTTGACTTGGGAAATAGACTTGAGGACTTACATCTTCTCATTGATGATGATTCTTCTATAGTTGTTGCGAGGGCTCAGTTTGACCCTCATGTCCATTCTCTACATGATCAATCTGAACAGGTTGGCATGATTATGGATCCTTATGAACAGAAATTAGTGGAGGTCTCTTTGTTAGTTGAGGAGACAAATGGTTCAGTGGAATAGGTTCAACAGACATCTTTGACAGATCTACATTCATTCTTTTCAGCATAGTTGGAAGGGGTGAACTTTAGCATTAGTACAGGGATACTTGAGCAGGTTTTAGGGCCACCACACATCTTTAGGATTGTACTTTTGGCATTGTTTCTTCCTAAGGGGAAGAACACCATCTTGCATTCTTGGACCAGCTTCTTCATCGGAGCGGCTTTCACTTGTTGGCATTCTTCTTTTGGGGGGGGAGCCTATTCTGTCTCTCTTCCTTCTTTCATTCTCTTATGTATATACTGGATGTCTATTGTAATGGGGGGGTCTTGATTACTCCATCCATCGATGCATCCTTACTTATCTCTCTTTTTGGGGGAGGGTTTTTCCCATGAGGTTTTCCCTCTTCCCGCGCTTTATGGGAGATTGCATCTTCATTATGTACATGGGTACCTCATATGGCCTAGTAGCTGGGACCCATTATGCATTTTCATCCTAGTTTGTAAGCTTAAGGGCATTCCCCTCAGTTGCACTTAAGGGGGGGTGTTGGTGTAAATAAGTATTTACTTATTACACTTACTTAAGTTTACTTAGGTTTATGCATTATTTAATTATTTTGCATTATTTTATTATTTTTATTTGTGAGACACTTAGGATTTTGCACACCTTTTGAGTTGTCATGTAGACAACATAGGAGTATGCAACTCTATTTAAGCACATGGTGTCTACAACACTATTTTGCATGTCACACCCTTGTAGGCTTATCCTCTCATCACCGCACTTACTTCTGTGCTTAATGGAGGATAACCCATATCTGGTGGACATGTGCTTGGTTGTATGACACATCATGATGCTAACTTCTATGCATTCTAGAAGCTCTCCTAAGGCCTTTAGATACTGTGTGCTTGTGTTTGAGTTCTTAGTTCCTAGGTGAATTTTTCCCTTAGGCAAATTCTTACAACCCGGTGTTCTTCTTTGTCTTCACCTACTTCCTTAGGTGCTTTCTCAATAACCATTTGTGTTGTCAGCTCATAAATCACTTTCCATAATTGTGTGCTCTATTAGACAACCTCTTCAATTTTTTTATGTAAACTATTAAAGGCTCAATATTTTGGAGAAAATATTCCCTTATACTTGTTAATAGCCATTTTCTTTTCACATTTGTCCAAATCTAGTATCACTCATGCATGTGTAGTCTCTCTAATATTTCTCTCAGTTGTGAGACTATATTGCCACCTTTACTCAACTTTGTCATATAAGATTTTCAGTAAAGATTTGGCAATCTCAATTGGAGTCTTCTTAAAAAATTTCATCATGGCACATATAGATTCTTCTACTTTACTTGTTTCTATCTTCCCAAGTGTATCAAACTCAACATGTGAAAATCCACTTAAATCAGCATTGTTCCTGATATTTTCATACAAGTTGTCCAAATTAGAAGAGGTAATATGACTTACCACTTTGAATTGGTTTTTTTCATCTTACTTGATCCTCTCCTCATCTGATTTAGCTAGGGAAATATATTTCCTTATTTTTTTCTACTCAAGTTCATCTTCTTTTGTAGTTGTGCTAGCTCTCTTGCCTTTTGGCTTCTCAACTCCTTGAGTTTTCATAGTAGTAGCTCTTGTGCTATCCCTATTAATAGGAATTTTAGGCTACTTTTGTGAAGGTTTCACAACATTTTTAGGTTTTCTTTCTATTGGCTTCTTTTCTTTTCTCTTCATCTCTTTTGTGGCAATAGGTGCTTCATTGGCTTCTTCTCCCTCAACACCTTCATCAAATTTTACGTCTTCTTCTCTTTGGTACTCTCCTTGACCCTATGTAAGAGAAAGTGGTGCTTGGGTAGGTGTCTCTTCTTCATCATCTTCATTATCCTCTTATTCTTTGTCTCCTTCTGCCTCTTCACCAAATTGTTCCTTGAGCTTCTTAAAAATTTTGTTTTTCTTTCTCAATAAATAAGTTGTCTTCAAATCCATTGTGATATTTGAATTTTCTACATAATAATTTCCAAATGCAATAGCATTCTTATCTACTTCCTCTGCTAGTAAAGTAGTGATGGCTACAAATGCCTCACCTACATTAATCTCATAAGGCAATGGTATGAGCCATCTCACCCTTGGAACAGTGGCTTGGACATAAGTGAATTCAACATCAACTTTAAAAAAACATCATTGAAATTATTCTCTACTAGTGACACTAGAATTATCAGTCTTTATTTCATTGACTTCTTAAAGTCTTAAGTAACTAGTCATCACAGTCTCAAAATTATCTCCAAGTTGCTTTATGAATTCACCAACCTGCACTGCAACTGACCTGTTAGTCTTCCAACCTACTTTTCCAAATATGTGGAAAGTGTTATGTACATATAAAAATATACAAACAAGTATTGAACCAGATTTGCATTGTGTAGCTTTTTTCTTTCTTATGGCTCCCAAGTTTTTAGATAATTGTTGGAGTTGTAACTCGGCAAGGTCATAAGAATGGTCTTTCTTTACTATCTTGTAACCCAAATCCATAGCCATACATGGTACACTATTCAACTTGTTGGATTGAAAGAATTTATGTGCAATAATCTCACTAAAAATACAATTAGGGGATCAGTAATTGTGTCTATGGCCATCCCTCTCTTGTTCCATAGTGCCCCTATATTCTTCTCAATTTCCTCTTTTGCATCACTCATCATAGTCTTAGGTATGTCTACGGTTGGATACCCTATCACTCTATGATTTTGATAGGGCCATCCTCCAACCATACAGAGATTTCATGAATTCTACTAAGCACAATCTTAATCCACTCTATCTTGAATACATAAGGAAAATCTAAGGCATAGTTTAACCCTTTTCTCTCTACAACATTGTATTTCTCTTTCAATACTCCATTTTCACACAATTTTTCATATAAGTATCTTATTTCCATGTCTCCAATTCTTCCTACCTTACAAGGTGTAGCAACACTTTACATCTTTTATCTTTAAACCTTGTGGTGGTATTGTAGATAACGCACCAAATAGGTCTCCTCTATAAGCAATATCATGAATAGATCTAAAAAATGGTTTTTTGATATCATTGCTTATCAATTGAACATTTAAAACTTCCTTTCCTTCCTTAACCATGATAGTAGAAGAGCTAGACACCATATCAACTAACTAGGATTTGTGTAAATTAAATAGTGTAGCTCAGCACAAAATAAATACCTTGAAAAATCTGATGTTTGGTGTCGAGTAGCAGTTGAATTCATTATGCAAATGCTTGAATCAATTTCTCCATTTTTTATTAATCTCTTCATGCCCTTTAAATCTCAAATAATTGCAAATGAGTCAAAAAATGATCATATAGCCCTTGAAACTTTACAATAAATGCTCAGTGCTTATAAAATTGTAGGCTCGACTCCAATACTAATTTTGACTCACTTGGTGTCCATGTAATTCCTATGACACTTGGCAACCACAATGAGCTCGGCCAACACTATCACCTTTGATAGCCTGGGAACAACTAAACTTTCACTCAGCAAAAATAGTGAAAACTTTTCATGCTCAGCAATAACATGAAAACTTATAGTTTTTTTGGGGGGTTCTAACCAATACTTTGCATCTTACTTCATGCATATATGATCTTTTCATAACTAAATCCTTGGAACTAATCTATAATTGACCTTTGAAGTACCAATCCCACACATACCTCTTGATTTTCTAGTTGGGGGTGGTGTGATCACCTAATCCATTGGATGAAGTCATCCCATATGAACTTGATGTGTTGCAATTATCCTTTTTCTTCCATGTTGTGTTCATCTGCACTTTGACATTCTCAAAATCAACCTTTCCTTTGCCTTTATTAAATTCACTGCTAGGTGATTTTGACCTTGTTCGACAATTTCTACTAATGTGACCAGCCTTCAAATAGCTAAAACATGTAGTTTGACTCAACCACCTACTATAGTCACTTTTGAAATGTGTTCTAATGTAATTTTCAGCAATATGCCCATACTCTTAACAACAGTGACAACTATACCTTGTATTGTTATCCCAATTGTAGGATCTTTTAGTATGGCTTACCTTGGCTTGCTTGTTTGATGACTAGTTAGGCTTGAATCTACACTCATATGCTCTATTTCTATACTTCTTACAGTTGTAGTAGTAACCTTCAAATCTTTATGTGCTTGATGTCTTGGTCTTGTATTCATGTGCTTGATGTCCTTGATTCTTGCACTTGTGACAGTTACCCATGGATTTCCTCTTAGGGTTTTGATTTACATTGTTGCTCCTACAAATATTTATTGTATGACCTATCTTTCCACAATTATGACAATTAAGTTTATATTTCTAACCTTTTTTTTCCTTTATTCACCACTTTTAGATGATTCTCCTTCTTTAGTACCGATATAACCCGATCTAGTAGTATCACTGTTAGGTCTAAGAGATCTCATCAATTACTAAAAATACTTGATGGCTTCACTAGGTCTATTGAAACTTTAGAAAATTCTTTTTCTTTTTTTAGATCATTTCTTAGTTGTTCATTATGCAACTTTAATGTTGTGATCTCAATATCCTTTCCATTCAATTCATGATTGGAAATCATCATTTGATTCATTATTTCTAGTTGCATGTGAGAAATCTTATTCACCTTTAATGTCTTCTCTTCCAATCTATTGTTCAGTATCCTTCTATCTTCTTCAATCATGACTTTTTCTTCTTCATCTTTATTTTTTTGCTTGATCACCTCACATAGAAATACTGACTAGACTTCTTGTTCTATCTTAAGATTTTTGACCTCTTCAGTTAGGGCACCATTCTTTTCTATCAGATCTGCAATTGTTGCATCAAATTCACTTGAGTTTCCATTTGCAAATAATTTAGTAGTGTCAATCTCTTGGTGATGTGCATCATTCTCTTCAATAGCTATCTCTTTCCTTCTCTTCAATGAGAACTTAAACTCAACTCTTGCTTCATTCAACTAATATAGGGAAAGTTGTATTTCAATCCTTTAATTATCAATAACCTTTCCTAGCTTGTTAACCTTTCCCAGCTTGTAGACTTCCATCTTTAAAATCTTTCCTCAAAATTGAAAAGTTTTCCTTTCCAGAGAACAAGGCTTTGATACCAATTGTTAGAAATACAATAGGGAAAGAAAACTTTGAGAGGGGGGGTGAATGAGTCTTTCAAAAATTTAACAATAAAATCATTCACCACACATCCATCTCACAATTTGCATATAAACTGAAATAGCTAGCTAAACATATTCATCCATAGCATGAAAGAAAATAACATTCAACACATATATGACACAAGATATTTGGTTACCCAGAACCCTCCAATGAGAAAGTAAAACTAGGGTGGGAATGACACTCACAAATATTCACTACTATAGTAATAAAGTGTATCTAATGAAGGCTACAATGTTTGATCATAAACTATAATCTACCCTATGAAAGGTCTACCATGTTAAAGGCTTACAAGATTGTTAGATCTTACCCTGTTAAAGGATTTCAACACCCTATTAGAAGTGTGCCTAGTTAAAGGATTTAAGACTTACAATGAAGTAAGAACCCTATTAAAGGATTTATAATAGCCTCTTAGGACTACTTTATTAAGAGATTTAACTGATTCACCTATTAGAATGTCTTAGTAATGATCTTGTGTTAGCACTCTACTGCTAGATAACATATCACCTCTTTCCTAATGTATACATGATCCTCTTTGATCAGATGTATCACTTATGTCCTCTAACTCCTTTCCAGTGTTCTCCTTTAACTGATTCTGCAATGTATCTCAAATCACAACTCTTTAGCCACCATGAATGCTTTGTTTGTGCATGTAAACTTCTCTCTTCACTCATTCCCCACTTACTTTCTTTTAGGTTTTTGCCTCCTTATGAAGACTTAAGTGACTTAGGATTAGGTATGAATCAATAATTATAATTCACCCATTTTACTGCTTAAAAAAATTCTTCAATTGATTGGTTACATGTATTGCATAGGGATTCTCAATATAGATTCATCCATATCATCTAGAATCCCAAAAAAAATCTTAAGTTGGCCCAAAAATGGTTTACATAGTAGTTTGTGCCATTACAAACAACTATGTCCAAAATGATTAACTTGGCACTTGAAGTGTCTTATGCTCAGCATCCACTATATCTTCAATGTTGTAACTTAAAATCTGAATGACTTAGCATCCATTGATCACTTGACATCTACTATCTACTCGACACTTGAGTGACTTGAAACTTACTGCTTACTTGGCATATACCATATAACTCACTCAACATACATTATCTGATATCTTATGCTCAACATACATTACTTGTTTAGCATGAACTAAGAAAGTTACTTAAGTGTATTGTCACTCATATGTCAGAATTAATCTATGATCAACATATTATCTCTTGAGTAAAGATCTCATACATAATATTGTCTAGGTAATGATCATATGTATTCACATTAAGTCATAATGGGATTGAGTAGATGATCCATTTATGTTACTTTGTATGTATTTTATTGAACATTTTGTTTGACATAATCAGTAATACTAGAATTATATAGCTATAGCTAGAACTCTTGTTTATTTTATTTAATCATATATATTTAGGATTACTATTTTTCTTAAGATTAGACTATATATTTTTTATGACTAAAAAAATATATAGATCTCTGATATTTATCTTTCTTAATTTCAAGATCTTCACATTTAATGTGAAGAATTTCTTCTACTCAACAGTGGAATAGCCACATAGCTCATGGCTTTTTCCACCAAATTATATTTTCGTCCTTAAAAAATATTATAGGTGAATGTTCTTCTAATTTTCCATATATTTAATAATTTGTCACTTGTCATTTGAGGTAAATTTTTTTTATGAGATAAAGACATCAATCATAAGGATGGACATGCCAATTTTGATCATCCCACTTTCAAAGTTGATTCCCTTATCTAATTAATGAAAATATTTGCAATTGACACCCTAATTTTTTATAACTTGCTTCATCAACCATTCACACAAATGAATCATCCCATATCCATAAACAACATCTAATCTTATGTAATTCTCTCTCCTCTAAAGACCCAATACATGGAGCCATTATCATGATGAGTAGATTCACTCTCCTTAGAGAAATTCAATCGAAACTATTCATACAAAACTAAGTTTGTTGCATAAAAATGTAACTAAGGAAATAACATTAAGCAACTAATGCACATTCCTACATTATCATGCAAAACCTCAAAATATGAAAGATAAACATGTAAATGAACAACATAAAACAAAAAAGAGTATAAACTATCAAAATACCACTATGCAAAGCTCATGAAACCATCAAGTGTAGATTATTTCCTTGCTCATGGGATGTGGTTGCTCACTATTCCTGTAGCATAAGAATGAGGTAGATAGTAGATTATTGAAAATGAGGAGAGGGCTCTCCTTTTATAGGAAAATGGATGGCTGAGATTGAATGCAAGATGGAGGGCTAGGATCCCTCAAGATTTATAAGGTGTTAATGAGGTGGAGGACAAGTAGACTCCACATGGATTAGAGTTTTGACCATTCAAAGGGGGAAAGATGCTCACACATGTGTGAGCAACCTTTGATGGTGACATGATCAATGACAGGTGTAAGAGGTGTGTAAGATCATATTTCCTCACACATGTGTGAGACACCTTTGAAAGTGACATGATCAATGAGGTGTGAGAAGCATGGCTTCTCACACATGTGTGAGACAACTTTGAAAGTGACATGATCAATGAGGTGTGAGAAGCATGGCTTCTCACACATGTGTGAGACAACTTGATTCTCATGCAAGAGGACAAGTGTGCAAGAGGCATGCAAGATATGAGGGATGAGGAAAGTGTGAACATCTCTCACACATGTGTGAGGATTCCTCACACATGTATGAGAACACACTTAGGCTTAAGAGGAGATTAGCTAGGATGATTATGCAAAGCAATCATGATTAGGAAAGTGGGTAGGTTTAGCAAGATGGGTTAGGTAGGATAGTGAGGTTAGGTGAGCGTTAAATGTAGGAGCCATGTGCTCAAATAGGATTAAATGCAATATTTAATTCCTAGTGAGATTTAGGCAAGGAATTAATTAAGTAAATGAAGTACTTAATTAGAAGGAAGGGGTTAGGATTTAAATAAACCTTAGCTTATTTAAATCAAAGAAAGGCTAGGATTTAAATAAACCGTAGTTTATTTAAATTATGGTAATGCAAATGTAATTAAATAAATGCAAATTTGTTTAATTAAAGGTAGGGGAATTAAATAAATAATGAATATTTATTTAATTGGCTAGGAACGGGTTTTGGACAAATTTAGGTGTCTAAATTTTGCCCCTCTTTGATATAGCATTAGTAATGTTATATTAAAGAAGAATAAAATATAGTGACTGAAAGGATAAGACTAGTAGCATGATGCCCCAGTCATGAAAGGATGAGGAAGGATGATGAGGATGGAAGGGTATACCCCCTCGAGAGGACATGCGGGTTAGGAGAACACGAATGTTCTCTCGAAATGCAAGGAAGATGGAAGGAAGTTATGCTGCAATGGTGTGAACAACCTAAGTTTGATATTGTATTTAACACTATGCACCAAGGTATGAGGAACCAAGATGACAATGTGTCAAGTACATGAAAACAGGGGGTCTAATACAACTAGATGCCTTACGAAACCATGATATGGAAGACCATGATTCCTAGGACAATAGGATGAAAAGACCATGATACATGCAAAAAATGCTAATGCATACAAGTAATCAAGCAACCATGCACAAAAGACCAAAAGAAAACCACCATTTTTCCCCTAGTCAAGCTGAAAACCCATGAATGGACTGATTGATGATGATTGATTAAGGATGGCAAAGCTAATGCTAAGCGTAATGCACATCCAAGGATTGGGAAGGATTCATCCCATGATAATGATGTTTGAATATAATAAATGGATTATCAGCTGAGTGGGTCAAATTGATGAATTGATTAAGGATTGATGTTCAAGATTGCAAGATTAGATTGATTGAATTAGTATTGATTGCATAGTTGATATGTTTTTTTGATTTTTGGATTTTATGGTGGATAGAAGAATGGACGTGGATGAGAGTGGAAAAATGATGTTGATAGGATGAAAAACGATCATAGTAGAATCGATTTGATGTGAAAGAATTAGAAGAATGGAAATTTGATTGAAATATGAATTTGATCGAAGTGAGTTGGAAGAATTAGATTGAATGTGATATGAATGAATGCATATAATGGATAGAAATGAATTGATTAGACGAATGTGTGAGAGAATGGATAAAATGAATGGATTGAATGAATGCAAGATAGAATGAATAGAATGGAACCAATGACAAGGGAGGGTCAAGGTATGGTAAATAGAGGAAAAGCAACGTGAGGTTGGTGGATGCAAGGAATAGTGAAAGGATATGAGGGGCCAAATGATATGGTGGCGAAAAAATGTGAGGCCGATCATGTTTCGAAGGAGTCCAAATGATGCCCCATACCAAGGATATGAAGATGGAAGGAAGTATGGTGGGAAAAGAGGCATTAAAATGGGAAAATGGCACGAAGGCTTAGCGTATGGAGGAAGAGAAGGCATGTGCTCTTCCAAAGCATGTATGAACATTTTGATATTGTTCCTCTAGTATTGAGCATGAGCATGGACATGAAAGTGCAATGAATAAGGAAAATGTGAGGGAGGGTATGAAAAAGGGATAATGATATGAAGAGTATGGATGACATGTGGGATATGAAGGGGAGGAAAGGTATGGGATAACCAAGATCAAGGACATATGAAAGAAGGATGGAAATATGTAGGAGTATGGATGAAAAATGGACGAATGAACATGACAAGGACTATGGAATGCAAGATATGGAGAAGGATGTCAAGATCAAATATATGGAAGAATTATGGATGTATGTAGAAAAATGTATGGATAAGGAGAAAGGGACATGGAAAGTGCATATGGATGGAATGAAAGTGAAAGTCAAGATCAAAGATGGAAATAGATAATGAACGGTGGATGGAAGGATGGATGATATGTAAGGTAGTGGTATGCATGGAGCTTGCCCCCAGTGTAGAGTGCAAGCGGAAGAGGAAACGTGAATGGATGGATAAGCGGAAGTGGAAGACATGATAGGAAAATGGAGGGAGGACTCAATCATCTATTTATATAGATAGTATCCCTTGACTTATTATTCATTTCTTTTTTATTTTCAAGGAATTTTTACTATTTGCTCATAGATGTTGATAGGGTAGTGAACGGAGGAAAATGGCTTATGAAAAAGTTTGGATTAATGGGGTGGAGTGGGTGGGAGGAAGGTATGGTTGATGGATGCTAGGTTGGAAGGCTTGTGAAGGAGGTGGAAAGATCCTCATTGGCACACACCTTGACGGGTGATGGAAAGGAGGAAATTGTGGGGGATATGTGGGAGAAAGTATGGATTTTTGGATATAAGGACCCAAAATGGATGAAGGAGACGATGGGTTTGGGATGGTGGATTTGGGTATATAAGGACCCAAAATATATGTGGAAGCCTTTGGTTTAGCCAAATTGGATGTCATTTTGAATCTTTATTTGAGATTCATTGCTACATTAAGTAGCTTTGGTATCCACAAAAATTTTGCATTTTTTATTTTGAGCTTTGTGGCTTTTTTATTTTGCTTTGGATCAGATTTTTCTATTCTTGAGCATGTCGTTTAGAGGGGACATGTTGATCCTTGAATTTTTGTGGATTTTTGGCATTATTTTATTTTTCTTTAGCATCCAATTCGCATCCATTGGCTATGGTAGGGGTGCATGAAGGAGAGCGTATGGATGGTGAACATTTGGAGGAATTCAAGGATGCGTGCCTTTGTTGATCTTTAGTAGGGGTATGAGTGGATGAAGGGGAAAACATGGATATGGTGGATGGATGTATGTAAGGGCCCAAAATGGATGGAAGGGATGAAGGGTTTGGCGGTGAAATATAAGGACCTAGAATGGATGGAAGATAAGGACCTAGAATGGACTTGGAATATGGAAGATGGGCACATTTGGGTTTGGATGGAGGAATTGTGGAAGGCGTACCAACATCTTGAGATATTATTTTTGCAATGGGATACTTATCATTTTCAAGACAAGATGTGAGTCCAAGTGTATGGGGTTCATGAGAGGATTGGATAGGTATGATAGGATCATGTGGAGGATTAGGAGGGAGAATAGGATCATGAGATGGGGTGGGATCATGAAAGGAAAATGAAGGAGAGATTTGATCTTGACTTAGAAAAGGTTCATGGAGTGGAATGCATGGATCATGAGATGAAGTGGAAGGAATGGAACCATGAGATGGCATGATTTTATCTTGACATGGAGGAATATTAATGGATGGAGTGGAAGGAACTTCTGCAAGAAGGGGAGGATCTATGGATGAAAACTCTTGAGATGGCATGGAATCGGTAATGTGTGTGGTATGTGGAATGTCTTGATCTTGGTTAGGAATGGAATCATGAGATGGATTAGGAGGGGTAAATGGATCTTGAGGGATAGGGGAAGGATGGAATGGAGAAATGCTCGGATCTAGAGAAGAAGAGGCATCTATAATGTCATGCTTTGGATGAAGGTCATGAGATGGAATTGGGGGTATCACTGTGGGTGATTGGCTCTCTTCATTTTTTTCTTTACATTTAGCCAATAATGATGAGAAAAACCCCTTACAAGGTCAGGATGATGTGGATTTTGGAGGATTAAGATTGTGTGAAGGTGGAACTATGGTTAAGGGATTGCATGGAGGGTTGGGGTTGGATGGGACATGAGAACTATGATCTTCGAAACATGGGGGAAGAGGACACATGGCATGGAAGGTGGCCTCTTGTTGTTGTCTTGCTAAGAGATAATTCTTTAGTTGTTCCATTTCCATGGCAAGGTCATTTGTGTTGGAGGAAGTGTGTGGGCTAGGAATGGAATTGTATGTAGCGTAAGGATAATGAGGTGGATTTCCCTTGTCAAAGGTAGAAGAAGAATGAACATGAGATGGATGAGAGTTGGATATGAAGTGTTGAGGATGAATTTGATATGCAGGTTGAACAGGAGGTATAACTCCATATTGTTGTTGAAGATTGTCAACCATTTGATTCAGCAAATTCAAATCCATAGATGCTAGAGGAAGAGTGATGAAAGATCTGATGATGAAGGAATATGAACTTGCGACTAGGAGCGAATGTTGGACTTTGTGTTGATTCGAATTGGATTTGATATTGATTTGATTGAATTTGATTGGATTTGAGTTGATATGATTGGATATTGAATTTGATTTGATTTTGATTTGATGTTGATTGGATAAGATTTGGATAAGGGTTTGATTTGATTTGATAAAAAACCCTAACCAAGTGAATATGAGATTTGAATTAAAGTCCAATGTTTATGAAAATGCTCCTATGACCAAAGTAGAATATGCGATACAAGGTTGAATTAGAAGAAAACTTGAATGAATGAGAAATATTGATTATGTAAGAATTGATTAGAAAAGAATGAATTTTCCAAGGGATTGGATTAGAAGGATGATGATGTGGAGGATTAAATTAAGAATGCATTATGAGATTAGTGGAGGAAATTGGATCTAGATGATAATGAAGCATGACTAGGATGAAGATTAGGAAGTAGATTGAATGACGAGGAAATGATGTGGATGAATAGAGATGATGAAGACGTCAAGGAATGTTGTGAATGATGAGGACAAGAGATGTATGAGTGTGATGACTTGGATAGAAAGAGGAAGTGACGTGGAATGATGTGGACAACTTGACTAAGGGGATTTGAACCAAGACTTGTTTTTTTTGTTTTTGAAATTGTTTTGGATTTTTTTGGATTTTTGAACTTTTATGATTTTTTTGGGTTTTTATGTTGTATGATTTTTTGGATGATTTTTTTGGATTTTTAGGTTTTATGGTGTTTTTGGATTTTTAAAGTTTAAGATGCAAAATATATACAATGAAATATGTACAAGGCAAGGGTGTTTCAAACACTCAAGAACATCAAACACACCAACAAACCTATAAGGTTTTGACTAGGATGTACAAGGATCAACTAGGGAGAATCCTCGATATACGCAAGGTACGTGAGGCCCAAATCTGTAGATGAAAGAAAATACTGCCACACAGCCAAGGGAAGACGATAACCCAAATCTTCTCCTTCACTTCCCAAAGGTATAAAGTTCTTTGGGGCTTAGCCAAGAGTGACAATATTATGCTTCCAAGAGAGGTGTCTTTTGATTCACCTCCCAATTTTTATACTCTGCCAGAACGCTAGAGTTGAGGTCATCCCAAGGGGTGATGAAATCCCCAAGCAGACCTCCTAAAAAAGAAAAACAAGACCACTTATTTCTTGTGCACCCAAGATCACCCGAAGGTGCGAGGGGAGAGAATACGTAAGTGGCCTTGGGGTTCAAAAAGACACGCATTCTTTCCCAATGAAACTTTAGGTTATGTAATCTACTTGAAGACATTCGTGATTATAGCATACAATGTTCTTTCCAACTTGAAATCGTCGTCAACGTAAATAAAATGTGGGTTCATCAACAAGAAAGTAAATTAGGCATGTGCATAAGCAAGATTGCTGAAAATGAAATCAATTTCCCTTAAGGCATTCAAGATTATGTGAGTTCATTTTAAGCACCAATTTGAAATTTTTGGTAACCTAAGCATACATGTCCATTCCCTTAAGGCATTCAAGATTGAATTTGATTGTTTTAGCGTTTAAACATGCATTCAAAGATGAATTTTTATGCATACAAGCTCATTTCCAAAACAAAATGAAGGCAAAATCTGCAAGAAATATGATTAGTGATAAGATATCCCTACAAAAACATAAGTTAGTGCATCAAAAATGGAGAGCAAATGTGAAACAACCCTGAAATGAAAAGGTTAGCACAAAGATTGGTCTTTGACAAAAAAAATAGAGATATAAACAGCATAAAAATCTCATGAAACTAGAACCATGATGATGGGCTTGGAATCAGCTTTTCAGCAATATTTTGTTTTGCAAAAACGGAGCTCGTATGCTCAAGTTATGAGTAAAAACATGAAGGTTACTCCTTATGGTTTAGAAGAGCATGGAACTGCTGATGCAATGATGATGTCAGCAACCTACCAGCAAAAATTTGACGGTTAAGAGAATGTCAACCAAAATTTGTTTTGTTTTTTGAACTTTTTACTAAAAAGATATATGAAAATTTACATTGTATATAAAAAAAAAGATAAGTTTTATTTTTGTACAAAAGGAATAAAGTTGATCAAAAAACAAAAAACAAAAAACTTATAATTGAACCTAAATTTAAAAAAGGCAAAAGGAAACTCCTTTTAAAACAAACTAAAGGGCAAAAGTGGAGGAGGAGCGGCGGAGAGGGTTTTGCTGGTTGCGGGAGCGGCAGAGCTCGTGGTTACGCGGTGGGGAGGGGATTACATGGAGGGTGTAATCCCCTCCCCATAGTTCAACCTTCACATGATCCTCATCCTCCAAAATCCACATCATCCCGACCTCGTAAGGGGTATTTCTCATCCTTCTTGGCTAAATGTACAATACAAAATAAAGAGAGCCAATCACCCAAAGTTCTTCCTCCAAAACATGTCACTATAGATGCCTCTTCTCCTCTAGATCCGACCATGCCTCCATCCCATCCTTCCCCTATCCCTCAAGATCTATTTATCCCCCCTAGTCCATCTCATGTTTCCCTCCCTATTCAAGATCAAGGCATCCCATGTACGATAAATTCCACTCCATCTCACAAGTTAGCATCCATAGATCCTCCACTTCATACTAAAGTTCCTTCCACTCCATCCACTAATATTCCTCCATGTCAAGATCAAATCACTCCATCTCATGATCCTATTCCATCTCATGATCCACTCATTCCACTACATGATCCTCTTTCAAGTCAAGGTCAAAGTACCCCTTCATGTTCCTTCCATGATCCCTCTCCATCTCACGATCCTATTAGCCCTCATAATCCTAATCTTCCACATGATCCTATCCCACCTATCCAATCCAATGATGAACCCCATGCACATGGACTCGCATCTTGTGTGGAAAATGCTAAGTATCACATTGAAGAAATAACATCTCAGGATGTTGGTACACCTTCCACTCCTTCCAAATCCAAAATTCCTCCATCCAAACCTATAACTTCTCATCATTCATCCTCCAAGTCCATTCTAGGTCCTTATCTTCCATCCATTCTAGGTCATTATGTTCCCCCACCAAACCCTTCATCCCTTCCTTCCATTTTGGGCCCATACATACATCCATCCACCTTATCCATGTTTTCCACATCATCCTCTCATGGCCCTAGTCAAGATCAACAAAGGCACACATCCTTGACTTCCTTCCAATGTTCACCATCCATACGCTCTCCATCCCCTTTACCTTCATGCACCCATACCATGGCTAATGGCAGCAAATTGGATGCTAAAGAAAAAGCAAATAATGGCAAAAATCCACAAAAATCCAAGGATCAACATGTCCCCTCTAAACGACATTTTCAAGAAAATACAAATATGATCCAAAGCAAAATCAAAAGGCCACAAAGGCTGAAAATCAAAAATGCAAAAATTTTGTGGATACCAAAGCTACTTAATGTAGCAATGAATCTCAAAGAAAGATTTTGAATGCCATCCAATTCTGCTAATCCAAAGGCTTCCCTCATGCATAATCCATCCAAGCTTCCATCTTCCATCTCAATTTTGGGTCCTTATATACCCAAATCCACCATTCCAACTCCATCATCTCCTCCATCTATTTTGGGTGCCTATATCCCAAAATTCACCTTTCTCCCACATATCCCCCACAATTTCCTCATTTCCATCACCCTTCAAGGTGTGTGCCAATGAAGATCTTTTCACTTCCCTCACAAATCTTCCAACTTAGCATCCATCAACCATATCTTCCTCCCACTCATTCATAAGCCATTTTCCTTCGTTCACTACCCTATCAACATCTAGGAGCAATAATCAAAATTCCTTGAAAATAAAACAAATAAAAAAGGAAAAATAAAATCAAGGTATGCTATCCATGAAAAATAGATGCTTGAGTCCTCCCTTCATTTTCCTATCATGTATCCATAGTCTTCCATGTCCACTTATCCATCCATTCACTTTTCCTTGTCCACTTGCACTCTACACTGGGGGCAAGCTCCATGCATACCACTACCTTACATATCTTCCATCCTTCCATCTACCATTCATATTTTGCTTCCATCTTTGATCTTAACTCTCCTATTCCTTCCATCCACTCATGCTCACTTTCCATATCCCTTGCACATTATCCATACATCATCCTATGCACTTCCATTCACTTTCACATCCACATCGTTGATCTTGACATGTTCTCCATATCTTGCATCCCATAGTCCCTATCATGTTCATTTCATTCATTTTCCATCAACACTCCTACATACTTTCCATCCCTCTTTCATATGTCCTTGATCTTGGTTATCCCATACCTTTCATCCATTTCTTCCCCTTCATATTCCATATTTCATCCATATCCTTCATGTCATTACCCATCCCTTTTTCATACCCTCCCTCCCATATCCCTTATTCAGTCACTTTCATTCCATGCTCGTGATCCATACTAGAGGCACAATAACAAAATGTTCATACATGCTTTGGAAGAGCGCATGCCTTCTCTTCCTCCACACACTAGCTTTCACACCCTCTTGCCATTTTCATGCATCCTTTCCCGCCATACTTCCTCCCATTTTCATATCCTTGCTATGAGGCATTTTTGGACTCCTTCAAAACATGGTCCCTTCACTCCGCATTTTCCAATCCCATATCATTTGGCCCCTCATGTCCTTTCACTATTCCTTGTATCCACCAACATCACATTGCTTCTCCTCCATTTACCATACCTTGACCCTCCCTTGTCATTGGTTCCATTCTATCTCACATTCATTCAATCCATTTATTTTATCCATTCTCTCACACATTCGTCTAATCAATTCATTTCTATCCATTCTATTTGTTCATATCACATTCAATCTAATTCTTCCAATCACTTCAATCCAATTCATTCATCCTCTAATTCAATCAATTTTCAATTCTTCTAATCCTTTCACATGAAATCAATTCTACTCTCATCATTCTTCATCCTATCAACATCATTCTTCCACTCTCATCCACGTTCATTCTTCTATCTGCCATAAAATCAAAAAAAAATCTCAACTATGCAATCAATACTAATTCAATCAATCTAATCTTGCAATATTGAACATAAATCCTTAATCAATTCATCCATTTGACCCAATCAGCTGATAATCCATTTATTATATTCAAACATCATTATCATGGTATGAATCCTTCCCAATCCTTTGATGTGCATTACACTTAGCATTAGCTTTGCCATCCTTAATCAATCATCATCAATCAGTCCATTCATGGGTTTTCAGCTTGACTACGGGTAAAATGGTGGTTTGCTTTTGGTCTTGTGTGCATGGTTGCTTGTTACTTGTCTGCATTAGCATTTATTGCATGTATCATGGTCTTTGCATCCTATTGTCCCAGGAATCATGGTCTTCCATATCATGGTTTCACAAGGCATTTGGTTGTATTTGACCCCATGTTTTCACGTACTTGACACATTGTCATCTTGGTTCCTCATACCTTGGTGCATAGTGTTAAATACAATATCAAACTTAGGTTGTTCACACCATTGTAGCATGACTCCCTTCCATCCTCTTCCTTTCCATTTTGAGAGAACATCCGTGTTCTCCTAACCCGCATGTCCTCTCGAGGGGGCATACCCTTCCACCCTCATCATCCTTCCTCATCCTTCCATAACTGGGGCATCATGATACTAGTCTTATCCTTTCAGCCACCATATTTTACTCTTCTTTGATATAACATTACTAATGCTATATCAAAGAGGGGCAAAATGCAGACACCTAAATTTGTCCAAAACCCATTTCCTAGCCAATTAAATAAATATTCATTATTTATTTAATTCCCCTACCTTTAATTAAATAAATTTTCATTTATTTAATTACATTTTCCTTACCTTGATTTAAATAAACTAAGGTTTATTTAAATCTTAACCTATTCCGCTTGCATCTAACCCCTTTCACTTTAATTAAGTATGTCATTTACTTAATTAATTCCTTGCCTAATCCCACTAGGAATTAAATATTGCATTTAATCCTATTTGAGGACATGGCTCCTACATTTAACCCTCACCTAACCTCACTATCCTACCTAACCCATCATGCTAAACCTACCCACTTCCTTAATCATGCTTTCTTTTTCTAATCATCCTAGCTAATCACCTCTTAATCCTAAGTGTGTTCTCACACATGTGTGAGGAATCCTCCCACATGTGTGAGTGATGTTCACACTTTCCTCATGTCTCATGTCTTGCATGTGTGAAAATTCATGCCTTCTCACACCTCTTGCACACTTGTCCTCTTGCATGAGAATCAAGTTGTCTCACACATGTGTGAGAAGCCATGCTTCTCACACATGTGTGAGAAGCCATGCTTCTCACACCTCATTGATCATGTCACCATCAAAGGTTGCTCACACATGTGTGAGCATATTGCCCCCTTTGAATGGTCAAAACCCTAATCCATGTGGAGTCTACTTGTCCTCCACCTCATTGACACCTCATCAATCCTAAGGGATCCTAGCCATCCATCTTGCATTTGATCTTAGCCATCCATTTTCCTATAAAAGGAGAGCCCTCTCCTCATTTTCATGAATCTACTATCTACCTCATTGTTATGTTGCAGGAATAGTGAGCAACCACATCCCATGAGTAAGGAAATCATCTACACTTGATGGTTTCATGAGGTTTGCATAGTGGCATTTTGATAGTTTATACTCTTTTTTGTTTCATCTTGTTCATTTACATGTTTATCTTTCATATTTTGAGGTTTTGCATGATAATGTAGGAATGTGCATTAGTTGCTTAATGTTATTTCCTTAGTTATATTTTTATGCAACACATTTTGGCACACCCGATGGGACAACATGGAGGGGATTACATGGAGGGTGTAATCACCTCCCCATAGTTCAACCTTGACATGATCCTCATCCTCCAAAATCCACATCATCCTGACCTTGTAAGGGGTATTTCTCATCCTTCTTGGCTAAATGTACAATACAAAATAAAAAGAGCCATTCACCCAAAGTTCTTCCTCCAAAACATGTCACTATAGATTTAAATATTGCATTTAATCCTATTTGAGGACATGGCTCCTACATTTAACCCTCACCTAACCTCACTATCCCACCTAACCCATCATGGCAAACCTACCCACTTCCTTAATCATGCTTTCTATTTCTAATCATCCTAGCTAATCACCTCTTAATCCTAAGTGTGTTCTCACACATGTGTGAGGAATCCTCCCACATGTGTGAGAGATGTTCACACTTTCCTCATGCCTCATGTCTTGCATGTGTGAGAAGTCATGCCTTCTCACACCTCTTGCACACTTGTCCTCTTGCATGAGAATCAAGTTGTCTCACACATGTGTGAAAAGCCATGCTTCTCACACTTCATTGATCATGTCACTTTCAAAGTTGTCTCACACATGTGTGAGAAGCCATGCTTCTCACATCTCATTGATCATGTCACTTTCAAAGTTTTCTCACACATGTGTGAGAAGCCATGCTTCTCACACCTCATTGATCATGTCACCATCAAAGGTTGCTCACACATGTGTGAGCATATTGCCCCCTTTGAATGGTCAAAACCCTAATCCATGTGGAGTCTACTTGTCCTCCACCTCATTGACACCTCATCAATCCTAAGGGATCCTAGCCATCCATCTTGCATTTGATCTCAGCCATCCATTGTCCTATAAAAGGAGAGCCCTCTCCTCATTTTCATGAATCTACTATCTACCTCATCGTTATGCTGTAGGAATAGTGAGCAACCACATCCCATGAGCAAGGAAATCATCTACACTTGATGGTTTCATGAGGTTTGCATAGTGTCATTTTGATAGTTTATACTCTTTTTTGTTTCATGTTGTTCATTTACATGTTTATCTTTCATATTTTGAGGTTTTGCATGATAATGTAGGAATGTGCATTAGTTGCTTAATGTTATTTCCTTAGTTACATTTTTATGCAACACATTTTGGCACGTCTTGCATTCAATCTTAGCCATCCATTTTCCTATAAAAGGAGAGCCCTCTCCTCAGTTTCAAAAGAATCACTATCTACCTTATTGTTATGATGCTGGACTTGTGAGCAACCACATCCCACAACAATGAAATCATCTACACTTGATGATTTCATGAGGTTTGCATAGTGCTACTTTGATGTTCATGTTATGCTTTTTACATGTTTATCTTTCATATTTTGAGGTTTTGCATGATAATGTAGGAATGTGCATTAGTTGCTTGATGTTTATTCCTTACTTACATTTTTATGCAATGCATTTTGGCATGCCTAGTGGGGACGGGATTCCACCGGGCGTGCCAAAATGTGTTGCATAAAAAATGTAACTAAAGAAATAACATTAAGCAACTAATGCACATTCCTACATTATCATGCAAAACCTCAAAATATGAAAGATAAACATGTAAATGAGCAACATGAAATAAAAAAGAGTATAAACTATCAAAATACCACTATACAAACCTCATGAAACCATCAAGTGTAGATGATTTCCTTGCTCATGGGATGTGGTTGCTCACTATTCCTACAGCATAACAATGAGGTAGATAGTAGATTATTGAAAATGAGGAGAAGGCTCTCCTTTTATAGGAAAATGGATGGCTGAGATTGAATGCAAGATGGAGTGCTAGGATCCCTCAGGATTGATAAGGTGTCAATGAGGTGGAGGACAAGTAGACTCCACATGGATTAGGGTTTTGACCATTCAAAGGGGGAAAGATGCTCACACATGTGTGAGAAACCTTTGATGGTGACATGATCAATGATAGGTGTAAGAGGTGTGTAAGATCATGTTTCCTCACACATGTGTGAGACACCTTTGAAAGTGACATGATCAATGAGGTGTGAGAAGCATGGCTTCTCACACATGTGTGAGACAACTTTGAAAGTGACATGATCAATGAGGTGTGAGAAGCATGGCTTCTCACACATGTTTGAGACAACTTGATTCTCATGCAAGAGGACAAGTGTGCAAGAGGCATGCAAGATATGAGGGATGAGGAAAGTGTGAACATCTCTCACACATGTGTGAGGATTCCTCACACATGTGTGAGAACACACTTAGGATTAAGAGGAGATTAGCTAGGATGATTATGCAAAGCAAGCATCATTAGGGAAGTGGGTAGGTTTAGCAAGATGGGTTAGGTAGGATAGTGAGGTTAGGTGAGGGTTAAATGTAGGAGCCATGTGCTCAAATAGGATTAAATGCAATGTTTAATTCCTAGTGAGATTTAGGCAAGGAATTAATTAAGTAAATGAAGTACTTAATTACAAGGAAGGGGTTAGGATTTAAATAAACCTTAGCTTATTTAAATCAAAGAAAGGCTAGGATTTAAATAAACCTTAGTTTATTTAAATTATGGTAATGCAAATGTAATTAAATAAATGCAAATTTGTTTAATTAAAGGTAGGGGAATTAAATAAATAATGAATATTTATTTAATTGGCTAGGAACGGGTTTTGGACAAATTTAGGTGTCTACACGAAGTATGCATAAGTCTATGCTTACAAATTATATTATCTCTTTGTGATTGAGTAAAGGCCAATTATAGTTTTCCAAGGTGATAAAATTGCATATGCAGATGAATGTATGTATGTATGTATGTATATATGTGTATATGTATGTATATATGTATCTCTGCATCTCATTGTCATGCCCTTTTGATCTCTATGTATATGTTTGTATGTATATATACATATATTTATATATATATATATATATATGTATATGTATATATATATATGTATATGTATATATACATATATATACATAGATATGTATATGTATATGTATATATACATATATATACATAGATATGTATATGTATATCTACATATACATACATACATACATATATATGTATATGTATATCTACATATACATACATACATACATATATATGTATATGTATATGTGCATATACATATACATGTATATGTATATGCACATATACATATACATATACATATATGTATATATAAATATATGTATATGTACATATACATATATATATATATATATCTATATGTATATGTATATTACATATACATATATATGTACATGTACATATACATATATTTATATATGTAGATAGACATATATATATGTATATGTACATATACATATATATATCTATATGTATATGTATATTACATATACATATATATATCTATATGTATATGTATATTACATATACATATATGTATATGTACATATACATATATATATGTATATGTACATGTACATATATATATGTATATGTACATGTACATATATATATGTATATGTACATGTACATATATATATGTATATGTACATATACATATATATATATATATATGTAGATAAACATCTATATATATATATATATACATATATGTATATGTATATGTATATGTGCATATACATATAGATGTACATATATGCATATATATGTATATGTATATGTACATATGCATATATATGTATATGTATATGTACATATACATATACATGTACATGTATATGTATATGTACATATACATATACATGTACATGTATATGTATATGTATATGTATGTATATGTATATGTATATGTATATGTATATGTATATGTGTGTATATATACATACATATACATAAAAAGAAGCTTCTCTAATCACTTGTTGGGTGAAGTATAAAGAGATACATGTTTAGAAAGAAAAGAAAAGAACACTTACATAGGTACCTCTTCTCTCCTTGAAGAAAATCATAGAGCAAGAACTACTACATTTGGGTCCAAACACCACAAATTATACCACCGTCACAAATTTTCATCACAATTTAAGCCCAAATGTTGTGCTATTGCAAATGGCATAGAGATCACAAGGCAAAAACAAAATCATAGAGCAAGGGCATGACAATAAAATCCTAGATCTCCTTTGATCTCCACAAAGGGCATGGTAAAAAAATGTAGAGATCATAAGGACATAGCAATGAAATGCAGCAATCACACAAGGTCATAGCAATGAAATCTCCACCAATGTTTAGAGCTCTCCACCCTCATTCAGAGCTCTCCACCCTCTTTCACATGCAACTCTCTACAATCAAAAAAATGGAGAATGATTTATGTCATTTTTTTAAAATCTAAAATCAACTTCATATTGTGTTGTAACTCTACCATAGGTGTTTGACCCTCAGTAGCTTTCATTTTAGCATTTCAACATTCAAGTTTTCAAGTTTTCTCTTCATTATATAATCCTTTTCCACCCTAAAAACCACTTTTTTACTTCATTAAAATCAATACTTGAGCAAAGCCAATGATAAAATAAAACCCATATTCTAGAATCCAAATAATAAAACAATAAAACTCACTCAACCTATGCTAACTAACTTAGCTAAAGATCCTGTACAAAAATAATGCAGACTAGGAAAAATGGGCTACAAATTTTAGACAAACATATCATAGCAAATATTTTTAGAAATAAACAAGCCATAACCTAGTTAAATTGATCTAGTTGTTGATTAGTTGGGTTGATTACAACTTCCAGTAAAATTTTCATTAGATTAGGTACAATAAAATGAAAAATCAGTTGTTCCCAGCTAGCAAGATCAAATACAGTTTTCCAAGGTCATAAAATTGCATATGTAGATGTATGTATGTATGTATGTATGTATATGTATATATATGTATGTATGTATATATGTATGTATGTATATATAGATAGATCTTATGGATTTAGGAGATCAATGGAGATCTAGAATTTCATTGTTGTGCCCTTGTGATCGTTGCATTTCATTCTTGTGCCCTTGTGATTGTTGCATCTTGTTGTCATGGCCATGTGATCTTTGTACATGTATGTATGTATGTATGTATATACATATATATACATATGTATATGTATATATATGTGTATATGTATGTATGTGTATAAACAAAGAGATCCTGGTACAACAGAAAAATAATAAAACTCACTCAACATGTTGCATGGCCATGGGTAGTCACAAGATTTTAAACATAACTATATAAGGAGTGAGTTAGGATGTATATAGGTTAATCTTACATTAATTATAAACTATAACCCAAAGGTTGCACCAGGGTATTATAGTATTGTAATTATAGAAAACTACTTGAATGACCCAAGTGAGTGTATGATGGAAAAGAGTTGTATTAGGTGAGTAAAGCTTTCCATTGGTTATAGGAATACAACTACATCAAAAAAATTAGAAATTAGAACTACATATTTGTTAGAGAGTAGTTCAAGGGTCTTGATCTCATGGATATGGGTACGTAGGCATCCTGGTAGGTAGAGTATGCCTCCTGTGTGTAGATGCCTTGGACATAGTTAGGTAGCACTTAACTATTTTAAGACATTATATGTTAACTCATGAGGCTTATATTTTAAGACATTATATGTACCTAGTGTACCTAGCTTTTGAAAATACAAGGTGAAACTCTATGTTTTAGCATCAACTTGACTAGTCTATTTAGACCCATGGATTATTGTCACAAGCTTTTAAACATAACTATATAAGGAGTGAGTTAGGACGTATATAGGTTAATGTTACATTAACTATAAATTAAAACATAAAGGTTGCAGCATAGTATTACATTATTGTAATTATAGAAAGCCTAATTCACCCAAGTGGTTGTATGATGGCAAAGAGCTTTATTAGGTGAGTAAAGCTCACCAGTGGTTATAGGAATATTTCTACATCAAAACAATTAGAAACTAGAACTATATATTCATTGGAGTGAGTAGTTCAAGGTTCATGATCCCATGGATATGGGTATGTAGGTAACTTGATAGGTAGAGTATTCCTCTAGTGTGTAGATGCCTTGGACATAGTTAGGTAGTATTGGATATAGTTAGGTAGCACTTAACCATTTATGTATGTATGCATGTATGTATGTATGTAACTATTCTCTACTTAATAGTGTCATCCACGTGGGGGGTGGGGGCACAATTGAGCTTGCACCTTCTACAATACTTCATTTCCATTATTTGCACTCTATGAATCAAAGATATGTAACTTTCTCACTTGTAACTATAATTTTCAAATAGTACAAACCACAATAGTTTCTTATAATTATATGGTTCTCTTTGTAAGTTTATAAAATTGAAGTTTAAAAGTTAATTGCATTTATGTACAACTTTTTCAAGTTTGATATTTCTCTTTTTTATGATTCATAGTAAAACAATAATTTTTCAAAATACATACTGACCAGTTGGAGATTGAGCCAAAAATTTGTAAGAACAATTGTGCCAAATGAGATAAAAACATTTACAAGAAAAAAAGGTCATGATGAACATTTTTTATGACATGTTTTCCAAGAGCATACACAGGTTCCTCAAGGTGACTTTGCATTATTAATTTTTCATGTTTTCCAACACCACCACTCTTCCTGCATATCCTACACAAATAAAAAAAATTGCCTCCAACATTGCAACCATATATTAAATGGGAATAGCACATGCCTGATACATAACCTAGTTAAATTGGTCTAGTTACTGATTAGTTGGGTTGATTACAAATTTCTGTACAACTGTCATCATATTAGGTACAATAAAATGAACAATCTATTGTTCCTAGCTAGTAGGATCAAATATAGTTTTCCAAGGTGATAAAATTACATATGTAGATGCATCACTTGAATGCCAAGCATGAACCACATTCCCTAATTTATAATGACTGGTCAGATATAAAGGATCCATAAACTAGCCCAACAATGGAAGCCAAGGATGTAACCATGCATGTATTAGCCTTCTCTCCATGTCAGGATCCCAAGTATCTATTGTTGTTGTTAATTTTGTGAGTTTTTTAGTAGTTGGGTTGATTACAAATTTCTATAGAACTGTCATTATATTAGGTACAATAAAATTAACAATCAGTTATTCCTAGCTAGTAGGATCGAATATAGTTTTCCAAGGTGATTAAATTGCATATGTAGATGCATCACTTGAATGCTAGATATGAAATGCATTCCCCAATTTATAATGAACGGTTGGATATAAAGGCTCCATACATTGGCCCAACAATGGAAGCCAATGATGTAACCATGCATGTATTGGCACACTCTCCCTACAAGGATCCCAAGTATCTATTGTTGTTGTTAATTTGGTCTAGTTACTGATGAGATGGGTTGATTACAAATTCTTCTAGAACTGTCATCACATTAGGTATAATAAAATGAAAAACTAGTTGTTACTAGCTAGTAGGATCAAATACAGTTTTCCAAGGTGATAAAATTTCATATGCAGATGCATCACTTGAATGCCATGCATGAAGTTCATTCTCCAATTTATAATGAATGGTTAGATATAAAGGTTCCATATGCTAGCCCAACAATGGAAGCCAAGGATGTAACCATGCATGTATTGGCATGCTCTCCCTATGACAATCCCAAGTATCTAATGTCATTGTTAATTTGGGCACCACTGTATAATCCAAAATGTAATGAAGTATTAAAGTAGGTAGTAACTTCTCCCATGTCTCTAGAAAACATAGCATAGGTTCAAGATCCTTGGCTTCCAAGAATTTTTAGCAGTTATTCTCACTACTAGAAGAATAACTTCAGTTAAGAGTTGAGTGTAAGGAGTTGAAGAAGTGAGTTATGCTTCTGTGTAAATGTCATAATCACGAGGCTCATTCCCTAGTAAAAGGCATAACCCAGTTAAAAATACATATATATACAATCCATAACATAGTTAAATAGCTCTAGTTGTTGACTACCTAGGTTGATTACAAATTCTTATAGAATTTTCATCATATTAGTTACAATAAAAGGAACAATCAGCATTATTTTGTGCAAGATCTCTAGCTAAATCACTTAGCCTGGGTTGAGTGAGTTTTATTATTTAATTATTTGGACTATGGAATATGTATAAATACATGTATATATGTATATGTATATGTATATGTATATGTATATGTATATGTATATGTATATGTATATGTATATGTATATGTATATGTATATGTATATGTGTGTGTGTATGTATGTATGTATGTATGTAGGCATGTATATGTATGTATGTATGTATTTATGTATGATAAGAACATCTAGGAATTTTTTGTTGTGCCCTTGTGATCTATTCATCTCATTGGCATGCCCTTTTGATCCCTGCATCTCGTTCATTTTTTTTGTAGTAATATGATGACTTTTCTATAGGAATTTGTTGTCATACCCTTGTGATCTCTACATCCCAATTATCTACTCTAGTTGTTAATCTGGGCATCACTATATGATCTAGAATGTTATGAAGTAGTGAAGCCAATAGTAACTTCTCCCATGTCTCTAGAAAATGTAGCATAGGTTCAAGGTCCCTTGGCTCCCAAGAACTTGTAGCAGCTATTCTCGTAGCTCGAAGAATAACTTCAGTGAAGAATTGAGTGTAAGGAGTTAAAGAAGCAAGTTCTTCTTCTATGTAAATTCCATAATCATGAGGGTCATTCCCTTGTAGAAGCCATAACATAGTTAAATATACATATATATCAACCTAGCTAATCAGCAACTAGACCCATTTTAGTGGTTTATGGCTTGTTTTTTTCTAAAAATATCTGCTATGATATGTTTTTGTAAAATTTCTTGTGAACTCTTCCCATTTTTCCTGGTATACATTATTTTTGTGGAGGACCTTGAGGTAAGTCACTTAGCACCTTAAAAAAGGTATATATATATATACATACATACATACATACATACATACATACATGTATGTATGTATATGTATGTATATGTATGGGTACATGTATGTATGTATGTATGTATATAAATAGAGATATCTTGGCACAACAGAAAAACAATAAAACTCACTCAACAAGTAGCATGGCCACAGATGTGATGGCAACACCTATGGCTAAGTAGATTCCTCTTTCTCCCTCTCATTTTTCATGTGTTTATTTCACTTGAACCATTATTTCTTAGATGACATTTTCTAATATTGGATTCATTTTATGCAGGAGGCGATGAGGACATTCTTGGTGTTGGATACAATTGATTAATTGTGTGTTGTCTTTGATATTACACAAATGTGATAATCATTATCAGTCAATATATGTTGAGCTCACTCGAGAAGTGAAGACAGTTCTCAATGTCTACTGAGCATTCATGTGTTCGCCTAGTTTATAAGGCAGTGTCTACCGATTTCACTCGAGCATCGAAGGAAATGTTGCAAAAAGCAAGTGTTAACTGAGCTCACTCAGGTAACAAAAGAAAGTTGGATGAAACCAATGCTAACCGATCTCACTTGATTGCCAAAGGATTTTCATAAGTTTGTAGTGTTAACCAAGTTTTTGTTGGTTAACAAAGGAAATCATTTCAAAGTTACTTTCTACCAAGTAGGGTTGGCTAACAAAGGATTTTCTTAATTTGTTGTATTAAGCTCAATTGATTTATCTATTGATTCCAGTTGATTAAGATGATGAATATTGACTATTATAAGTTGTATTTGAGTTGACTTGACAAAGTGGAAGGTATAAGTATAAGGTCAAGTTGTGATTTCAAAGTGTGCAAGTAAAAAAAGTGAAAGTAAATATGTGAATTATGGTGATATGATTGAAGATCTATTGATTAGCAGAGGAAGCAAATTGCAAGGATAAATAGAATATCCTTGTGGTGTAGCAAAGCCATATTTGATGAGGAAGAATCAAGTACAAGCCAAAATAAAGATCTAAAATTGGAAAATTGGTTGCAGTTCATGAAAGCATCAATGTCTATGGAGGAACTTGTCTCTTTGGGGATTTGTGGTGGTGGATCTGGTGCCATCATGGAAACAACGGGGTATGGCTGAGCTCGAGATGTGTTATTACTATGACTAGGATCCATGTCCTTTTTCCTTGTGTTTCTACCAAAACGAGTGGTGGGTGGCATGAAAATGTAGAATGTTCCCAGGGATGAGATGCAACAATGCTAATGGATGAAAAAGGGGGAAGGCTATTTTATGCAAATGATTTCCTAGTTTGAGACAAAGCTATATGACAAACCTAAGGAGGATTGGGTTGGGGATTCTAACTTCAAAGATATGTTGCCAAAGCATGAAAGGTCTGCTTTCCTATGTGCAAGATTGGTGGTGATTGTGTCAACTTAAGGATAGACTGATGATCCTTTAGGAAAAAACATGAGATTAACCACTTGTGGATCTCAACCTTTAGCTCAAGGTGATGAGGGATGACAAGTGACAAGCCTAGATTACCCTAGACAAAGCTCTGTCAGAGGGATAACCTCGGTGAGACTGGTGGATTTGCAAGATGGTAGGAATGGCAGAATTCTGGCAAGGTGACAACAATTTTGAAGGCTTGGATGTGAATTTTTTTGATTACTGGTTAGATGGTTTGGTTCTAAAGAAAAGAACTAAATGAGATGGAGAACTAAAATTCTTAAGAGGATGACTAAGGATGGCTAGCTGGCTTACCTACAAAGATGACTCTAATGCAAAAGTGAAGCTTATGCAAGAAGATGTGGAGAAACAAGGGGGTCTAATCATAGAAATCATGCCTAGTTGGTAAGGCATAAGCATTGTTAACTCCTGGATGTTGGTTAAGTTGGATGGTGTGATCTAACCAGGCATCTTGAAGGGCTTCGTCAGTAGCTTTGTCCTCTGCTTTGTGGAGTTTGGCAATTCGAGGGTTTGGTGTTGGTTCCTTTCTCTTGGCTGAAAGTTCTTGGTATACCTGAGATGGCTTGAGTTTTACTTTGTGAAACTTCTGTTTGGGTTTGGGTTGTTCTGACATGAATTCCTGAATCTGCTTGGCTTTGAGAGATCTCAGTTGTTTTGCTTCGACTTCTTCAATTTTTGAAACAAGCAGTGACTACACAAAGTATGCCCTAAGCTAGGATTGACCAAGTTTGGCAAACATTCATTCAACAAATAAAAAATCAAGCAATAGATAGGAACAACCACATAGAAGTTTTTGATTCTCAGAATGTGATACTTGCGCCAAGGAGTGTGTATGTTTTACAAATGTTTCGATCAGTCACTTCAAACACATTAACACCCTAGATGGTTGTCTGCAAGGCTGACAGTTGGTTTAGCTAGGGAGTCCTCGATATACCCAAGGTATGTGAGGCCCAAATCCGTAGATGAAAACAAAAAGATGTCACACAGCCGAGAGGAGCGGTAACCCACTTCTCCTCTTTCACTTCTCAAGGGTTTAAAGTTCCTTGAGGCTTAGCCCGAGTGACAAAATCTTGATCCCAAGAGAGGTGTCTTTCGATTCACCTCCCGGTTCTTATACTCCGCCGGAACGCTGGAGTTGAGGTCATCCAAGGGGTGATGAAATCCCCAAGCAGGCCTCCTAAGAAGACAAACAAGGTTTTGGATCCTAATCTTATGCACCCGAGATGGCCTCAAAAGACGACAAGGGGAGAGAAGACTTGGATGACCTTGGGCTAAAAAACACGCTTGTTCTTTTACCAACTGACTCTTATGTGTGCCAATCTAGACTCTGCAGGCACTCATGTTTAAGAGACAATGTTCAATTCCAACTTGAAGCGCCAACAAAAGTAAATCGATCGAAGAATGCAAACAAGAAGAAGAGTTAGGGTCAACAATAAAGTAAACTCGCACGCCCGGAGGCCCTCCACGTCAAGTATCAATTGATTTTTCTTTAAGGCATTCAAGATTGAGTGTGAGTTTGTTTTAAGCCCAAGACAAAAGTGTATGAAATTTGATATCAAGCGCGCGCCCGGAGGCCCTCCATGTCAAGAGTTGTTCAATTTTAGTGCCCAAATGAAGTGTTAGCGAACCTAATGTGCATTCAAGGAATTTTCTAAGTTAGAAAAACTAATAAAAATACAAGTAAGTGAAGTTTGATCTTTGTGGAGCACTTAACACCCTCTTAGGTGGACCCATCCCCATAGATGGCACTGAGATTGCAACCAATGGTTGAATTGATGGGTGATTAAAGAGGGTGAGTCCAACTACAAACTCACTTAAAGTGTCTTTATTTGGTTTTTATAATTTAGGAAGTTTCTAGAATGTAGATTTTTTTTATGCCCAAAAACTGAAGTGTGAGATATTGCAATGGTTAATTGATCTTTTGCATTCAAGATTGAGTTTGTTTGTTTTAAGCATACATTCCAAGAAAGATTGATTTTAATCCATGGCATTCAAGATTGATTTAAGCGACATACATTCATAGACAAGTGTTTAAACATTCAAGTTCATTTTAGCAACATGCATTCAAAGACAAGTGTTTAAATTTTCAAGTTCATTTTCCAAGAGCATTAAACCATGTAAGGAGAACCTGCAAGAAACGTGATTAGTGGTTTCATAGAAGTCTTCAACCGATAATGCATAAGTCATTGATAGTGAAAATAAGTATTTAAAAGGCTGTAAAATATGATAGAAACCAATACCATCATGACGGGCTCAGAACCAGCTTTTCGAGGATATTTCGTTTTCTGAAAATAGAGTCTGGATGCTCAAGTTATCAGCAAAACACCAAATGTTGCTTCTCAAGGCTTAAAAGGGCATGTAGAAATGATGTCGTGCTGACATCATCAAAATGCAAGTTTAAATTTCATGGCCATATGGCTGTCATAGGCATAAATAAAAAGATTTGACCTGCTAACATGGCAGATCCAATGGGCGTGGACTATGCATGATTAGAGAATGACTTGATATGATGATGTTTTACTACAATGGGTAGAACCCAATGAATGAGAGCAACGGTGTTGGTGGTCTTCAAAGGCCGCAAGTTGTGACTAGAAATGGCGTTGTGGTGGCTGCCCAATTGGTTTGGATGGGTTTGGATGGTACCTGCAAGAAATTTAAAAAATTTTGGGGGCCAAAATTCGTGCCACTCCAAAAAGACAAGCACGTAATTTACACTTTTTTGAATTTTTATTTTTTTTTATTACAACACATATATATGAATATGCATATTTTTACCAAACTTTCACAAAAAAAAGGTGTACCCAAAAAATTGTTTTTTTTTTTTTTTTAATTTTTTTTTTTTTTTTAAGAAAAATTGAAGAAGAGAGAAGATGAGATTTTTTTTTTTTTAATTTTTTTTTTTTTTTTTTTAAAATAAAATAAACTTAAAAATGGCCAAGATCCCACAAGAAGAAGTAGACGGAATAGAAGAAGAATATAGACAAGAAGAGGAAGAAGAATTCAACGTGCTCTGTCCACCTATAAGCTTGAAAAATCAGAAAACACTCTAAATCACATTAGCATGTTTGCAAAGAACCCGTGAAGTGGGTCCCACCGGGCGTGCCAAAATGTATCACCTATTTTAGTAGAGTAAAATGAACACTAATCTATAAAAAGCATTCTCAATACTAAAAAACAAATAAACACTTAAGATAGGACCAAAGAAGACAAAATTGAGGAAAGTAGACCAAAGATGGTAAACTCCTCAAGTGCTTCTCATGATGACGAAGCTATGTCCCTGATGGATAGTGGATGTATGCTCACGATGTGCTCAAGCTCCAAATGGATGAGTGATAATCAAATATGAGTGTGGATGAATGATTCAACAATGAATGTATGGAGGGTTTTCAGCATTATAATAGTATTTTGGTAGTTTTTAGGCTCTCAAAATAGCATTATAAGTTTGCTTCAAAAGTGGATGATTTTAGTGAAGGGAGAGGCTTCTATTTATAGGCCAAGGGGTGGAAGGATGGACAGTCAGGATGCAAGGATGGCAAGATGGTAAGGGAGGGCTAGGATGCACTCAAAGGGGAGCACATGGATTGTGCTTGTTTAAAGCCAATTAGGAGGTGACACATGTCACAAGGTGATTGGATGTGAGAGGGTAGGATATGGGTTGGTCAAAGGAGTAATGAGGGAGGTTGAGCCATAAATGGGGATGGTTGGGTCAAATAGAGATGGTTGGGTCATAAATAAAGATGGTTGGAAGGAGGATGAGATTGTTGACTTTGGCTTAGAGGTGGTTGGGAGGAGGATGAGATTATTGACTTTGGCTTGGGTTAGCAAGTCTTAACCCTTGCTTAAGTTGTGCACATGATTAGAAGAGGGATTAGGATTAGCTTAGGAGTTGGCTAACCTTGTTTAGGGAATGTGACAAGGTTAGGAGGGGATTAGGATTAGAATTGACATCTTCTAGAAGAGTCTAGGCTTTTAGGATGAGGATAAATAAGATTTTTTAGAAAATAAATAAAGTTTTATTTATTTCAAGAGTTTAGGTTGAGGAAATATTTATTAAAATATTTTTAATAAATATGAGGATTAATATTTAATCTTAATTAAATATTTTGAGTTGGGATTAGGGGTAGGAAATGATGGGATTAGCCTTTAATCAAAATTAAAGAAGGATTTAGAAGATTTTGGAAGAGGTTAGTGGTCTTAAGGAAATTGGCCAAGTTTTGGACAAAAAATAAATAAATTATTTATTTTGAGATTTTTGGTTAATTTATTAATTAAATAATTAATAAATAAGGAAATAATGTTTAAATAAGATTTAAACATTTTTGGGAGGGATTCCTTAATTAAATATTTTTAATTAAGATAAAGGGATTTAATGGCATAAAAATAAATTAAATAATTAATTAATTAATTAATTAATAAATGATGATGTCATCAGAGATTTTTTTCAAAAAATAAAAATACTTTATTTTCTAAAGGATTTTTAGGTGTCTACACTAGCAAGCAAACAAAAGGTAATCTATTTTATCTTGATCTCAATGATTATTCATGTTTTATTGCTCAAGTAGAGGAAAGTTGGTTATGGCACAAAAGGCTATATCATGTGAACTTTGATAATCTAGTTAAGATAAGAAAACATAGAAGAGTAAGAGGTATCCCTAGTTTGAAGAAGCCTGACATGGGTCTATGCAAGAATTGCCAAATTGGTAAGATGGGAAAGACAAGATTCAAGAGCAAAGACTATCAATCGAAAGAAGTCTTGGAAATTATTCATATAGACTTATGTGGACCTATTGGAATAGAAAGTTATAGTGGAGAAAAGTGTTTCATTCTCTTTGTTGATGACTACTCTAGAATGATGATAGTAATGTATCTAAAAGAAAAATCAAAAGCCTTTCAAAAATTCAAGTGGCATCTGGCAAGAGTAGAAAAAGAAATTGGAAAGAAATTGAAATTCCTAAGACCAGGCAGAGGTGGTGAATTCATCTCCCATGAATTCAACAATTTTTGCATTGAAAGAGGAATTAAAAGACAAGTATCAGCCTGTGGTACACCACAGTAGAATGGTATAATAGAAAGAAGAAATAGATCTACCATGGACTATGTAAGAACCCTAATGATTTAAAAAAATGTTGCTCTCAAATGCTGGAAGGAAGCTATCAGCACTGCAGTTCATACCTGGAACAAAGTTTAGTTGAAGAAAGATTCAAACAAGACACCTTATCATCTATGGCATGGCTACAAACCTAATGTAAATTACTTGAAAGTATTTGGCAGCAAATGTTACATATTGAAAGAATCTAGAAAAGGAAAATTTGATGTAAAAGGTGATGAAGGCATATTTCTAGGATACTCCTATAGAATTAATGCACATAGATGTTTGAATTTATCCACTCACAAATTTATAGAAATTCCACATGTCAGAATTGATGAATATGCAGAAAAGAGTGAAGAAGAAGCAATAAGGAACCTGAAGATTACATAAGATTTGTTTATTATGAACCTGATACTCTACCAAATCTATCTGAAAGAACAAAAGCTTTAACTCCTGAGTCCCCAAAAACTCCAATAGCTACCAAGTTGCAAATAGTGCAACTTGAGCTGCAAGGACCCGAGTCACAATCAGAGGCTACTAAGCTAGTTCAAACTGAGCCTGGTGGACCCAAGTCATAAATAGAAGGACCCAAGCTTGAAACTAAAATTAAAAAAGAAGATGGTGGAACTCATTCAAAGACCAAGGAGCCTATGTTGGCAAGATATGTCAAAAGACATCGTGCACCTGATCAGATCATTAGAGACAAATCAGGCGAAACAATGACAAGAACCAAATTTAAAAGTACATTTTTACTTGTTGAATTTGAACCTATATGTGTTAAAGATGCTCTAGAAAATTAAATTTAGATTGAAGTAATGAATGAAGAGATAGAACAAATAGAAAAGAACAAAACTTGGACTCTCGTTCCTAGACCCAAGGATAAAAATGTAATTTCACAAAATGGGTATTTAGAAACAAGTTGAATGAAGATGGAAAGGTATCAAGATACAAAGCAAGATTAGTAAGCAAAGGTTATTCTCAAGAAGAAGGTATTAACTATGGTGAGACATTTTCTCCTATAGCAAGACTTGAAGGTGTTAGAACTTTACTAGCATATGTAGCACATAGAGGATTTAAAGTATACCAAATGGATGTCAAATCTGCATTCTTGAATGGAATTCTTGATAAGGAAGTCTACATTGAACAACCAAAAGGTTTTGTAGATCCTAACAAAGGAGACATGGTTTGAAAACTACACAAAGCTTTATATGGTCTCAAGCAAGCTCCTAGAGCTTCATGTGAAAGACTCCATAATTATTTAAAAAGATTGGTTTTCAAAGGACTAATGATAATAACAGTCTGTATATCAAGGAAGGACTAGATAAGAAGATTGTCTTAGCAAAAATATTCGTTGATGACACTCTATTTATAGGAAATGATGATTTATGCAAAGCATTCTCAAAAGAAATGAGCAAAAAATTTGATATGCCCATGTTTGGTGAAATAAAATTATTTATTGGATTGCTAATATAGCATAACAAGAATGGTATCTACATCACTCAATCTAAGTATATCAAGGAGATATTGAAGATTTATTTGGAATGGAAGATTCAAGACTAGTTGGAACATCTATGTCTACTGGACATAAGCTTTCCAAAAAAGATGATTCCAAAGAAGTAGATAAGACCACTTACAGATCAATGATTGAAAAATTATATTATGTAGTTCATACAAGGCTTGATATTGCTCTAGTAGTTGGAATAGTGGCAATCAAGAGAATCATGAGATATCTAAAAGGTATTGAAGACTATGGTTTATGGTACAAAATTGGATACAATTTGGACTTGAAAGTGTTAGAGTAAATAATTAATTATTTATTACTTATTTATTCTATTTACTTAAGCTTAGTTAGGTTAATGCATTTATTTAATATTTAGTAGTTAATAGTTGTAGTGATGAGTTTTTGACAACATGGGAGTTTGTTCCCTTCTAGCATCTTCCACCTTTTTGTGGAAGTGTGCTTAGTTGTCAACCTTATCTTCTACCACCTTCCAGCTTGTTCTACAAGCTTCCTTGAGGCCTTTATAAGCGATCTCTCTCTCATTGTAAATTCATTCATTCACTTAGCAATTCCATTTTCCTATTGTGAAATATTTCTTTTGCTTTGTTTGCCTCAAGCTCTTGCTCCTTTGGTTTCTCTTCAGCAAGCTATTTGCATGCAAGTGATCTTGGCAAGCTATGGAGTTGGATTTCATCAACTTCTACATAAAGTATTTGTTGATTTTGATTGGGCAGGAAGTCTTGATGATAGAAAAAGAACTAGTGCTAGAGCATTCTTTCTTGGCAAAAGACTAGTATCTTGGACAAGCAAGAAGCAAAATTGTACATCTCAATCCATAGTAGAGGCAGAATATGTAGCAGCAGCAATCAATTGCTCTAACATTGTTTGGTTCAAACAACTATTGGAAGGAATGAAGGTAGAAACCAAAGATCTGGTCATCATATATTGTGATAACACTAGTGCAATCAACATATCAAAGAATCTTGTAATGCATTCCAAAAAAAAGCATATTTCTATAAAATATCACTTCTTAAGAGAGCTAGTGCAAGATAAAGAAGTGAGATTGGAATATGTGAATACAAAGGAACAGATTGCGGACATATTCATGCATCTAAGATGTAAGGTAGGGGTCATTCTACTATCTAAAATTCACTAAATGAAGTATAGTGAATGCATCAACTAGAACCTGTTGAAGATCAGTAGGTTGGTGCAGAATTAGCAAGGGCATATTGCAAATGGATCAGTACTTAAGGTATAATCTCATTTATAGTAGTATTGTCTTTGGCATGTGTTGTCAAAGAGGGAGAATTTTACTGTCATATCTCTAAGAAATTTTTTGAACCTGAGAGGGAGAATGTTCAAAGAGGGAAAAGTTTCCTAGAAAAGGGAGAATGGTTTGAATGAACTTGGTAGCTGTTGTAGATAGAATCTAGTGAAAGGAAGAGCTCATATTGATAGAGGGAGTTCTCAAGTCTAAATCCAAAATTTCATTATTCTATGACATATTGTGTTTCCATCAATGCCAAAGAGGGAGATTGTTGGATACAATTGATTAATTATTTGTTGTCTTTGATGTTACACAAATGGCATAATCATTATCAATCAGTATATGTTGAGCTAACTCAAGAAATGAAAATAGTTCTTAGTATCTATTGAGCATTCCTATGTTTTCCTAGTTCAAAAGGCAGTGTCTACCAAGTTCACTCAAGCATTGAAGGAAATGTTTCTAAAAGCAAGTGTCAACCGAGCTCACTCAAGTAATGAAGGAAAGTTGGATGTAACCAATGCTAACCAAGCTCACTCGGTTACCAAAGGATTTTTGTAAGTTTGCAGTGTTAACTAAGCTTCTGTTGGTTAACAAAGGAAATCATTTCAGAGTTAGTTTCTACCGAGCAGGGTCAGCTAACAAAATATTTTCTTATTTTTTTGTATTAAGCTCAATTGATTTATCTATTGATTCTAGTTGACTAAGGTGATGAATATTGATTATTGTAAGTTATATTTGAGCTGATTTGACAAAGTGGAAGGTATAAGTATAATGTCAAGTTGTGATTTCAAAGTGTGCAAGTAAAAAAAGTGAAAGTGAATATGCAAATTATGGTGATATGATTGAAGATCTCTTGATGAGTAGAGGAATTGAATTGGAAGGATAAGTATAATATCATTGTGGTGTAGCAAAGCCATATTTGATCAAGAAGGATCAAGTAAAAGCTAAAACAAAGATCTAAAATTAGAAAATTGGTTGCAGTAAAATTAGGTCATCTTATTGTTACTCTTTAACCATTGTAGCAGTGATCTAAATCTCTTAACAAAGTTGGCTTAATAGCTATTTGAAAATCCTCTAACAAGGTGGCAATTCCATTAAATTGTTCTGAAGATCTCTAACAAGGCTACTCCTAATAGGGTGATTAAATCCCTTAATAGGATCACACCTAATAGTGTGTTTTATAACCTTTAACAGGGTTGGCTCCTAATAGGGCTCACTTCAGAAGAGTGAAAATCAATAACTAGTTGCTATTAGTGGTTTTCCCAAATTGGGTTTCCATGTTAAATCCTAGTGTCAAATGTGTTCATGTTATTTTTTTTATGTGTTTGTAACTAAGTTAAAGTAATGATAATCAAAAATAACATCTAATGGTTTATATGTTAATCTTTTGCCAAGCTAATCTAGTTATTACTAAGCTACAGCATTCTGTGTGTTTACTAAGCTTCAGCAATATTTAGTTATTTATTTGCATTTTGTACTGACATATAAGGGATTTTGGATATATTTTTGTAGTAACTGATTCACCCCTCCCCTCTCAGTTACTCCTCTTATGTTTCCAACACATGGATGTACCCGTGTGATGAATTTCTCGTGAGCAATGAAGATGGACTTCCCCTAAGAGTAGTAGGAGGTGATGAGGACATTCTAGGTACTTTAAAGATTACTCCTTTCTTAGATATTTTAGATGTTAATGAGGAATTTAGATGTTGGGGGGTGGGGATAAATGAGCTTCCACCTTCATGTGGTTGGCCCTGATTAGTAGAGAATATTAAACTATTCTAGAAACCAAGTGAAGCTCAACAATAACCTATGATTGTATGACAACTAATTGTGTGAATATCTTGGTTTCTGGAAATGTAGAAGGATGCCATAGTTTAATATGCATATCAAATTATATGCATACGACATCAAGCGGAGCTGAAAAATGTGATAGGTTTGCATTTTTGTTAGAGATCTTTAGTTAGGTATTTTAGGTTATAGACCATCATGAACATTGTTCATGATGATGGTCTATAATTTAAAAAACTTAATAGACATATTAAATAAATGTAATCATGATGTGTTTTATCAGCTTTGCCCATTGTCCATGCATTTGAATGTAGCTACATGTGCATTCTTGATTTAGAGTGGCAGAATTTTATTTTGAATGTGACAAAAAGATTACATGCACCAATAGATGGGAAAATGACATTACTTTTGTAGGTCTGGAATCTTTTTTTGTACTTTAGACATTGATCATTTCTTAAAGATTTTAGATGTTAATAAGGAATTTAGATGTTAGAGGGGTGGGACCAAATGAGCTTCCACCTTCACGTGGTTGGCCCTAATTAGTAGAGAATATTAAACTATTCTCGAAACCAAGTGAAGTTCAATATTAACCTATAATTGCATCATATCTATTCAACGTACTTTGTCAAAAAAAAAATTTAATATAGCATGTCATCGCAGTTGCAATGGTTGGCCGTCAATCCCATAGCATTCCTGCCACATGCATGTCCTAATTGTGACGGAGGTTTTTGATGGCTTTTAGTGGTACCCATAGCATTTCTGTTGCAAAAACATCACAATTTCAATGGTGTCTTTGATATATTTCCCTTGCAATTCTTATGGTAAAAATGAACGATGTTGAGAATCAAATTCAAGCCCTAATTTTGAGTACCATTCTAAAAATCAAGCCTTTTAAGTGCATTTAATGCATGTGTACCTAGCTATCCTTTTGAGGCATAAGAGGTGTTTAATGTTTCTAACACCTTGCATTCAAAATATCCATGTGTTCCATAAAGATAAATTTCCATTCTAAGTTATTCTGTGAAGTTCAATTTTGAGCAATGTTCAAATCTGCATTTTTACCAAAGTGTCAAACAGCGAGAGGAGGTCTAGTTTACATTTGAATATCTTGCCCCTGGTTATGTTTCATGAGTCACCACTTTGGGAGTATTTATTATCCATACCAAAGAACCTATGTTTCATATTTCAAGTTATTTTGATATTTTTTGACTAGGTTTTGAATTCCTCAAAGTCGGTCATTTATTGTTGTCATACTAATGCAAATTGTTCAAAATTCTAGGAGACCCTGTTTGACTTATTTTAACTTTGACCCAATTGACCAAAATGATAAAATTCCTTTTGCAATGCATTCTAAAGGTCAGAGAATTGCTAGGTTTTTTATTTGAGCTTATGATGAATTCATTTTATCATTTTTTGAATGTGATTCTATTTGCAATTTGTAAATTTTTACTGGTGTCAAGAAGTGCAAATTTGTCAGTATCCATGTTTGGGATGTCTCAACTTAGAATCCAAGATAGGTGACATCAAATGGATTGTACCATTACATTCTACTCTAAAAATTCTTTAAGTATGCTAGTTTGCAAGTCTTGACAAATCTTTCTGTACAGTTTTCTAGGTCCATTTCATTTGTGAAAACTATGTTTTTGCTAGTGTTTCTAGTCCACAAATCTGAGTAGCCCAGCTTGACCTCTTGCCAAATGCACCCAGTTATTTTTCATGATCCCAAATCATATATTTATACTCTCCTTGTGACACTAAACCAACATGCCAATTTTCATTTCCCCAAGTGTCAATTTGCCCTATTTTCAAAGCCAAATTCGAACGCATTTTGTGGTTTTCTAATTGGTTTTGTTCTAAGCAGTTCTAAGGAGGAAACTTTTACAATTAATATGTTTTGACTGAGAATTTTTCATGAGATGAGAATTGGTGGGATGCAAGAATGTAAAACAAAGAATTAGTAGGTCTGATTTCAAAGCTTGATTAGGTGTTTTGGTTAGTTTTTAAGGCCAATCAAGGGACCTCTAGGTATCAAATTCTCAACTTGTAAAAAACTGGTAAAATGAGTTAAAATTGACATTTTAGCAAATTAATTTGATCTTAATCAGTGATAGATACTCATTGGGTTAGTTTGACAAATCAGTTGTTCGACAAGGAAAAAAAAATTTGCTAGACCCACTTTGGGGTCCAACTAATGTTACCTGACTGCTGAAGATTATACAAGTGGCAGATTAACAAGAAATAAATTAAGCACCTAGGAGAGATATTGTTTTGATTCTTGTCTCAAAGAAGGGACTAGAATGGACAAGGTGGTTTCTTATTTTCATGTTTTAGAAATTTTAATAAGGTGGTGCCCCTTTTCAATCCAAAGATCAAAGTTTTTATGGGGAAAATAAGACCAAGCTCTCCTAGTTTTCTCATTGCTTATTAATAGGAGACTATTATACAAGTTGTAGTTGCCTCCATTGTCATTAGGACATAAGGTGAGTTGAAAATTTCAAATAACCATTATACCACCAATGGAAGAGAATTTCCCCAATTTTCAATCTGTTGAGCTTGAATCCATGAAGATTCTATTTTTAAGTTTAATTGGGGGAAGTTTCCAACTTTGAAATAAAGACAAACTCATAGTGGTTTAACTTGAGAGATTTTTAAAGAAAAATTTGCAAGCATGTATTTTCCCCAATTAAATACGTTGAAGTAAAATGTGGTGGCACAAATATTTGTCTTTGGAGGAAAAGATTTGATCATTGATCAGGGTTTTATGCATGATATGAGCAAGTTTCATGGTGGAAGTAGAAAACAAGTAGTAGGCATTGCAGCTAGCTCGTGAAGTAGAAGGTAGAGGAAGGAATGAGCAGTTGGCCCCCTTTATTTTAATGAATCTAAATTAATTTTAGGGGTGACCTAGCAAGATTAGTGGATCAATGGAGGTTTGGATGGTCATCTCCAAAATCTAGTGCTAGTTTCAAAAAGGAGGCAATCAGATCAATTCAAGTGTTGTCACCAATTTGACCCCATCCCCATGGTGGTATTTAATTGATAAATTGCCTTACTTTTCTAAAGGGGTGACCATAGGATGCCTCCCACCCACCCCAATTAGAGTTGATGTTTCCTATATCGTACTCTTTTCTCCTATGATGTTTAAGGACCATCACAGTCCCATAAAATGATTTGCCTCTCACTTATTCAGCCTTGATCATAATAATGGTGTCAAATTGGGCATAAAATATGAAGTGAATATATTCCAAGACCTATGCTTCCAAATTAGAATGAAGTTTTTGTTCCCCTACATCAAATTTGGGTGTCATAATAGCGAGAAAGAAGATGGTTTTTGGATGAGGGGAGCATCAGAAAACAATGACACCAGAAAAAGGGGAAGAAATGCTAGAGAAAAGAAATAATTTGTAAGTGAAATTTTGGCAACAATAGGCATTCATCCTCTATTTTTCAAGTTAGTTCGATGGATTCATGCCATGGAAGGGGAAACATTTGGTGAAGAAGAGGCATGATAGAAAGAAATAGACAGAATGGTTTTGGAGTGAAGGGATGTGGACATGGGAAAATCTTTTAAAATGTTGATACTGTCACCAAGGAATGTTTTAATATCCTTGATTGCATCCTTGGAATTGTTGATCAAGTTGTTCTAATGATTTCTATGGAGGAAACTGATGTGGTAATACCTCCTACTATGGATGGCACTCTTAGAGCTCATAAGTGTTATGCAAGGACCTATAAGGAAGAGGAAGAAGAGCTCTACACAAGGCAGGAGTTTGAAGAAAAGGTGTCTTGTGGTATTGAGGAGCAATCAACATAGGAGAGCAGTTGTGCAAATGCCGACTCAAAATTTCCTTCATGAGTTCCTTGGTGGCTTTTAGGAAATAAAGTGGGGTGTTGCAGAGTTCCCACTTCTAAAGTAAGATGAGGGAGGCATTTGTATGCAGTAGTATGCCTTTGAAACAAAAGGCTTTGCATTTAATCCCACATTCTCTAGGTATTGGTATTTTTAAAAGCTTAAATACACCAACACACTCTTTACAAGTGTCTAAAAGGTAGCACCCTTTTGAGATGCAAGTTCATGTGCAAAGGCCCCACCGTCGATGATGGCCAACTAGGCACGGAGACTAAACAAATTGTGAAGTAAAATGCAAGTACAAACCACAGTCAAAGATGACAACATCAACGATGGATAGATGGTGCCATTCTATAGATCCACATCACAAATTGCCTTGTTAATATAAATGGCCGCGACATCGTGAAAATCAATATTTCACATCATCACCCAAGTTAACCATGGTTAGTCATCAAGGGTTCGGAAGCTCTAAAATGGGGTTAAGTGCCAGTTCAATAGGGTTAAGCCAAAGTTGAGGTTAAGCCTAAAAAACTACCTAAAGATGACATGTGGCAAAGCTAGCCAATCAGAAGCTAACACATGGTAGTCAACCAAGTGTTGACCCAAATTGGAAAAAGGAGAAAAAAACATGAAAATGAAAAATTGAATTTTTCATTACTATTGAAAAAATTTGAACACTTGAAGTCTCATTTGAAAAATTTGAAAGAATTTTAAGTTTTCTATAGTTTTAACTTTAGAATTTTTTTAATTTTTCATTTTAATGCTCTAAACTTGCAATGGGGGCCTAATTTTCAAATGCATGCCAAAGAGGCGATTTTGTGTCAAAAACATGTAGTACAATATACCACTGGAACCTAGAGGAGATGAATTTTTTGAATATGGGATCAAAATTTGCATAGGTATTTAGTGGTATAGTCTATAAGAAGATTTTTATTTTCTAGGGCATTCTCAACTGAATGGGTAGAATTCATCATTGAGCACCAAAATTAGTTGGACGGTATATATGAAAGTTTGTTGAAGCCTAAATGTGGAGAAAAATGATTCTAAAAAGTTTATCTTGCCTCTAGAGGTCATTTAACTTATGTTTTGCTTGTGCTTTGATCTCAGATTTGGCATTAAAATTATTATAATTTTCAATCATTTTGGAGATATTTTCAAAGCATTCTCAAGCAGCAATGAAAATATTTGATGTGCAGTTACATAGAAAGAGTAGAGAGATGTTTTGCATCTATAGATGGAGGTTTTCCAAGTGGACAAATGGTAACATCTGATTTGATCTAAGATTTCTTCCTTTCTATTTAGTCTCTTCTTTCTTCTTTCTCAAGGGTTGATTCTAGTTTTGGAGAAAATTTCTCATTGTTGTGATACTAGGTTGGTTCTAGTTTTTTTGTGAGACCACATTGTTGCATTCAGAGCTATGATTCCACCACATTCTTCAACAATTTCCCTTGTAATGAATAGAAAGAAATAATAATACAGATAGTTTTGATCTATTAGGTAATTTTACATTTCAATTTCATGCATCTTATTGTATTTGTTTCAAAGAAATGAATGAAAATGCAGCAGCAAGTTAATCTTCATTCTAATATCTTGTCTCCCATTCATGTTGTTTGTGATCTTTTGTGTTTTGTAAACAAAGAGTATGAAACTCAGTTGTAATCTGTTGGTTGTATATGTTGATTTATTTTTCTTATGACTCAAGGAGTCATGTAAGTGCTTGATTTATCATCATAGGATTGTAGATCTCATGAAGGGATAGGTTGAGTATGAGATCTAGAAAGATGTAGATGTCTGATTCACAAGGTGAATAGATAGATCAGGAAGTCATTATGTATGGGATATGTCAATGACTTTTAGGGATGTGTATTAGGGGTTTGTGGGATTTCCCAATAGATAAGGCACTGATTAGCTATAGGATTAGAGTGTTATGTTGTTCATGTAATGTTTTTCTTGCTGAAAATCAACATCATTATTCAAATATCTTTCCCTTTAATGTTGAAGGAAATGAAATGTGATGCCCTCACTTAGCTTAGCAATTTCTTTCACCATGTTATTAGTTATTCCATGTATGAGATCTTTGCATAAGTGTTAGAAGATTAAGGGTTTTATCTTCTTTGTTAGATTCAAGTGTATTTTTTAGCATAGGTACCATATAAGTGAATCTAAGGTCCACCCACCTAGGTTTTGTAGAGCCTGAAGTAGAAGAATGGTCTAGCCTTATAGTTGGCCAAGTGTTTGAAAGGGTATGTTGAGGATGGGAAGTATCTACCCCTAGATGTATCTTGTTCTCATCGAGTAATTTGAAACCGTGTTGTTTCAAAACACCAACAAATGGTTTGCCAGAATGGTAGCCCAATATACGACACCTATAGTCATCTCAATTGCAATGGTAACCTTTTCCATCACAACTTGCAACTACAAAAGTCCAATGCCCATCTAATGGGAGCCAATTCTAACTGATGTTTTTTGGGTGATGGATTGCTATCATAATTATGATGGCCTACCATCATAATTTGAGCCCAAATGTAGTAGTGTCACCTTCTTGAAGCCATTTGGGCTTACGATAAAAAATAGAAATAGACAACTAGGTTTACCCCTTTTAAGCTGGTGTATAGAAAACTAGCATCCATGCCTATTGAGTTTCAGCTTAAGATGCTCAGAATAGCCCAGGACCTAGACATTGATCTTACTAGAGCTCAAGAAGACCAGTTTTTACAATTGAATGGGTTAGATGAATACAAGAAATCTACAGTCCACAACACTAAATTGATCTAGCAGGAGAGAAAAAAATGGCATGAAAAAATCATCTGAGAAAAGAATTATATGTGGGAGATTGGGCATTATTGTATGATTCCTAATACCAACACACACCAGGAAAATGTCAAACTAGATGGCTCAGGCCCTATGAGATCATCTCAGTATTTGATAATGGCATAGTTCAGCTTTCAACCATTGATCTTGTACAGTTCAAGCTACTTTTCAATGGGCATAGACTTAAACTCTACAAAAAACCAGTCAGTTGTGAGGATTTCCTACAATAGTTCCAGCATAGTGAAGACACATTCATTCTTGCAGTCGAAGTATTTGGGTCTCCTACCCAAGATTCTCCCAATTCTTGATTCCATTCAAGATCTCCATAATAAACATTTCACATTTTGTGAAATTATTTCTCCATAATAAACTCCGCCTCACCTTCTCTCTCAATCATCTTTCCATACCATCCTATCACTTCATCAATGCAGGTGATATTTTTCGAAGCACTCTTCCTATATCACTCGCCAGGTTCATGCCACATACCCTCATACATATTTTATTTTATTCATTATTTATTAGGAATTCATGTCATTTTAAATTTCTACTCTTGCATGTCCTAGCCTAGTGGGACGGGGGGGGTGTGGGGGGGGAGGGATATTCTATTTTCAAAATTTTCAAATTAGCATGTAAACATTGAGTTTCTTGTCTTTATGAGATGAATGTCATCATGTGCTTGTTCAACTATCCTTCTATAATTGCATCATAATATTTGTAAGGAAATTAGAGATATTAAAAGATAAATTTTAACTTCTAATGATATGGGCTTGACAAGAGAAAAATATTATGAGATTTTATGCAAGTGAAGATATCATTAGATTTCTTGCACTAAACTCTTTTAATTCCATGAAGCAAGTAGCATTTGGTACATTGCATTTTTTGTCTACAATGTCATGTGTCATAACACTATGAATTATATTGATTTACCATTGTTGTGCTCTATGAAAATACCAAGTTTTTGCAAAAAATTATATTTTATGTTCATAACAATGGGAGGAGACCTTCAGAGACATAATTCAATGGATCACGGGGTTTTGTTGGGTGATGTGTCTAGTTGTGAAATGTTTAGAATGAAAGGGTCATTGGAATACTACTTGTGTCTTAAGGGGTTCAATGAAGGAGTTTCTCTGCAATTTATAAGCACTTTGAAGGATGGATCTACAATGATCAAAGGCTTAAAATTTTAATTCATAGAGGATATTGTTACTACAATAACTAGTTTTCCATAGGAAGGTGAAAATTGGGCGAAGTAACTAGTTTTCCATAAGAACTAGGATATTTTTATTATAGTAACTAGTTTTCCATAGGAAGGTGAAAAGTGGGCGAAGGATCTTGACTTGAATTTGGCTAGGGCTCATTTCACTTGGCACAATGACCCTCTACTAGACATAGATAAGAAGAAAGGCACTTCCAAAGTATCCTTGCCATTGGAATTCATTTACCCAACTACATTCATCATCTACTATTTCACTTGTGAAGGGTGCTATAAGTATTTGCATGGCCTACATTTCAAAATTTTGAGTCATCTTCAGCACGACAATAGATCTGTAAATCTTTCCAACTTCCTGTTCAATATTGTGAAAAAGAAAGCTTCCTTAGTTCAGTTGGGAAAAGACCAATCTATTTTGCATCATTATTTAATAAATTTAATTATAGAGAGAGAATTAAATAAACAATTGATTGGGACATGGGAAGAATTTCTACAAATGAATGAGGTGGAACCTAGGATGGTCAGCCCTAGAGGCTAGGGTGTTGGGCATAGAGAACAAACATCCACTAGATTTTGAAAAGTCATCCAAAGTACAGAAAATGTTCCTGAAGCTTTTCCTTCTAATTATAGAACATCTAGGAAAAATAATTTGCGAAATTGGTGCCTCCACTTCTAAAAGGAAGAGAAGTAAAAACAAAGAAATTGCTAATGTCCCTAAAACCCCATTATTTGTAAAGACCAAGTCCACCACTAGGAGAGACAAGGGTAAAACTATGGAAGTAGAAGATGGAAAATTAGAGCAACAATTTGGTAGTGATAATGATAATGTTGATAAAACCTTACATTCGTATGGGGAAGAAACTTGAGATAAACATCCTGAAGTAGCTACTGAGAAAATGACCACTAGTTGGAGGAAACAAATGAGTCCCCAGTGATCTTATACACCCCTTACAAGAAGAAGTGTAAGGATTTTTAAAATTAATAGGGATCTTGAGGCTTCTATTCTAGTTGTTAACCTAGAATCAAGGACTCTAAATTTATGGAGAGGTCCTCTTTAGAAGAAGTGTTGTGACATTGAATTCAACAACCAGAATCCATAAATAGAAGTTAACCATAGTGTTAAACATATACTTATTAACAGTGATGAGGATTATGAGGAGTCTAAAGGGCTTAGAAAAAAAATTATTCAAAACATTCAAATCGATTTAGAAGACTCTCCTTCTGAAGAATACCTAGAATTTAGAAAAGAGGTTGTTGAGGAAGTGTTAGAAAAACTTAATCAAGATGGATTAGAGACGTTGGCTAAGGAAAAAGTTGAGTCTAGTGAGAAGGGAAATGTAGTGAAAACCCTTGCTCTATGGAAGGAAGAATCTTCCACACCACAAAGAATAGTAAAAACCCCTCACCTGGCACCTAATTGGGTAGATATTCTCAGTCAATAACCCTTGCCACCACTTGATTTGCCTACACCCCTAGCTGTAGGGATAAATTCTATCAAAAAAATTTGTGGGAAAGGGCACATTGGAAATTAGAAAAATAAAAACTAAAATGTTTCATTGATGAGCAAGTTCATCAATTAGAGTAGAAATCATACCTAATTGAGGTTTTGAAGAGATAGATAAATCAAATCATAAGGTTGATTCCTAAGCTTATGGCATGCAGATCATCATCTATGATGTATGCATTATTCCTTAAGGAATAGCTTGTTAATTTTAAATTAACAAGAGTTGTAGAAGGAATTAGTCCCTCTATTTCAACCCCTCATGGATTATATGATGCTTTCCTATCCATTCCAATGACCCTAAAATTATTTTTTGTGTGCTAACAATACCTACATAACTTGGTAGTGCTAGATGATACAAAATAGAACTCACTCATTTATGTAGGAGATGTGAAATTAAGGGAAGTTATGTCTTGGATACAAAATGAAATAAGCAGGGAGCACCAAGCTACACCATATAGAGATAATGAGATGACAACTCCTTCACTTATGAGGCCTAAAGTTCAACATTCCTGATCAACATTTCTAGACTGACTATCTATTATAGTAAAGCCAAATGGAGTTAACGAAAGAGAAATCATGCAAATTAATGGACCTCCAAAAGGCCATCTTTCTTAGTTCTTTTTATCTCCTTTCAAGCAGTTACTTTTCAAAGTAGACATGAATTTATGGTTTTCAAGCATATGAATTTATGTTTTTTATGTATATGTTTTATGTGTGTGTGTGTGTGTGTGTGTGTGTGTGTGTGTGTGTGTGTGTGTGAAGACATGAAATAGAAATATGGATAGTTTAAAGACATGATATTTTCTTCAATTCATGAACATGAATGGTATAATGTAGTAGCTATACATGGTGATAAATATTTCCTTGTTAGTGCTATGTTTTGGGTAGTCTTTCTCCTATAGCCATAGGAATTGCAAGAGTGTTAATTGGAACTTTATGCTTTTTTCCAAATATTGATGATAAGAAATATATGTATATGAAAAGTTATGTATTCATTGATCATTTTGTAAGTTTTTACTGTGGGTATTCAAGGACCAACATCGTTGTGCTAGAATAGTCAAAGCCAACAATGGATTGCAAGACATTCACAAGAGGAGAAAATCAATTATTACTTTATGTTGCATGCAATGTGTGGATGTAGTTCCCTCAACATGCTATATTCCTAGAGGATTTATTCATGTTTAAAGTTGTTTCTATTTTAAAAATTTATGACTCTGTAATTGATCCATGTTTATGGAGTGATCTTAGATTTAGGAGGTAGTTGTAAGTTTTCCTTCAAATAAAGGATTGTTGTAACTATTTAGAAGTTAAGTTGGAGGAGTCGAATGAGTTGATTTTTCATAATAGAATTATTTTAATATTGTATTTCAATCAAGTGTAATCTTTCTCCATGAGTGAATAGAATGCACAGTTCAAGTTTATATATTTTATCTTGATTGTATTTTATGTTCACTCATCCAAGGGGGATCACTTGGTGAGTAAATTGTTCTGTTAGAGTAGAATTCATTTTCCTGATCATTTCTAAGTAAGGTATAACTATGTTTCTCCTCCAGCCACTGATAACAAAATTGGTAGACTATTCTTGTGGCATAGGTGGTTAGAGTAACTCCTACCCATAATTACATGCTTTATTAGAGTAAATTCATTTACTAGTTTTAGCATGGTTTTCCTAAAGCTCAAGAATTTGAATTCCATAGGTTATTCTTAAGATTGAGAGAGTTTAAAGCATATACTTTGTAAATGTCATTCTAAGTTTATGTCCCTAGTTGATAATTAAATGAGACTAAATAATTCATTGAGAAACTAATTAGGGTGTCCAATCCTAAATAACTAGTGTATTGATGTGGTTTTCTGATACCATTATTTGGCCAATCACAAATCATAACCTATATCATGTCCTTCTACACACACCTCTAGATGTAAACTTTTCCATGAAAATATCCTCCATAAAATCCCAAACGAGAAGCCACAACAATACCCAAACCATATCATATAATTAATCATGGATGTAAGCCTCTCACAAGAAGATCAAACTTATAAACCATTCTTAAATCAAGGAATAACCATTCCTAACCCAAGGAATATGCCCAAGATAAAACCATATCCACAACTCAACTAGCACAAAAGCATATGCACAAGGAGATAACCAATGTTAAACCATCTCTTAAATGAACCCTCCATAACTAACTCATGTACCATAGCTCAAGATCCATATCCATGAAAGACAAGCATAGATATAATGCACCTGAGAGAAACAATGGTCTATACCTCTCAAGTAAAAAACCACCAAGTAGACCAAGAGTGGAGAATGAGAATTCTCATCAAGATATCCAAGTCTCCAACCAAGACTAATCTAAGAACAATCTCCTCTCAAGTCCATATCAAGTGAATTACCCTTAGACTTAATGTTGAAACCATCAACTATCCTAACAAATACTTCTCTAATCCAAGAGAAATTAGAATCACCACCAACTCTAAGTATCCATGAGAACCTCTAACCAATCAATCTATGCAAACTCCAAATGCAACATAGAAATGTCATGAAGTATCTATAAAATGGTCATTATACTTAATACAAAGAAATTAAACCAAGATCAATGTTAAAGTTCCAACCATGGCCTCAGGAACATAAACATGACAACATGATCCAACCATCTCAACCAAAGAGATAAAATGCTCCACATGAACATACTATAACATGTCAAAAATCTAAATGTGTATCAAGAGTATAACATGACATAATAAAAAAACCATCCTAACACTAAGGATAACATGTCAAATGAAAGCATAAACCACATCTTTACCAAGAACCACAATGAGTTCTCAAGATACAACCATCTTGACACACCATGAATAACCATCTTTGCAAACCATGAAGAACCATCTTCGCACGCCATGAAGATAACAAGTGCACCATGCAAATGTCAAAGATGCTTAGGCAACAATAGGATCTAATTCATCATCCAACATCTACAAACACTCAATATATATATATATTAATTCTAACAACTCCCACTCAATCATGGTACCAAGTCACTCATGGCATCATAACATAAATCTCCTACATAAAGACCCTCCAAGTCTACACTCATAGCCAAAATGTTAGTACCAAGTAAAACCAAGATCTTGAAACCAAGAAAATACAAGTCAAACCAGGAACTAATCCTGCACTACCACCTCATCACTATCAAAAGCTTCAACTAAACCATGTATCCAACCTATCCATGACATCATAATGAAAAAAATTCCCTAACCATGAGAATAAACCAAGATATAAAAGCATCAAAGAAATTCAAAGTGCACATCATGAGCTCCTCAAAAGAAACCAAATAACCAAGAAGATATACACCATAACCAAACCAGTAATCCAAACCAATGGGCACCAATTAATTACTTGTATATCCAATAATATCATGCCAAAATCCATGGCACCATGATCACATCCATGAATCGAGCATCTAACCCTCAAAGTGTCCAACTTGTTAGCATAAAATAGTCAACCACAATCCTCCACCATGATTGTACCTAGTAACAACATCTCATCCCTTCTACATGAAGAAAAAATCAACAAATTATGTGACTTAAGGCATACAAAACCTAAATCCAAGCCACAAATATTAATATGCATCAATAATTAAATATCAATGCCCAAATATATCCCATATCAAAGCCATAAATTTAACCTATAAGTATAGATCGCTTACAACACTACAAAACTTGTAGGCCCAACAAGTCATCATACATATCCAAACCAAATACTAATAACTATATTATCATGAGACCAATCTAAAATATAATTTGATTATACAATGACATCAAATCTCAAATCACTAAAATATACAATGTCATAAACTCACAATGTTACTATAGTCAATATATATCATAAATTGTTTCAATCAATATATCACCAAATAAACCATGCCAAACCTACACCAAATCTGAAAAAATGTGTAGATCTCTCTACGAGATTTTTTTTGACGACTTGAAGTCCAAATTACAACTTTGTATGCTCAAGTTATGCCCTAATCTATGCTCAAAATAAATAACATATAACTTTTGGACTCTTAACACCTAAAAATTTTCAAAATCATGGAACTAAACCTAGACCAAGTCATAGTGCTTTGAAATAGCTTTCCAACAACTATAAGAAGTCAAAAGTCAGATATCCTAAGTGAAAGTTATGGTTGTTTTAGCAAGAGAACCTTTTTTACTATTTTCACTGCATTTTTTTTGTGACAAAAATTCCAACGGGATTAAATTTGACAGATGTCATGGGCTAAAACTAAAAACCTTTTGCATTTTCTAACATGGCCAAACTAGGGCATATTGTATATCAAATTTAATGGAAAAACCGCTCTAGATTCAATGGTGAGGTATGTATTTTCTTAGGAGGTCATTTCTGCAAGTTCCCTGCTAAAACCCTCATTTAAATGAAATATCCAAAAAATCATTTTATCAAACAATTTCACATGCCCAAAATCTACCAACATCCCATCATAATAGAAAACCCAAAACTCTAATATTTGCATTAAATAACCTACGAAACTCATATATCCAATTCCCATGGATTCAATCTAGAGTTACAACAATAAAACCATAGCTCTGATACCACTTGTGAGGAAACTTACAACAAAAAATATAACTATTTCCAAATAACCCATTATAAATCTAAAATAAATATAAAATTAAAAGCCACCTGTAAGAAAATAGACAACATACCCAAAAAAATGTGACACAAGATATACCCTGGGAAACCCTCATTGAGGGAAAAAACCTAGCCTCCAAAAGCATCCATCACCACATATTAATAAGAAAAAACACCATTGAAATACAACCATGGAAGCTTTCAAAGCCATAGCCAAAACCAAATAATCTATGCGAATAAGTACAAATCCACACATCTCATGCTATGCTTCTAATCTTCACGAATGCTTCCTTTGGCTACCCTGTCAAGCCTTGTCTTGCTCGACTTTCCTTTTTTGTCTTTTGTCTTTTTGTCTTGTCTCTACAACTACCCTTGTGGCTACTTATGTAGTTGCAATTTCTGCAAAACCACCAAGTGGTATTTCACAAACCATATGCTACCTAACCCATTGAACCTACATTTAATATTGGACATTTAATTTTTTTCCCTGATTTAAATAATTACATCAGAGATTATCACACTATTACAATACAATGCATCAAGTATATTCAATGTGAATATTTACATGTTGCATGTCCATCTAGGTACTCATATGTGCAATATTACAAAATAAAATAATATAATATAATATAAAAATATTATGCAATGCATGCAACACATATAATCTCAACAATGTTGATACTTAGTTTTTTGTAGATTTTTGGATTTATGCTTTTTAATTTTGGTATCCAATTTGCTTCCATTAGCCATGGTATGGGAACAAGAGCATAGAGGATATGGTGATATTATGGATGGAATGATAGAAGTTGAAGGTTAGAAAGAATCCAAGGATGAGTGTCTTTGATGATCTAGCTTGTAGATTTGAGATTATGGAGTGATGGATTGGAATAGATGATATGGATGCATGTAATTGCCAAAAATGGATGAAAGGAATGAAGGATAATGACCTAAAATAGATTGAATTGAGGAAGGAGTAGGACCCAAAATAGAAGGAGGAGATAAAGGATTTGGATTAGGTATATAAGGACTCAAAATGGATGGGAAGGATGAAAGATTTAGATAAGGGATATAGCAACCCAAAATGGAGGGATGGAAAGTAGTGGGATAAGAGCCCAAATTAGATGTGGAATAAGATGGATAGGAACTTTGGTGTGAAGATTGAAGGGCTTGGAACTGTCAAGGGATAGAAGGGGGAACAACATCTAGAGATACACTTTTATTTATTTTTTTAAGATGATGTTCATTATTTGGAACACAAGATGTGTGTCCATTAGTAGGTGGAGCAGTAGAAATTTTAGGTATGATAGTTATTTCTTCTTCTATAGATGTATTACCATGGATTAGAAGAGACATAGTTTCATGAAGTAGAGGGGATGGGGATTGATTATTTTTATTTAAATGGGTGGATGGAAATGGATCTTGACTTGTAGGAATGAATGGAACAATAGGATGTTGAAGTGGAGTGGCAGATGAAAAGGTGGGATCTTGATATGGAGGAGATGGTGACTGCTCTTTAGATGGAGTGGATAGTAGGAATAGATCATGTATGGGGATAAGTAGGATGGGAGGATCTTAAGCTGGAGTAGGTAGAATGGTAGAATTTCATTTATGCCAATAGTTATTTCAACATTCTTTTGGACAAGATCTTGACAGGATCGGTTGGGAGTGGATGGTGTGATAGGACATATATGGGTGAACTCTTCAAATGGGATCAATAGATGCATGGATGTTTCTTCAATTGGGATGGGTAGATGGAGAATGGACTCATCAGGTTTATTAGATGGGGTTTGGATAATGTTAGGAGGAGATGTGGATAGGAATTGGAGGAATTTGATGGATGGGAGGGTTTCAGTGATGGTAGGAGATGGAAGGGGATCTATAAATGAGGTGGATAAAAGAAGGATGATAGTTGGGGGAGATGGTAGAGGAATGATGGGCATTAGAGATGGAAAGGATTTTTTACTAACTTTGTATGATGGAATTATATGACATGACTCATCAAACTTAGGAGATGTGATTTCTATTAGATTCCTTGTAAAATTCCTTGGAGACTTGGGTGTTAGATTTTGAGGTGGAGGGTTAGAAAAAATAGATGGTGGAAAGCTATATAAAAGTGGGGTGGTGTTTTTCAGGCTTGGTAGAATGATTAGAGGTTTACAAATGGATGTATGAGATTACATGGATAAATAGTGCACATAAGGTGTTAAGGCGTTACCCTTGTTTGTTGGTATTGTGTTGGTGAAATGGTTTGGTCACCTCCAAGAGGAGGCATTACTAGGTTATTGGTGATGGGCGGTTTTCTTTCTAGTGGAGGAGGTTTGATAGATTGGGGTATGGAATATGAAGTCTATTCAGAGGTGTAGGTTGTTTCCAGAATGGGGTTTGCAGTGACATAAGATGGAATAGAAAATAGTAGACTAATACAAGGTGGAGGAGTTATGAAGGATAGAGTGGATAGAATTGGATTGGAAAGAGTAGGAAAGTTAGGTTGATGAATTGCATAACTATTATTGTGTTTAGAGATTGGAAAATGGGTTGGAAAATATGAATGTGGTAGATTTGGACTAGGGATGTAGCTAGTAGCATTTTTGTGGAAAGGTGGAGATTGGGATATGTCTATGGAGGAGGATGTAGATACGAATGATGTATGTGGGGGATACGTAGATGTGATATAGGAGGGAGGTGTATATGAATGCAAAAATGTATTTCCCATGTCAAAATTAGGATAAGGAGTACTAGTGGGTATGAATGGAGGTATAATGGGGCAATTTGGATGATTTTTTGGAATTTAGGGGATGTTTTAAGCAAGATTTCTAAGCCTTTCAACATATACACAATGGTCATAAAGAATATCATCATCATTGGAATAGGATGGAGGGGGATGTGTGTGTACACTAAGAAAGTGGCACAATCTAAACCATTCTATCCAAGTGATTCCATGAGTTTGGAATGCTTGGATGCCAACTTATAGCTCCCTATCCATGGAGTGCAAGAGAGTATGATTCAAATATGAAGGCTCTCAACTGAGCCTTAGAAATACTCTTCTTACTAGTAAAGCATGCAATGGGAGGTTCCATAGACGAGATGCAAGAATGCAAATTTCCACAAGGAGTTCCTCAAAGATGCAATGCAAATGTGAAGTAAGCTAAGATGAAATGCAAAGTGTAGCTATGTTATTACAATATCCAAGCTAATCATGCTATGTGAGCTAGACTATTGCAATAAAAGAACTAAGCTACCATGCAAGATGCTTCTAAATTAGTATGCAATGGTGATGATGGAATGAGACAAGGAATAAGAAGTTCTCCACAAAGCTTCAAATAAACCTGTTAGAAAACCTACAACATATTAATATTCAAAAGGTGGATGGGATCCTTTGAAGGGGGAAGCTCTCTCTCTCTCTATTTTAGTCATATAGACGGTAGAGATCAAGATCAAGATGATGGAAGATCAACAATGGAGTTCAAAAATAGGAGTGATCCATGTGCACAAGCAAGTCAACCAATAAAATAGAAGTTGACTTCCCATATAAGACAAAAGTCACAAAGCCTTTTCTTTTAATTTGAAAATTAGAAAAAGAACTTTATGTGTGCATTTTAAGTGGGTTAGAATAATGGGGTCTTTTATTTAATTAAAAAGGGACATGTTCTTTTAATCAAACTATAAGTTATAATCAAACTATAGGTTATAATCAAATTAATTGATTATTAACAATTTGGTCTAGATAAATGATTAATTAAATTAGCCAAAATGCTGAGAAGGGGGCTAATAGTCTAAATCACCATTTTTGGGTGATTGTGTTTGACCCTCTTTGACTAATGTGTGATCGATCTAGGAACAAATTACGTCAAAGAAAACAAAAGCCAAGTAGGCAGCAATAAAGATATATGATTCCAAAGAATGAAATGCAAAAAGAGATAGCAAATCCTAAATGCATAGCTTGATAGCAGTAGTATTGAACACTAGGAAAGAGACAATGTCAGAATTCAAGAAGAATGCTAACACCTAGAAAAGTAGATAGATCAAGAGAAAATGAAAAGATCAAAGATATGCTCATAAGAAATAGAGAGTTTTAGCAAGTGATGATAAAGTATTTCTACCCCCTCAGGATCAAAATTGAAATGAGGTAAGGGAAATGTAGAAATGAGTGAGATATGAGCAAATTGAGATATAGTAGTATCCAAGATGACAGATAGATGATATAACCAAAGAGTAACTATTAAGGAATGATAAAATGCCCCACTTTGACCAAAGTTGACCATGAAGGATAAAGCATGAAGATTAGGTCAAATTGAGTAGAAAAGTTATTTTAGACATGCAAAGGTGAATTGAAGTAGATATGAAGCATAGAAGTGATGAAGACATGAAGAAATGAAGATGCCCGAGCAAAGATTCAAAGATTAGGCCTAAGAAGGTCAGCTAATTTCTCAGAAGAAGCTAGAATTTTGAAATGAGATTTTGACGATCAGGATGAACTCAGATTTTGAATTCAATCCTAAAAATGGATCTAGGATGTAGAAATTAGCCAGGGCTGCATTTTTTGTAGAATTCTGAGGAGTTCAAAAATTAGGTCAAAATGATTTTGGAAGGCTATAAAAGGTGTCCAAGTGTCATTTTTATTCATTTTCCTTTGGTGAATTTGGAGAGCTTATAGTGATTTGGAGAGAGAAAATGGCATTAGCATTCATTTCAACTCACTGACACTATTTTTAGTGTAGTTGGTTGCACAACTAGCCAACCCACTACAAGGCACTGGTAAGTTTTCAACTTTTTGCCATTTTTTAACTTATTTTACCATTTTTGGCACATTTTAGAAGTGAAATGTGAAATATCATGTGATATTTTAAAAAGTATCCCACATGTACTTTAGAAAGTATTGTGCAATTCTTCGTATTGAAAAATGTATCGCACAGCTAGTCAAAACTATATTCTATGAAACATACCCATTTGTCACATGAATCGGTGTGAAATGTCGCATGACATAAATTTATCACATGGGTATATCAAAAAATGTCAAATGACATTTAATCAACATTTTATATTGCTTGCATATAGCAAGAAACATCACACAACCAATTTTGAAGCAGTTTTTACATTGAATGTTGCATGTTGATCTTTTTTCTAATATGTTACTAATGTTTCCATGTCTTGTGCTACAGATGGTATTTCCTACACTTCTTATCAAAGTTCCCAAAGTGGTGGAGTTGCGAGTTGTAGGGTATCTAATAGATGATGAGACTACTATCATAGCTAGCATGGGCTTGAGATGGGTTATGTGGATGCCCCATATACAAGTGAATCATGGATTATTAACTGCACTTGTTGAGTGGTAGCATAGTGATCTTAACAACTTTCACTTGCTGACCGAAGAGGCCATGATTACCTTAGAGGATGTGTATCACATCCTCTGAGTACCTTGCCATGGTGATCCAGTGAGTTGTATGTTTGATTGCTTTGTTATGCTTTCAAGTTCTAATATTGATGAAGGGTATATTGATGCCAGGTTTGCTTATATGTCATAGGTGTATTATGATCAAACCTTGACAGAGGAGTGAGCAGTGATGCAATAGATATTTCATGATGTCACCATCTTAGACCATCATTTGAGTTGGGAGTGACTCATTGACGAGTATGGGGGTGATTACCCACCACCATGTTTATTATGCTCTCTAGTTTCTCAGGTGTTGGTGATAGATAGGAGCCAGAAGGACTTCCCACTAGGATGGGGTTGACTGGTAGCAAATTTGATTGCACAGCCTCGTAGGATGGCATGGGGGCTAGCTATTTTTGTAGACATGTATAATGAGCTACATGAGATAGTGTACCATAAGGGTCACTCCTAGGCATGTGGAGTGTTATTAGCATAGATCTAGGCATGGGAGCACATAATTATTATCCGACCATGAGTTCAACCATGAGAGTAGAGCCAACCCTATATTTTTGGATACAGAGGATTTACTCAATAGACTCATAGTGTTGATATCACCTATTACTAGTGGATTTTTGATGAGTTGACAACTTTCACATGGTGACCCTATCGAGAATGCCATAGATGGTTTGATGCCTACGAGCTAGAGTATATGCGATATAGAAAACCATTAGTAGGTAGGCACTTAGAGATTGTGAAAAGATTTGTGATCAACCAGGTATGGTGTCAGTGTGTAGACCCATAGGTGATCTCAGTGGAGACTACTATCTATGCTCACTTCCACTCAAATGAGGTATGAGGCTAGCTACCCATGCCAGACTATTAGATGGCTATCTGAAAGATAGTATCCTTGGTGCAGACTCCTTAGGATATTTCCTAGATGTAGCCAATGTAGGGGCATATCCAACTTACCTATATGACATGTAGAGACATCCTTTTCCTCAATTTATAGATTTGCATGCCCTAGCCACAATAGCGGGACATGGAGGAGGTGATGGTAGAGGTGGAGGCAAAGGTGGGAGATGGGTAGAGGTCAGAGATAGTTCCTAATCTAGGAGGAGGCTGATGAAGGCGTTGTTAGATTGTGGTGACTGATCAGGAAAGTATTATACATACTTCATAATTAGTGGGGTTCAGGGCATTTCCCTAAAAAAAAAAAATTGGTACTATTCACCATTCGTAGAAACTTTTTTGGTACTATTCACCATTCGTAGATTCACCACTAAAATTATGGCTAATTATGGCCGACATGTTATAACCCTAAAGTGGTTTAATACTTGTATAAAAGGTTTTAGGGTTGGGTATTTTTTCATTATGTTGTGATGCGAAATTGGTTCTTGTGGCGATATTGAGTTGTAAGGGATTACGGATTATAATCAGGTTGTAATCACTGGATTGTAATAAGATCAAACTTGTTGTTTTGTGGACATAGCCCAGGGATTGGGTGAACCATGTTAAATCTTGGTGCCTTGTGTTCATTTCTGCGTGATCTATTAGTTTCAGTTATTAGTTATATTTGCATGTAGTTTTTATTTATGTCTGTGGTTTATCCTAACAAGTGGTATCAGAGCCTAGTTGTTTTTTAGTTATCCTCTGCAGGAAAGTTTCACAGTTGAGTGGGAGTCTCACGGTTGAGTGGGAGCAATGGAAGATGAGGGTAAGCTGAGGGTTGACAGGTTTAATGGGCAGAACTTCCAGTTATGGAAGACTATTTATATCAGAAGGATTTATGGAAGCCATTGGAAGGAAAAACCAAGAATCGAGGAACTATGTCAGAGGCTGAATGGGATCTTTTGGATAGAAAAGCACTCGAAAGCATTTGGTTATGCTTGGAACCATCAGTGGCATTTAATATTACAAAAGCAAAGATGACAGAACATTTGATGAAAACCCTAGCGACACTGTATGAAAAGCCCTCCGCTTCAAACAAGTTATTTCTCATGAAGCATTTATTTAATATGAAAATAGTAGAAGGTGGATCTATTGCAGATCATTTAAATGAGTTCAATACTATTCCTAGTCAGTTATCTTCTGTGGGTATCAATTTTGATGAAGAAATTAGGGCTCTCTTGATTTTGTGTTCTTTGCCTGAAAGCTGGAATGGCTTGGTAATGGCAGTGAGTAATTCTGTTCTTGGATCTAGTACCCTAAAATATGATGATGTGATCAGTGTTTTTCTGAGTGAGGAAACTCGTAGGAAATCCTTAGGTGGTTCTACATCAAGAAGTCCTTTGAATGCACAAAGCAGGGGCAGAACGACTGAGAGAGGAAGTAACTCTGGAAATCGTGGAAAATCAAGAGGAAAGTTAAAGGGGAGGAGGTCTCAATCGAGAGGACCAAATGATTGCTGGTACTGTGGGAAACTAGGGCACAAAAAGAAAGATTGTTGGAATTGAAAGAAAAATGAAGGAGATAAATCAGATGGAGACAAGGAGGAAAATGTGGTAAGTAACAAATCCAAAGAGGATGCTTTGCTTCTATCTTTAGAAAGTGTAGATGATTCATGGGTTTTAGATTCTAGTGTTTCATTTCATGCTACACCTCATAGAGCTTATTTCATTGATTATGTCGAAGGGGATTTTGGGCTTGTTTATTTGGGGGATAATGAACCCTGTCAAATTTTTGGAAAGGGAAAAATTAAGATTAAGTTTCAAAATGGGAATCATTGGCTACTACATGAGGTAAGACATGTTCCAAGGCTGAGTAGGAATTTAATCTTAGCAGGGCAACTCGGTGATGAGGGTTGTGTAGTTACTTTTAATGATAAAAATTAGAAGGTTTCAAAAGGTTCCCTTTTAGTAGCAAAAGGTGTGAAAGTAGGCACCTCATATCTTTGTACAGGTCATATTGTTCCTTCTACTTTGATTGTTTCAGAGAAAAATGAATGTTCAGGAATAATTGTTGTAGTTGAGCAGGGAGAACAAATAGCTACTATAGATTCTGATACAGTGTTGTGGCACAATAGACTTGGGCACATGAGTGAGAAAGGTATGAAAGTATTTCATTCAAAGAAAGGTTTACCAGGTCTAAAATGCGTTAATATGGATTTCTATGAAAGTTGTGTGTATGGAAAACAAAAGAGTGTGAGTTTTGTAAAGACTAGGAAGGAAAATAAAAAGGAGAAATTAGAGCTTGTGCATACAAATTTATGGCAACCAGCTTAGGTATATTCACTTGGTGGCTCTCATTATTATGTTACATTTATTGATGACGCAACTAGAAAAGTATGGGTTTATTTCCTTAGACAGAAATCTGATGTATTTCAAACTTTTAAGAAATGGAAATGCTTGGTTGAAAATGAGACTGGTAAGAAACTAAAATGTCTCAGATTTGATAATGGTGGTGAGTATTACACTCATGAATTTGAAGATTATTGCTCCACTAATGGTATTCATAGACAAAAAACTATTCCAAGGACTCCACAGGAAAATGGCTTGGTTGAACGCATGAACAGGACTATAATGGAGCGCGCAAGGAGCATGAGGTTGCATGTTGGGTTGCCCTTACACATGTGGGTAGAGGCTATCAATATTGTAGTATATTTGATTAATAGAGGTCCCTCTACTCCTTTGGGTTGTGGTATTTTAGAGGATGCATGGACTGGTAAGAAGGTGAGTTATTCTTTTCTCAAGACCTTCAGTTGTGAAGCTTTTTCTCATATAGACTCTGACAATAGAACCAAGCTAGAAGAAAAATCAAAGAAATGTGTCTTTTTTGGATATGGCATTAATGAATTTGGTTATAGGCTTTGGGATTTTAAAAATCATAAAAATGTTAGAATTCAAGATGTCATATTCAATGAGAAAGTGTTGTACAAAGATCTGTTGCAGCAATATGAGAAGAAAGAAGATGATTATGTAGTGCTCGATGATACTCCAAAAGCTGATGTTCCAGCCATTCCTCATGACGTGCAACAACTGCAACAACAAATACCAACACACCAGTGAATATTAGATGGTCAAAGAGGAAAATTAGACCTCCACAAAGACTTTATCCCTCTTTGTATTCTATTTTACTTACTGATACTGGTGAACCTGAAAGTTATGATGAAGCTATGCAGGTGGATACTAAGATTCAGTGGGAGTTTGCAATGAAAGATGAAATGGACTCTTTGCTGAAGAATAAGACATGGGATTTGTGCAAGTTGCCTGCAGGTAAAAAGGCTTTACAAAATAATTGGGTTTACAGGTTGAAACAAGAGGAAGGAGGTAAGAAAAGATTTAAGGCTAGGTTAGTTGTAAAAGGATTTGCACAAAAAAAGGGAATTGACTTTGATGAGATATTTTATCTTGTTGTTAAAATGACTTCTATCTGTATTGTTTTAAGTCTTGTGGCTACTAAAGATTTGCATTTAGAGCACTTGGATGTTAAAATAGTCTTCCTTCATGGTGATTTGGATGAAGAAATCTATATGGCTCAGCCACAAGGATTTGAGGTCAAAGGTAAGGAGAACTTAGTGTGCAAATTGAAGAAAAGTTTATATGGCTTGAAGAAAGCACCTCGGCAATGGTATCTAAAATTTGATAGGTTTATGCATGAGCATGGCTATAACAGGTGTCATTCAAATTATTTTATTTATTTTTAGAGGTTGGATAATGATAGCTACATTATTTTATGCTTATATGTTGATGATATTCTTGTAGTTGGGTCTAACATGGATCATATTAAGGGGCTGAAATGCCAGTTAGCACATGCATTTTCTATGAAGGATTTGGGGGCAGCAAAAAAAATCCTTGGTATAAAGAGTTGTAGAGATAGGAAGAACAAAGCATTGATGCTATCTCAGGCTGATTATGTTGAGAAGGTGTTGCAATGTTTCTCTATGGAGAATGCTAAAGCTGTCAGCACACCTTTACCTAGTCATTTGAAATTGACTAAGGAGATGTGTCCTAAGACATAGGAAGAGGGGGATAAGATGTCTAAGGTACCCTATGCTTTAGCTATAGGAAGCTTGATGTATGCTACGGTATGCACTAGGCCAGATATTGCCCATGCAGTGGGAGTCGTTAGCAAGTATATGAGTCATCCAAGATTTGAGCATTGGAATGCTGTCAAGTGGATTCTCAGATATTTGAGAGGAACATCCAATAAGTGTTTACACTTTGGGGGCTCTACTACTAATTTATAGGGCTATGTTGAGTCAAATTTGGTAGGGGATATTGATACCAGGTGGAGTAAAATAGGTTATGTCTTTACTATTGGTGGGGCAGCCGTGAATTGGGTTTCTAGGTTACAGAAGATTAATGCTCTATCCACTACAAAGGTAAAGTATGTTGCTGCTACAGAGGTAGCCAAGGAGATGATATGGCTTCAGTTCTTCTTGGAAGAATTGGGACATCCTCAGAAGGATAATTATTTGTTCACAGATAGTCAAAGTGTCATTCATCTTGCAAAGAATTCAGCTCTGCATTCTAAGACCAAACACCTACAGTTGCGGTACCATTTCATTCGATCAATTTTGGAGGATGGACAGTTAAAGCTGGAGAAGATACATACCAATGACAATCCAGTAGATATGTTGACAAAGGTTGTAACACAGGAGAAGTTGAACTCCTCTTCATCTTCGGTTAGTCTTTTAGACTGAACATGAATAAAAGAACAATAGAGTCCATGGTGGTTTGATCTAGTGGGAGCCCCATGTGGTAGTGGTATTGCTATAGGATTAGTCTCCAAGTGGAAGATTATTGTTTAGTGTGGAGCCTGATCAGTCCCCAAGTGGGAGATTGTTAGATTGTGGTGACTGATCAGGAAAGTACTATACATACTTCATAATTAGTGGGGTTCGGGGCATCGCCCCAAAAAAAAAAATTTGGTACTATTCGCCATTCATAGAAACTTTTTTGGTACTATTCACCATTCGTAGATTCGCCACTAAAATTATGGCTAATTATGGCCAACATGTTATAACCCTAAAGCAGTTTAATACTTGTATAAAAGGGTTTAGGGTTGGGTATTTTTTTATTATGTTGTGATGCGAAATTGGTTCTTGCAGCGATATTGAGCTATAGGGGATTAAAAATTGTAATCAGGTTTTAATCACTAGATTGTAATAAGATCGGACTTGCTGTTTGGTGGACATAGCCCAAGGATTGGGGGAACCATGTTAAATCTTGGTGCCTTGTGTTCATTTCTATGTGATCTATTATTTTATGTTATTGATTATATTTGCATGTAGTTTTTATTTCTATTTGTGGTTTATCCTAATAGGCGTAGGCTGTGAGGTAGTTGGACGAGGAGGAGGAGTGTCCATTGAGATGCGAGAGAGTAGAGCGAGTAGAGCTACATGGAGAGCAGTTTTCTAGGGGAGATGAGGACCAAAATGAAAGGATTTGAACCTTAGAGGTAAAGCTATAGGCACTCCAGGTCACCATTGCAGTACAAGATCAATAGCTCATGAATGAGCGGGCTCGAGTAGAGGAGCTCCAAAGTGAGAGGGATGTTATTAGGCAAGAGCTAGCACATCATGGGGCATGAGTAGCATATTATTATGTAGCATATAGAGGTGTAGTACTGCCAAGATAGGGACTTTCTAACTATTTAGAGTGAGTTAGTAGATCAAAGGGTGGGGTACAACCATCGGATAGGAGACTGGCTCTACCACCAGCTACAAAGGGTTCGAGTCAGTCTTAGGTCTAGGTTGGTAGTGTTGATAGTTTTGAGTGTACTCCATGTATTTTGAGATGGATATCTAGATTTTGGATCTCACATTTGTATATGTATTATGACACATTGATATATATGGGATACTAGATTTGATCGACAAATTTCTATACTTATCTCATTTTGATGGATGTTTTAGTATTTTAAGTTTTTGTGTGATGTTTTAGTTTCTTACTCATGGATGCATTACTTTTATACTTATGTGGATATGCTCATGTATGATGTTTATCTCTCATGTGTATGATATAGACTTATGTTTTTGAAACATGTAACACTTAGATAGATCAAATTGTGATTTTTACATTAACCCCTTATGATGAAAGGATAGAAAAAAGGGTAAAGCAAAAGATCAAGAAGATAAAAAGATATGATCCAAAAGAAATATGAAAACAGTTAGCCGGCATGTCTGAGAAAAGATGAAGAGAGAGATCTCTTAATATGCAAGAATGCAAAACTATGCTAGAGAATGAACCTATAATGCAAGCTAATATGCAAAGTGATTCACTAGAAAGAAGCACATAACATTTAGACTCTAATTTCATCATTGAGCATTATTAAGGAAATCATGAGATTGTAAAAACATCACTAGTATAACTATGAGGATATGAATATGATCGATACTAGATAGGTATGTGGAAATCCAATCTAAGCATCAAAGACACGTAATTCAAGATGGCTACATAATTAGATATCCTAAGTTTAATATAGCAAGATTATACCTTTATCAAGGCATAAGCACCAAGATAACCCCTAAGTGTAGCCTTGTGAAAATAGTTAAGGATAATATGTTTTAAGTCAAAGTATCAAGTAGGACAAGCATGAATGCTCAAAAACATCGTACACAAACAAAGTATACCCACAAGCAAGTTTCAAGAAAAAAAGCCTCGTGCCCCAAGTCTTCTAGTCAATGACATCCTTGAAAGACTATTAGGGAGGGAACATATAGCAAATAAATCATCATAGAAAACACACAAAGAAAATAAAGATCAGCATAGCTCAGTTGTTTAAGTATTTGTGTGTGTGTGTGTGTGTGTGTGTGTGTGTGTGTGTGTGTGTAAGTCACTTGGCCATTTCTTCAAGACTTGACTTTGATAGTGAGAAATATCATGACATTGAAGACTATAGGTAAACTATCTAAAAGATGTTGAGAAACAGTTGATGTCAAGATGGGGGTAGTGTTGAGAAACACTATTGTGTGAGTTGCCAAAGAAACCCTAATGAACAAGGCCACCTCAATAGGCTAAGTAGTTATGCCCTCAAGACAAGGACAAGAAACAATGCCAAGCTAGGAAATGTGTTGTAGAGTGAGTGATTGAGACTGATAGACATAGGTGCAAGGGTTTCAAGTAGCATCTATTTCTAGGTTTTCACCACTTGGCAGATTTTTTCAAGACTTTTTTTAATTTTTTTCTAATTTTTTTTTTTTGGTGATACATCAAAGTGCTTATTGCTAGGTTTTCACTAAGATGATCATTTTTTAAAGACAATTTCTAATTTTTAGGATTATTTCAACATCATAAATATGTACAAGATAGCTGAGTTGTGAACCTCAAAGCATAGACTTTCTTCAAGTGTGGGACATTGATAGGCTCTGCAAGTTCTTCCCCTTCAAGAGTAGATAGTTGATAAGCACCAAGCCCAAATATTGCTATGATAATCTACGAGCCAAATCAATTAGGTTCAAACTTTATGTTCTCTTTATGCTGCTGATTTTTTGAATTCTCTCTAAGAACAAGTTCACCTACTTGAAACTCATGAGGGTGAACTTTCTTGTTATACTAAGTAGACATGCACTTATAATAAGCCCTAATGTGATCAAAAGTCGCCTTGCAGCATTCATCAAGAGTCTCTAATTTTTGTACACGCATAGCTCTATGGTCTTCATCAGTTATCAACCCATGTAAGGAGACTCACAAGGAGGGGATATCAACTTCTAATTAGATGATTTCTTTAGAGCCATAGACTAGAGAAAATGACATGGCCCTTGTAGGAGTATGAATGGGAATTTTGTAGGTCCAAATTATATGATTTATCTGTAGGTGCCAATCTTTCCCAGACTTGTGAACCATGTAGTGTAAGATCTTCAAAAATGTTTTGTTGGAGGCCTCAGCTTGGTTGTTCCCCTGAGGGTAGTAGATATAGGACCAATGTAGTTTGATTCAAAAAAATTTGCATAGTTGTTTGAGGTCCTTGTTCTTGAATTGTCCCCCATTATTAGTAACAATGGAGGAAGTAATACCATAATGACAAATAATGTGGTTTAGTATAAATAGGGAACCATGTTTGCCTATAGCAGCAAATAGTGGTATGTCTTCAACCCATTTTTTGAAATACCATGTTGTTATAATGATGAACTTGTGACCACTAAATGAATTTGGATGAATTTTTCCTACCAAATTGAAGGCCCATTTCTAAAATGGCCAATATGTCATAGAGGGAATTAGCCCATGTCTAGGAGCATGAATTAAGTTGCCATGAAGTTGACATTTCTGACAAGACTTGGCATAATGAATGGCATCAGCTTGCATGGTTGGCCAGTAATATCCCACCATAAGCAGTTTCTGAGAAAGTGCAAGGCCATTAGAATGTGCCCCACAAATATCATCATGGATTTCAGTGAGTTCATTTTTAGACTCTTCTAGCTCTAAACACTAAGCAACATTTTATCTAGACTCTTCCTATACAAGTCACCAAAGACAAAAGTGTAATGTGAAGCATTGTCAAGGAGTTGGCATTTTTGGTTGCACATAAGGGTTTTAGGAATAACCCGATCATGCAGGTAAGAGAAGATAGCTACATAGTGGGAGGAATCATAACCTACAATAGTGTAGATCACCTAGTTATCTAAGGAATCCTAGGTGGGATGATGCAGTTCTTCCACTAGGAACTCAAATCATGACTCATGTTCTTGTAGTTGGAGGATAGATGCTAGAGTGGCCATAGGATTGGTAGCCTTGTTTTATGCTCTAGGAATTTTTTGGAATGTCACAAAAGTGAAATAATTCCTTAGATCATCTATCAACTTCTTGGAAGGTATCAACTTTTCATCCTTTGTTTGATATTCATTGTTCACTTGGTTTATAACAAGTTAAGAATCTCAATAGATGTGAAATTTAGTGATTCTCCATTCAAGAGCCATTTTGATCCCATTTATTAATGCCTCATATTCTGCAATGTTGTTTGTGTAAGGGAATAAGAGTTTGTGGGATTTTGGGATAGTATAACCATGAAAGAAAATAAACAAAACACATGCTCTAGCCCCATTCTATGTATAAGAATCATCAAAGAACATTTTCCAAGTTCTCTCAGTGATGTACATAATTGAGGCATCTAGAAACTCAAATTGCATGGGTGTTGTATCCTCTAGTGGAAAATCAGCCAATTGATCAGCTATGTCCTGCCTCTTGATAGCTTTACATTCAACATATTGAATGTCAAATTTGGAAAGAATTATCATCCATTTAGCTAGATGACTGGTAAACCATTCTAAGAAAGTGCCACACTCTAAACCATTCTATCCAAGTGATTTCATGAGTTTGAAATGCTTGGATGCCATCTTAGAGCTCCCTATCCATGGAGTGCAAGAGAGTATTATTCGAATATGAAGGCTCTCAACTAAGCCTTAGAAATACTCTTCTTGCTATTAAACCATGTAATGGGAGGTTCCAAAGATGATATGCAAGAATGTAAATGTCCACAAGGAGTTCCTCAAAGATGCAATGCAAACATGAAGTAAGCTAAGATGAAATGCAAAGTGTAGCTATGTTAATAAGATGAAAGTATTACAATATCCAAGCTAATTATGCTATGTGAGCTAGACTATTGCAACAAAAGAACTAAGCTACCATGCAAGATGCTTCTAAACTAGTATGCAATGGTGATGATATAATGAGACAAGGAATAAGAAGTTCTCTACAAAGCTCCAAAGAAACTTATTAGAAAACTTGCAACATAACAATATTCAAAATGTGGATGGGATCCTTTGAGGGGGAAATCTCTCTCTCTCTCTTTTAAAGTTGTGCAGATGGTAGAGATCAAGATCAAGATGATGTAAGATAAACAATGGAGTTCAAAAATAGGAGTGATCCATGTGCACAAGCAAGTCAACCAATAAAATAGAAGTTGACTTCCCACATAAGACAAAAGTCACAAAGCCTTTTCTTTTAATTTGAAAAATAGAAAAAGAACTTTATGTGTGCACTTTAAGTGGGTTAGAAGAATGGGGTCTTTTATTTAATTAAAAGGGGACATGTTCTTTTAATCAAATAATGAACTTAGGATAGCATAGTCAAACTCTAGGTTACAATCAAATTAATTGATTACTAGAAATTTGGTCTAGGTAAATAATTAATTAAATTAGCCAAAATATTGAGAAGGGGGTTAATAGTCTAGATGACAATTTTTAGGTGATTACAGTGTGATAGTGTTGGATGGTGGCATTCATCCAAAGGCACAACCTCTAATATCTTCTATTTGAAAATGTTCCTTGATGGTATCTAAATATTTTTTTCTTAGGGAAACCCATAAATGTATCTATGGAAAAATCTAAAAGTTAGGAAGTCTTTTTTTTTGGTGTTGGGTTTTGGGTCTTGAGATGTTGGATCCTACATGTTTGGTTTTTTCTTAGGATTGAGACATGTGCTAGTTCTTGTGTTGAGAGGATATGGATAAATTTCCTTTATCTTCCTTTTACTGAGATGTGTAGTCTATGGCATGAAATCACACTATAACCTAGATGTAGGATGTAGAGACAATTTGATAGTGGATGCAAGTTGTGAGATGATGGCTATGATCTTTATGAAATGCACAGACTTTATAAGAGACTAAAGGTGGTGACCAATGTTGGGAGAACTCTAATGGTGGAGGATTAGACTAAGGTTGTGATGCCTATAAGACCATGAGGATTATCTTGGTATCAAAGTTGGATATAATTTGATCTATGTGGGAGTCATAAAATGATGGTAAATAATCAAGTGTGGAGCGCAACCTTTTGAACAAGGTGATGAGGGACACAAATGAGGAGATAAACTGCATTGGACAAGTTGTTGGAAATAATTGATTAATTGTGTATTGTCTTTGATGTTACAAAAAATGTCATATCATTGTCAGTTAGTGTGTGTCGATCTTACTTAAGGATTAAAGATAGTTTCCTATGTCTTTCGAGCATTCCAAATTTTTCTTAGTTCAGAAGACAATGTCTACTGAGTTCACTTGGGTGACAAGGGAAATTTTATAGAAGCTGAGTGTTAACCAAGCTCACTTGGTTTAATGAAAGAAATGTTGGTTGGAATGAGTGTTAACTAATCTCACTTGGTTACCAAAGGAACTTTGTGAATATGTAGTGTTGACCAAGTTCACTTGGTTAACACAAGAAAATCACTTTGAGTTAGTATCTACCGAGCAAGGTCAGCTAATGAAGGATTTTCTTGTTTTGGCATATTGAGTTCAATTAAATTATTTGTTGGTTCTAGCCGATTAAGGAGATGAATATTAATTATTCTAATTTGTACTCATGCTGACTTGATAATGTGTAAGATATAAATATAAGGTCTATTAGAAACAATAGTCCACCAAGATAACTAAGAGGGGAGGTGAATTAGTTATCCAATAATTAAAATATTTATTAACCTTAATAATCTTATCCATTCAACCAAAGTAAATAGTAACCATAACAAGATGCACATAGGAAATTACACCGAATATGTTAACTAGGGAAACCCTTGATCAGAGGGAAAACCCCAGTGGGAATGATGCCCACAAGATGATATACTAATATAAATATTGCTTGTTAGAGGATGGACCTTGTTAGGAGTCTATTACAACATTTAGTACATAAGAGTACCTATTAGGAGACTTTGAATCCTTGTTAGGAGATTCCAACCCTATTAGGAGTTATAGAAGACAGAAGGACCCACTATCCAAACAGCTTTTGGGGCAAGACCACTGAACTCATTGTCCAGCTGATCTCTCAACTATTCCTTGTAGAATAATTGTGTGTTCTATACTTCAGCATCTTTCCTCTATCTTTTCAACTAGACCAATCACTATCAGACCTTGTAGACCAGGTCACGAACCTCAAATCCAAGTATCAAACTTTGGATCACACAATAAAACCTCAGTAATGAAGTTTCCTTCACTTCCACTCTTCTCTCCTCAACTCCACATTCCACTCTTCGTGTTTCTTACAATCATCACATATGTCACATCTAAGATAAAGAAAAATATCCTTCCTTTATATCAAATCAATAAAATAATTCCCTAAGTTAGTTGTTACACCTTCTCAATTAATTATTATAGGACCACATTAAGAACATGTTACACTTAGCGATAACATTGATCTTTCACCTTGCAACTCAAATAACTTTCTATACATGTAACATTATGATGAATGAGCTTAGCCACATCATCACAAACATGTCACCTTCACATCTGTAACTTTGTCTTCTCAGAATGATAACTCTTCTACAAGATATAAATAGTTTACCAAAACATGCCTCTATAAACTCTATCTCAGAATAGTCTTCACCAAAACTTGCATAACTTCTTCAAGACTTAATACATTATGCTTTTGAGGTTACCCTCATATACTAGACACATAGTATAATCTCCCTTTAACCTTGCTACTGAAAGTACTCAATGATCTATCAGTACCGACTTGATCTTTTTATTGTTCTTCTGTCAATTACCACCAAAAATTGCAATGTTGACATCAATGACAAACACAATCATCAATGTAACATATCATCATGATAAGGATATAATCATGTTTCTACAATACTCCCCCATAGGAATATCATCAGCATTCATGCTTCCACCAATCTTCCTCTTTGGCATTAATGGCAACATAGATGAAAAATATCTAGTTCCAAGAATACCAACTACAAAAGACTATTAACCTTTCTTTTCATATCCTCTTCATCAATCATTTTCCCAAACAATTTTCTTCCAAACTACTACACTTCTCCCAAACATGTTTTACTTGATCTTGATTGTTTTTCATGTTGAACTTCTCCCCATTGACACCAATGTCAAAGGTTTTAGCAACCTTCAAAATCTACAACAACTTATTCTTACTAGCTCAAGTGTCCAAAGATAGTGTTCAAAAACAACATCCAACAAGAGTCCTAGATGACTCTATCCATCATAGATACTCCCCCATATAGGAAGCATCAACATTCAGTCTAGACAAACAATAGTGCTATGTTACACTAGACTGATGCATTCTTGCATCTTTTACTCTGATGTAGGAAGGGGCATAACCCCTACCATACCTCTTAAATAGTCAAAAGTCTCTTTGGGAAGAGGCTTAGTGAATACATTTGCAATATTCTCTTTAGTGCTCACATACTTCAATCTAATTTCCTTTTCTACAACTTTCTCTCTTAACATGTGCTTGGTCTTAGAATGCAACACTGGATACTTAGATATATTAAGTGTGCTTGTATTGTTACAATGTATGACAATAGATTCACTAAATTCTATCTTTATATCCTTTGACATCTGCTTCATCCAAACAAATTGATTACAATTGTTTGCTACTACAACATATTCTACTTATGTTGTGCTTTGTGAGGTATAATCATGCTTCTTGCTTAGCCAAGAAACCAATCTTCCTCCAAGAAAGGAGGCTCCACCACCAATGCTCTTTCTATCATCCATACTGCCTACCCAATCAGCATCAATATAAGCACATAGAGTGAGATATTTCAACTTATCATACCATAATCCAAACTCTAGTGTTCCTTTTAGGTATCTAAATATCCTTTTGACTGATGCATAATGTGCTTCTTTAGGATCAACTTGGAATCTTGCAACAACTACAACTGCATTTTCTATATTCAACCTTGTGTGAGTTAGATATTGCAAACCTTTGATCATAGATATGTACTTCTTCTACTCAATAGTAGGTGTCTCATCCTTTGTAAATAACTTGTATCCAATTACCATAGGTGTTCCAATAGGTTTACATGTTTCCAAACCAAACCTTTTTAGTAAATCCTTCAAGTACTTAGTTTGCAAAATAAAGATTCCTTCTTTATCTTGTACAATCTGTAATCCTAGAATATATTTCATTTCTCCTATCATACTCATTTCAAATTCCTTCTTCATTTTTTTTGCAAGCTTGTAACTTTCATCATTATTTTCTTCAAATATGATATCATCAACAAATATTACCAAAATCATTAATCCATCATCTATTTCTTTCCAATAGAGATTGTTATCAGCCATACCTTTGTTGTATCCAAACTTTTTCAAATGCTTTTCCAACCTTGCATACCAAGTTTTGGGTGCTTGCTTCAAGCCATATAGTGCTTTCTTCAATCTGCATACTATGTCATTGTCATTTGTTAAAGGACAACATTCAAGGTAGTCAATGTATACCTCTTCTTCAAGTTCTCCATTCAGAAATGCTAACTTGACATCCATCTGATATACTTTGAATTTCTTATATGTTGCATATGCTAAGAATAACCTTACTACTTCTATTCTTGCCACAAAAGCATAGGTCTCATTATAGTCTATTCCTTCTTGTTGTGAGTAACCTTTACATATCAATCTTGCTTTGCTCCTTATAACTTTACCTTGTTCATTCATCTTGTTCTTGAATACCCATTTAGTTCCTATCACACTCTTGTCTACTGGTCTAGGGACCAATTCCCATGTCTCATTCTTTACTAGCTAATCCAATTCCTCTTTCATAGCTTTCTTTCAATAGTCATCTTTACATGCTTCATCTACATTCTTAGGTTCAATTTGAGCTATCAAACATAGTTCTTCATTAACTATGCTTCTTGTCATCATACATTTATCTCTACTTCTAATGATCTACTTGGGTGGATGATTCTTTGTCATATTCTTATTTGAACTAGGAGTTTTTATCTTAACTCTTAGCTCTACTGAAGGTTTTGAGCTTTTTTCATGCCTTGTCTCTCCTTCATTCTACAAAACATTTTTAGTCTCAAGGAATACTTCATCATTCCTTGGTTTAGTAACAACATCATTATCTAAATTGTAATCAACTATTCTTTCTTGTATCCTAAATTTCTCATCAACTCTCACATTTGCACTTTCCATAATAGTCTTAGTTCTTTGATTATAACATCTATAAGCCTTTCTTTTCAATGAATAACCAAGAAACATATCTTCATCACTTCTAGCATCAAACTTACCAATATCATCATCTCTTTTGATATAACACTTACTATCAAAAATTTTGAAATACTTAACTGTAGGTGAGTGACCAAACCACAGTTCATAAGGGGTCTTGTTTGTGTCTTTCCTGACCTATACTTTGTTCATAGTGTAGACTGTTATATTCACAGCTTCTCTCCAAAACATCTTGGATACATCATTCTCAGCTAACATAGCTCTTGTTGCTTCTATTATTGACCTGTTTCTTCTTTCTACTATACCATTATGTTCAAGGGTTCTCGGAGTTAATAACTATCTTTTAATTCCATTAGCTTTAAAAAAGATGTTAAACTTATTTGAAGTAAACTCTCCTCCTCTATTTGATCTTAAACATTTAATCCTCATGCCTAATTCATTCTCAAGTCTATTCTTTAATATCTTGAACTTATCAAATGCCTCATATTTTTCTTTAAGAAATGCAACCCACATCATTCTAGAAAAGTCATCAACCAAAATCATGAAATACCTTTCACCATAGAATCCTCTAGTCTTCGTAGGACCACTGAGATCTGTGTGTGCAATCTCCAATTTTTTTGTAGTAGTAAACTTCTTGCAGGGAAAAGAAGTTTAGTTATGCTTTGCCAAAATACACTCCTTGCAAATTTTGTTAGAAGGTTTTATAATCTTAGGAAAATATCTAACTACAAACATACTACTAACCTTCATAATGATGTCAAAGTTTATATGAAAAAATCTCATATGCCATAACCAACTGTCATCTACCTTTACAACCAAACATGTCATTTTAGTAGGATTCAACTGAAATACATTACCTCTAGATCTGGTTCCTATTCCAATTACCTTTCCATATTTGTCTCTGATCATACATGTCTTTTCTATAAACTGCAACTGATAACCTCTATCCACTAGTTGTCCAACACTCAAAAGATTGTGCTTCAAATCATCAACAAAATATACATCCTCGGTGTTAGTTTTACCATCAAGAGTTATAGATTTGATACCTTTAACATGGCATGTTGCATTGTTTCCAACTCTAGCAATGCTTCCATCCTGACTTTTGAAGTCAAAAAACTTGTTCATATCACCAGTCATATAATGTGAACAATCACTATCAATTATCCAATCAAACTTCTTTTCAACTTGTGATAGCAAAGCTACTTTCTCTAGGCTTTCTTCTTTGATTTCTATAACCCTATTTCATCATCACTAGCACTTACTACTTGTTCATCAAATTCATCTTCTTCATTTTCATATAGACATTCTCTAGCTCTTCTAGGTTTGAAATTTCCTTTATACTTCTTCTCTCTTTTAGGATACTTAGATGTATAATGACCAAATTCATTGCAAGTCCAACATTTAAAGATTTTCTTACCATATTTTTTTCTTCTTACCAGAAGGGCTACTCCTTCTTCAATCTTTCTATCCTCATTATATTTGCTACTCCTAGCAAAGTCTCCTCTAGAACTTGTGCTTCTTGATAAACTAGGTCGAATATTCAAGGCACTGAAATTGTTTCTGTTATGGTCAATTCTCTAGACTGTCTAAGCTCATTCTCAATTGCTTCAAGTCTTCCAAGCAATGTCTCCTTTGTGAAATCTTTGGTACAAGATATCAACAATTGTATCATTTGAACTACTAACTTAAATGGTGGTGTTAAAGTCTTTGATATCTTCCGTATAACCTCATCATCTTCTTTGGTTCCTCCTTGAGATTTAATACCTGTATTAATTTCTAATATTCTACCTACATATGATATTATAGATTCATCTTCCATCATTTTAGCATCTTGAAATGTACAAATATGATTTTGTAGCCTCAATTTCTTCAAATGTTCATCACCTTCAAAACTAGTTTCCAAAGCTTTCCAAATTAAATGTGAAGTAACAAGTGACTTTACCTAATTGTATTCAATTTTAGGAAGTGAAGTCAATAGGGCCTCTCTAGCTCTCATGTCGCACATAAAAAGATCTCTTTCCTCCTCGGTACAAGTTTTTGAATCTTTTTCAGCAATGATTGTCTTTGATGTTTTTGTCAAGATCCAATATATTGGACCCATACACAATAGATGTGTCTTCATCTTTTCGTTCCAGCTATCATAATTTTTTCCATCGAACTTCAGACTATCTTTCCTAAACATGCTTGTCATGGATCTCCCAACGTTGTTAAACTTTATCTTCAAGGACCTAATGCTCTAATACCAATTATTAGAAATAATAGTCCACCAAGATAATTGAGCAAGGGGGTCAATCAGTTATCCAATAATAAAAACATTTATTAACCTTAAAAAATCTTATCCATTCAACCAAAGTAAATAGTAACCATAACAAGATGCACATAGACAATTACACCAGATATGTTAACTAGGGAAACCCTTGATCAGAGGGAAAACCCCGGTGTGAATGATGCCTGCAAGATGGTGTACTAATATAAATATTCCTTGTTAGAGGATGGACCTTGTTAGGAGTCTATTACAACATTTAGTACATAAGATTCCCTATTAGGAAACTTTGATTCCCTGTTAGGAGATTCCAACCCTGTTAGGAGTTGTGCCAACCCTGTTAGGACTTGTGACAACCTTGTTAGGAGTTGTAGAAGACAAAAGGACCCACTATCCAAACATCTTATGGGGCAAGACCATTGAACTCACTATACAACCAATCTTTCAACTATTGCTTGCAGAATAACTGTGTGTATTGTACTTCAACTTATTTCCTCTATGTTATCAACTAGACCAATCACTGTTAGACCTTGTAGACCAAGTCATGAAGCTTAGATCCAAGTGTCAAACTTCGTATCACACAATAAAACCTAGGCAATGAAGTTTCCTTCACTTCCGCTCTGCTCTGCTCAACTTTGCATTTCGCTCTTCGTGCTACTTACAATCATCACATATGTCACATCTAAGATAAAGAAAAATGTCCTTCCTTTATACTGAATCCATAAAACAATTCCCTAACTTAGTTGTTACACCTTCTCAGTTAATTATTATAGGACCGCATTAAGAACACGTTACACTTAGTGATAACATTGATCTTTCATATTGCAACTTGAATAACTTTTTGTACATGTAACATTGTGATGAGAAAGCTTAGCCACATCATCATCAACATGTCTTCTTCAAATTTGTAACTTTGGCTTCTCAAAATAATAACCCTACTAAGAGATATAACAAATTTACCAGAACATGCCTTTGGAAACTCTATCTCATAACAGTCTTCACTGAAACTTGCATAACTTCTTCTAGACTTAATATCTTATGCTTCTGAGGTTACCTTCGTATACTAGACACACAATATAATCTCCCTTTAACCTCACTATTGAAAGTACTAAACGATTTGTCCATACCAACTTGATCTCTATGTTGTTCTTCTATCAAATACCACATAAAACTGCTATGTTGACATCAATGACAAACATAGTAATGAATGTAACATATCATCATGATAAGGATCTAATCATGTTTCTACAATACTCCCCCATAAGAATATCATCAGCATTCATGATTCCAACAAGGTCAAGTTGAGGATTGAAAGTGTGAAACATATTTTTGAAGATTTGATGATGCTTAGAGGAAGCAAATTAGAAGGATAAGTAGAATATCCTTTGTAAGTTGCAAAGCTACATTCAATCAAGAAGGATCAAGTATACAAGCTAGAATTGAGATATGTAATCAGCAATTCAGTTGTATCAGAAATCAGATCATCTCACTGTTACTTTCTAACCATTGTAGCATTGATCTAAATCTCTTAACAGAGTCGACTTAGTAGCTATTTGTAAATCCTCTAACGAAGTGGCATTTCTGTTAAAGTGTCTAAAGACCTCTAACAAGGCCACTCCTAAAAAGGTGATTAAATCCTCTAACAAGGTCACACCTAACATGTGTCTTGTAACATTTAACAGGGTTGGCTCCTAATAGGGCTCACTTCAGAAGAGTGAAAATCAGTAACTAGTTGCAATTGGTGGTTTTTCCCAAATTGGGTTTCCACATTAAATCTTGGTGTCAATTATGTTCAAGCTATTTCTTTTATGTGTATGCAACTAAGTTAAAGTAAGATCAATCATAGATAATATTTTCATGATAAACAGTTGCTAAGTTATTTCAGTGTTTATCGAGGTACAGCATTTGTTAGTGTAAACTAAGTGCCTGTGTATTTGCCAAGTTACAACAGAGTTCAATTTACATAGAGTTTTGATTTTTATTGACATCTAAGGGATCTAGGATTTATTTTTGTGGTAATTGATTCACCACTCCCCTCTCAGTTACTCCTCTTATATTTCCAACACAAACGTGTTAGCCAAGGGATAGTCATAGTGCTATGTGGATGCGAGATATAAGATATGTGACTGCTAGGATGATGATACCAAAGACAAGTTGTGATAGAAGATGTGGATCAAGATGTAACTGGGCAAGGATTCTAGATGTGCTTCTAAGGGATGATGAAACTAACAATGTTGAAGAGGATAAGCTATATGATGGCTATACGAAAGGATTCTAGGGTTTAAAAAATGCAAAGTGTATGAGGAAGAAGCTAGACCTAATCATAATAGTCGTAAGTAGTCATCTTGATAGGAGTAGTATTAACTCTAGGGTGGACACTTAGTTTGTCAATCTTGCACTCATATTCTACTTGTAATGTGCTTTCAATTCCCTCTCTCTCAATTCAGTCTAATCGGGTATTTCTTGGATTGGGTCTTGTTTTCTTGTGTTTGACTTATATTTCTCTATATACTCAGGATAGTTGATGCTTAATCCTTTTGAACTTGGGTTTGGATCATTTTGTCACAAGGACTCATCTTTTCATATTTTCTTGGTATAACAACTTTCAAATCAAGTAGTGACAATAGTAATTATACCTTAGCTTTGGTTGCATAACCAATTACTCTAGAACAAATCCTAGGGTTGTTGTGAATGGACTAGCTAACAACCGTTCGATGCTTAATGATATGGATTTAGTAACAAAATGCAAGATGTGTGATGAGACCAAAAGGAATCATGATGGTTGATGGATGAATGGTCAATAATCCTGTGGTTTACTCCTTTCCTAAGGATTAAATTTTTAAATTTGTTATCCTACTCAGTTTGTAATGTTATTTTGACTCCTTTGTCAAATTGTAGTTCCTTCATAAGTCTAGGATTTGAGGTTATTAGCTTTTGGCATGATGGGTCTATTTCTCTATATGCTAAGGATGGTTTAAGATTGAACTTTGTAAAGTTGGCCCTTGGGTGGTCGAACATGAGGACTTGACTTCTTTGTGCAAAAATAAATAATCACAATAATAAATAGGACAAGTAATCTTTCAAATAGATAAAGCAATGATATGATTTTATAATTTCAACCAAAATAATCCTAGGGTTGTTCGGAATAAACTTGCTAACAACATGTCAATACCCAAAAATAGATTTTTTTAACAATAAATAAGATATGTAAACAAACAATCTCTCAAAGGAAATAACAACTTTGTGACAGACAAGTACACGATCTTTTTTGGAAAAGGATTTGTGGAAAATAGAACCATGAACTGTGCATGTTCAAAAAATGTTTCCACAAGGTCAAATCACAAGCAAGCACTTCAGAAACACATTATCCCTGAGGTCAAATTAGTTTTTAAGAAAAGGTAACTACTAAGTTAGTTTATAATTAGATCTGTGGAGTCCTGACAAATAGTTGTTATGTGTGTGACCCACTTATGAGTCTACCCTGACCATACTAAAATCATAGGAAAGTTTTCCTACCTCAAACTACCATCAAAAATACATTACCCGAATTTGTGTAGATATAAAGCAAGAATTTTTTTCAACGACTTGTTTCTATACCGACCGAGGAAATTACTAGAGTGAGGTCATTCTCCAATGTGGTGACACTTCCCAATGGACATGCCTATCTAAAAGTTATCATAGGCTTGTTGTAGATGATCTTGCTAACAACCTTTCATTACACATGTCGCTTAAATAACTAGATTCTAAGATTCAAGAAATCCAATGAGCCCATGAAAGTGTTGTAGTAGAAACACACCAAAAATTTTGATCTTTCCAAATTGAAGATTTTAAGTTGGCTATCTATGACAGAAGACAAATGTGATTAAGATGCAATATTCATTATTCCAACTTGAAACTGTGCATGGTCAACTTATTAAATCAATCCTCAACTTCAAAAATCATTCAAAGGGGTCAACTTAATAAATCAAATCGTGAAAATTGGAAAGAGAAGGGAATAAGAGCATGTTAACCTTAGTCATTCAAGAATTATGCATTCATTTTAAAGCCTAAATTGAAGTGTGCAGTTTGTAATGTTCTTTGAAACTGTATGTATTCAAGATTGTGTGACTTCACTTTAGACCCAAATTAAACAATTTATTGTTTGATTCATTCTCTTAATCATTCAACATTGTGTGTATATGAGAACATGCATTATTCTTTTTATTTTAATAAGCTTATTTTTTGTTTATTTTCAATCTTCTTACTTTCTCAATTAAAAAATTATGAATTATTTATATTTATGAATATTAAATATCTTAAAATTAGATATTCCTCCACTCATTTTTAAAAAATAATTAAAAATCTAGATATACTAATAGATACTTGTTGCTTTAAATCATGGTTTATTCTAAGGACTAGAGGACTAATTCTTTGTGTGGATCCCAAGTTTCATTTTCATAGCATGAAATAATAATAACCTCTTTTTTTCAACTGATTTTGTGACGCCCCTTCTAAATAAATTATTATTTATTTTGAGATTGATTAAAATCAAAGATGTACTTGCATTTCAATATTTTTATATAGAGTACCCTTGGACACGTCAACGTCCTTAGGATTCTTCATTAGACATATGATGCTTAATGTCAAACTTAAAGGTTATGTACACTTGGAATGGTCGCGACTAAGTTATATGGGCGACAACGAGATATATAATATATAATAATACGCTAGGATTGGTCACAACTAGTTATATGGGCGAGAATGAAGATAAATTATAATTGGTGCCATGGTTAGATAGATAAGAGATAAGTGGAGCGGATTGACTTTAAATTTGATTGGGTTGGACCAAAAGGTGGCAATAAATTAGCAACTCAATAACTTTGTCATAAAGGTAATGATACCAATAAATTGTCAAATAATAATAGTTTTTTGAGTGGGAGAATTTGTTGAAGGTAATTTAAAGGATCCTTTGTCCTCTTCTCTTTGTCACGTTAAATTGTTTAATATTGAGATAATGTGATTACAAGGATATAGCTATTAATTGTGGTTGAAGGAAAGATAAAAACTATTTAATGTACACAATATTCAAAGAACGGTAAATAAATTCTTTGACTCTACCCTTTGAGATGGTCATGGGGTCCACATTCTTTTGGCACAAAACTTATCACTCCAAGAAAAGAAGTCATATGTTACACTAAAGTCATAGAATAATTATTATTAGCAAACATACAATGTTATTTTCTAATCTTGCTTTAACTTGTCCAATAGAATTTGTTATCATATTGTTACATTGCTAAAAATGACAAAAAAAAAATTGTAATATTAAAAATTCATTTATTTTCTTACCATGAGTACAATTCTAGAAAAAAGTTTCACGCTTTCAACTCAAGGATAAAATGTACAAATTGTTGGTTGAACGAAAATATATTACATATGTTCCCTATAGGTCACTTGTAATGTTAAATTTTCGAAGCCAACACTTAGAACTAGCAGTTGCATGTTTGTGTACATGCAACAATAAGCCGATAGAAATATATACATGTCACACCCTAAATATTGTTAAATAATAAATAGACTATTTAATGTGTTAAACATAAAATTCTATGATTTGTTATTAATAACTATTTTTTATTAAGAATAATATTTTATTTTATTTTTTCACATAAATGTTTAACTAAAATAGTAATAAAGTTATTAACATTTTAAAAAATAAGGTAGACTTCAATATAGCTTATATAAATATGTTGGTTGTAATTTAAGAATTGAAATTGGATCATTTAAGAAGAAAACATTCATTCGTTATATATTACTTATTATATGCATTTTTAAAAATATGTTTTTATTAGAATTAGAAGTTTAGTAAATATATTAGAGATAAAAAAAAGTGGTTTTTATTTATTTAAATATTTTGTTTATAATCAATTGTTTAACCAACCTTATGTTCTATTAAAGTTTTACTAAAGTTTTGGTAATAAGTTCTATTAATTTTTTAGGAAATAAATATGTATAAAATGTGTTGTTAAATATTTTTATAATAGAAGAAAAATGATATATGCATATCATGTATAATTTAATTTAGATAGAAATTTTATTTTTATTAAATTTTAATTTATGAATATGTTAAAACAATTTTCTTTACCTCATCAATTAATTCATTTATATTGTTTACTTTTGAAAGGAATTAAAATAATAATGTGAATAACTATATATGTTCCCTACCAAAATAATTTTTTATATTTTGCACTATTCTTAAACCTAGATCTCAAATGATTAATTTTTTATTATAACATTGTGATACATGTTTTCAAATAGAACACAATATAACTTATATAGATATGTTGGTTGTAATTTAAGAGTTGAATTTTCAATCATCTAAGAAGAAAATGTTCATTTGCTTACTAAATTTATTTTTTTAATTTTATTTTTATCAGAAGTTTAGTAAATATATTAGAAATGAAAAATAAGATTAGAAAAAAGAGTATAATTAGTAAGTATTTTTTATATATTTAAATTTTATTTTATTTTATGTTCTACTAAAGTTTTGGTAATAAATTTTATTACTTCTTTAGAAATAAATATGGATGTAATTTTTTGTTAAAATTTTGTATAATAGAAGAAAAATAAGCATAATAATATATTTTAATTTAGATAGAAATTTTATTTATAATAAATTTTAATTTATAAAAAGCAATATTTCTTATCTCCTCAATTAATTCATTTAGATTGTTCACTTTAAGAACTAATCAAAATAATAATGAGAATAAATATCTAGGTTCCCATATCAAAATATTATTTATAGTTTTCAATTAACCTAAAATAATTCCCATGAAAATGGTTTATGTGTTTGCATAATTGAGAAAAATAATTTCCATGGTAAAAGTTAAATTGAGAAAAATTTGTAAAATAATTACAACAAATGTCAAACCTAACTCTTGATAAAAGCACAAATTTTTGAAGGAAACAATTTACTTTTTATAAATAAAAGCTAATTAAAATCCATGAAACTAGGAGAGAAAAAAGAAACTGAAACAAAATTAGAAATATAGAGTATAGTGTGACATTTAAAAAGTGGAAAACAAAATAGTAAGTTTTATTATGAGCAAACATAGTAGAAAATTTATAAAAAACAAAAAGGGTTGACAATTTTTCGGCAAAAATTTACAAAAATTCAAGAGCAAAGCTCTTTCACATATAAGCCTATCGACTTAATAACATAATTACTTCTTTTTTTTTTGACATATATGCTTATGGTTTTGATTGTTTCAATTTTTTGCATCAACTTTTCAAGATCACACTTAGTGTTCTATCGTCAAGATGAGTGTTAGAGATCTAAAAACCAGAAACATATATGTAATATTAAATGGATTGTGGAAATTTGATTACATTAATTTTTTATTTTTAAATTTGTGCATTTATTCTTTTTACCAAATCTCGCTAGACTAGGTGTAGGAGACCAACAAGATAAACTTTGCCTATGAATTTTGTTAAGAGGAGAAATTTAAATTGATGATAGTATATTCTATTATCTTGAAATACCAAATTTGTACACAATAAAGAATAAATTATTCATATTGTTCCATCTCCAAGATGTAATGAACTTTGATGAAAAATTAAAATGAAAATTTTAGAATTTAACCCATCAAAAGAAATTATGAATGAATCTATCATTGGTCCTGATTCACAGAGTAATTTACAATGTCATAGGTGACCTCTCTTGTGCACACATATTCTCCACATACCATGTTCAACATATGCAGATCCATGCAATTAGATTTACTCCCACTTTCGGCTCAAATATGTTTGAATAATGGAAACCTTCATATCAGCTTATTACTTCACAGTTGTCTTCAAACAGTTCAAATTCAAATCAAGGTCTATCCATTTAGCACATTTGAGCGTTGCTCATTGGTCACACAGACCCCTTGTGGGCTTGCAATCACCATCTGGTAAACTAACACTGCGCTCAAATATCTTCATTCAAAAATATCACAACTAAACAAGAATGGTCCCACATCGATCTTGCGAACATAGGGAAGTCGTTCAATCCACTAGATTAAATCACAGCCATCGATCAAGTCTAATCAAAATGGTACCCTTCTGACTTGGGAAATATATATGTATCCTTCTAGCAGGATGGATGACTGCTACAAAGGTGTTGGGGTCTTATGCGAGGGCCTTTCTTAGAGTAGTGTTGGAGTTGCTTAAGGATTTTTAGGAATGGTTTGAAGCTTGCAATTTTATGAATTTTATTCTGAACTTAAATGTTTAGTCTTGAAATTGAAGAAAGTTTTTTAAATTGAAGAAAGATTTTACAAATGCTATTGTAAGAGTGGATTTAATCATGCAGGAAATTCTGGTGTTTCATGTGAAGTCAGTTGACATGTAAAATTAGTTATGATTCATGTGAAGATAACATGTTAGTTAATTATTATAATGTTATTATATTGTTATCTTGAAAACTTGGAAAGTTGGATAGTCATTATAAATTCATGGGAAGTGAAATGGTGGTAAACCGTTATGATGGTTTATGAATAATAACTTGTTATAGTAATTGTGATTATATTGAGGAATATGATATTATTGTGGAGAATTTTATTTCCTTGCAAGAGCACATCGAAAGGGGTGGAAGCATTGCAAAAAAGAAATCTAGCATAGGGCACCACCTATCACTGAGCAAATAGGTACGAGTCCTGAACCACCATGGCTAAGGATAAATGGTTAGGCAAGCAAGTGTCTACCTTGGGCGACCATGAGCTAACTAGTTAAATTATATATATATATATATATATATACACACATACACATATGGATATATGTACATATAAACATATATACATATATATATATACATATATATATATGTATATATATGTATGTACATATATATGTATATATATGTATGTACATATATATATGTATATATATATAGATATATATATATACACACACATATATATAGACATATACATATATATAGATATATACATATATATATATATATATGTATATGTATATATATATGTACATATATGTATATGTATATATATGTATATATATATATATGTATATATATATATATATATGTATATATATATATGTACATATATATAGATATATATATATATACACACACATATATATAGACATATACATATATACATATATACATATATATAGATATATACATATATATATATATATATATATGTATATGTATATATATATGTACATATATGTATATGTACATATATATACATATGTACATATATATATATATATATGTACACATGTGTACACCTCTACACATGTATATGTAGATATGTACATATATGTATGTATGTATATATATGTACATATATATATATATATATATATATATGTACATACACATGTATGTATGTACATATACATGTATGTATGTACATACATACATGTGTATGTACATATATGTATATATGTATGTATGTACATACATACATGTGTACATACATACATACATACATACATACATACATACATACATACATACATACGTACATACATATATATATATATATATATATATATCACTTAATAATAAAAGAAATCACTAAGCATAAATTGAACTACGAACACTTAGTTGGTATTTTTATAATTGTGTTATTTGGTTGGAGCCTTCTAGTGTTTAAAGCATGTCCTAACATATCACTATGATACCTAAATATCTATACATGTACATACATGTATATGTGTATATATGTAAACCAATTGTTTTTATATATAAGGATGGATGTGCATACTTGATATATGGTGTATACATAAAAAATATATGGTTGAGGTTTACACATGTACACCTACATACATATATAGGTATTTATAGATAGGTCATTATGTTATATATTAAGATATTATTTGTTCTTTCATCCTTAGCCAAATTCTTATCTATTTTGCCTTCAATGGCCACCTTGCTAATTATTTTTCTAGACCTTATTTCATTTTGGTGACCTTTATAATATTTAAATATATGCCACATGTTTTATGGCTCTTTGTTTTCTTTTATAACTCCTTCACCGCTACCTTTCTTGTTCTTCTTTAACGGAGCATGAGGCAATTAATGGATACAATGAGTCTATTACCTTTGGATGGAAGAGGGTAAATACCACAACAATTACTAAGTTTTGGAAGCTCAAAATCCATCACCATTTTTAGCCTCAATAACTTTGCCTTTTGCATTCAATCTATAGTTGTGATAGCTCTATATTTGTCACCATTTTTAGCCATGACAACCCTAGGGATTTTAGCGTACCGTGGTATCATTGTGCAAGACCACTACTATAGAGTGTATTGATTAATTGAAAGAGTGGTGAACCTCCATATTTGAGAAAGTGTTCAAGTCTTCCAGTGCAAGAAATTATTTTCTAGCAAAGAGGCGAAATCCATTTCCAAGTTTCGCAACATTATTACTACCTCTATAATTCTATTCGCTCATTTTTTTCTCTATTTTATTAACCCAAGTGTGATCATATACATCGAATGATTTGATAAACTGAGCTTGTATAGTTTCTCTCACAGTGTTCCTTGTTTAGGATGTGCGATAAGTTTGATTGCTCAAGAGGGCAGTAAAATTCAATGCCAGATTGTTTATCAAGTAGTACTAATTTTGGGTCATGCATTTAAATTTGATTATTGTCTTTAATTCATAGGATTTTGCATTTGTATTGTCGACTTGCCTCTTAGGAAAGGCTTCAATATTTTTCTTTATTGAAAATAACGTTGGATTGATGTTAGTCTTTACATTTCCTCTGTTACATTGATATGAGAATAAAGTTCTCACAATCAATAGTTTATGCCTCTGATTATTTTGTTTACAAATATGAATGTGCATATTGTACTGTCAAAGGATGTTGTCTCATATAGGGATATACTCCATGTATATTTTTGAGACAGAAACTACAATCTTACTTAAGATAAAGAATTCCATCAGCATGAAAGCATTTCTCATTTATAATGTCATAGGCCAATTTAGCCATGATAAGATAGCAATGTTTAAATTTCCTAGAACCAGATATCATTCAAGGAATCACCCCAACATTTATCCAAGAAGACCAACATGGTCAAGATGAAGGGTGTGTATTGATATTCATTAAACCAAATGTGCATCCCTGCATGAGAAGAGAAAGAACAATCAGTAACAAATAAGAAAGTAATAAAAAGAGTTTAAATTGAGTCAACTCATGGTGGTCTAATGTTTAGATCTTTTTTGCTTGTTGAGCAGTGGGTTGATACTCTAAATACCAGGATGCTCGGTGGTTGAACATGGTGTCCCATGTTTGTTTCTGGGTAGGGAGGGCCTTTCTCAGTTGAGATTGTGTGGGGATATTTAAAGGTTCATGTTTGGGAGGTTAAGCCTTTAAGAATGCTTCTCCTCGAGCCACCACATGCCAAGGCTTGCACAAGACAAAGATACGATCTGCATTCAAATATCTTCTAGTAATGGGTAATTTACTTTTATCATATTTATAATCTCAAGTTGAAGAAATGTTATATGGCCAATATCCTTTAATTAGTTATTCCCTTCAATGCTTAGAAATTAGGTTCCTTTTAAACGTATGAGGAAATCGGAGAAATCAGTTGATATTACAAATTGATCAATGTAACTGCCTATATCATATGGGCTTAGTTGATGGTTGTTATAATTGTCCTTCTTTCATGTGAATATGAATATAAAGATATCTTTATTTACTTTTAATTATCATAATTAGAAATGGGAGAAAGGGATGTTACAATGATTTTGTTTCCCTAAATAGTATTGGCTATTACGATACAGTGGTATAACTTTTATGCCCTAAGCATTATAAGTGGACTAACCCAGGGTTTTGCATTTGGTTTCAGAATTCAAGGTATTGCAAACTTAAAATCCTCAACTTATTTTTATTTGATTATGCCTTCAGTTGTTAGTTATGATATTTTAGTTAAAATGATTGTAACTATTAATCTACCTCACATGAACATGTAAGATAATTGTTATAATTGCCTTCTCATGAATGTAAAGTAATAATTGTATTTGATGATGTGTTATTTTTTAGTTAAGGCTTAGAAAAAGGGGATGTTACATGTGGTGTCAAAGCTTTGGGTTCAACATTGAACCTTGGCCCAACACTATTTTACGGAAGCTGAAAATGTAATGTTAAATGAGACAAAATGAATATTTATTTTACATAACTAAATATTTTACAATGTAAGTTGAAAAATCACACCAGAGATCATCTAGAATAGCTAGGAAGGGTTGTGATGATGGTATGGTCCATATGAATAGGACAGATGGATAAATTTGTAAAAGCATAAAGACGAATCAGAATTATGAAAAAAACACATAATTAGAAAGTTGAGTAGTAGGTGATCGGGAACATAGTGTCCATTTAAAATCCCTGGCCAAGGTAGGTTTAGTGGAAAGATTTCTACTATGATCACTAGAGGTCAGAGTACTAACAGTTAGAAGATAGGTTGATGGAAGGAGTCCACAACCTTCTCAATTGACTAGCTGACAATCTAACACAAAGATGCTCACGTGTCAGGACCAAAGTGGTGTACACGTGCCTTATTCAAGGTAGGAAGGGTCATTCTCAATAGAGAATGAGTGAGAATTATACTAGGTCCATATGCTTAGACTTGCATGGTCCAGACTAGAGTTCCTACTTCTCCTGATGTGGTGGACTAGCTATTATATTTTATACAATCATATTTTTGATCATATAAAAATGTAGCTAAGATTTTTTTATCCATTTTTGGAATTGAACTGAAAAATTTTGAGTCATGATTTTGAGAATTCTTGTTATCTTGAAAGTGATGACCTTTTCTAATGTTGATTAAATGATGATAAGGCCATTGTTAGGAACCTGTGTGTTCCTTCTGTTTATTTTGTTAGAGTAGTGTTGTTGGACGCATATGCTTTGTAAGTCGTCCCGTGAGTATATTTTATTATCCCACATGCATAGGTAGTATTACTTTTCTAGATCGTACCCAGTATATAAGAATAGGTTGAGGCCCTTGATGGGTACGGACGAATTTATTGTATTGAGCTTGCTCAAAGGAGGTTACCCCCTCGAAGTGGCCTGCGATCAGTAGATTCATTCTGAGTTCTGCTATCACTTGGTATTCTGTTATTTCGAGCATTCTCATGATATTGCTATAAGGAGGTTCTTCACATCTGGTATCAGAGCACTCTCTTGGGCTCGCTGGGTGGAAATTACATCAAATTTTTTTTTCTGTCGTGGCCTTCAGGTTCCTCTCACTTCTAATATCTCTTGTTATTGCAATAACTCTTTTCAGTTGTTCTGTCTGTGAGTGAATTTTTCTAAGTCGACTGTTCAAAAAAAAAAAAAAAAAAAAAAAAAAAAAAGAGTAAAAATTTTTCTGTTTTTTAGTCGTAGCTTCCTTGTTTGCTTTCTGTTTCTGCTCATACTTCTGCAGAACGTCTGCAATATCATTTCGCATACTTCCTTCCTTGGCGACCCAACCCCAAATTTTACATATCAAAGCCCTAAATCCCTCATTTATCTAATTTTAGGGTTTGCCCTATCTTTTTCACCTCTCATCCAATCGCCACCAAACTGAGCCACAAGATTCGATTCCTCATTTTGCTCCCTTATCCCTCTTGGACTGTTCGCCTCATTTCGCCTCCCTACCCTTGAAACCCTCATTTTTCTTTTTCCCTTGTCCTCAGGTAGTCTCCCACCACCTGTCGAACACCCATTTCCTATATGAGTTTTACCCAAATCCAAGTTTGCCGTAACTAAAAAAGTATTTGTTTCTCATCTTCTACCCATTCCAACAAAAAAAAAAAAAAAAAAAAAAAAACCTTGTTTTATGGTTGTTACGCGTACAGGAGCAAAAATCATGGAAGAGGAAATTGCATCCCTCAAAACCAAACTTCAAGATCTAGATGACAAAATTCTGGGTCTTAACTTTCAGCAGTCAGCCATGAGCCGAAACCATTCAGGAGATACTGGGTCCTCTTCTGGCAATTTTCGTGGACCAAAGCTTGATTTTCCACGCTTCGATGGTTCTGATCCGACTGGATGGATCTATAGGGCAGAGCAGTATTTCAGCTTGCATAATACTTTGGATAACCACAAAGTCCCCCTTGCATCTTTTCATTTGGAACATGAAGCTCTTCAATGGTTCCGTTGGTACATCAAGGCTAATGTAGGCCCAACGTGGAGCGAATTGTGCACCCTCATTTTGGAGCGCTTTGGCCCTAGTTCCTTTGATGATTTCACAGGAGCACTCACTAAACTACGTCAAACAGGCACTGTAAGAGAATACCAGACAGAGTTTGAAAAATTAGCTAATCACACAGAGGGCTTGTCTGATGAATTCTTTCGTAGTTGTTTTGTCAGTGGTCTGAAGGATGCACTTCGCTCAGAAGTCAAAATGTTTCGACCTACTACAATGATGGAAGCCCTTGGGTTGGCTAAGTTAGCGGAAGACAAGATTAGTGCTCTACAACACTCCAGATCTAATTTTGTTCCATTCAAAAATACAGGTTCTCACAACCCTCCAGTCATACCAGCTCCCAGAACTACTCCGATCAAGCACTTGTCTGAAACAGAGATGCGAGTCAGGCGAGACAAAGGGCTTTGTTATAATTGTGATGAGAAATGGTCTCGGGGCCATAGATGTGTTCAGCAAAAGCTCTATCTCTTGGATGTGGATTCTCCACCGGAACTGGAAGAATATGTAGATGCTCAGGAAACAGTGGATGATGAGGTTGAGCCTCACCAGCCTGAACCTCCTTCACCAGAAGCTCCACCAGAGATATCTGTCCATGCTTTGGCAGGAGTCACTACTCCACAAACCATGCGGGTCCAGGGTTTCTTCAAGAAGATCCCTCTTACTATACTCATTGATTCTGGTAGCACTCATAACTTCATTGATCCACGAATAGCCAAACAGGCTGATTGCTTTATCCATCCCTGCTCTAGCTTTGAAGTCATGATTGCCAATGGGGGCACTTTACCTTGTAAAGGGAAATGTCGCAATGTGCGTCTCTCTATTGGAGATTATAACATGCGCTCTGACATGTTTGCCTTACCCTTAGGTGGTTGTGATGTGGTTTTGGGTGCCCAATGGTTACGCACTCTTGGCCCCATTCTCTGGGATTTTGCTGAACTTTGGATGCAGTTTTCAGCCGAGGGGCACCAACACACTTTGAAAGGCTTACAACCAGGGTCTCTCAGCATCATCAGTTCACACCGTATGGAAAAACTTCTTAAGAAGAATTCACATGGTGTCATCGCTCAGCTCCATTCCATTCAGATGCAGCCATCAGCAGTCTCTAGCACTCCTGCCGATCTCCAACACATTTTGGACAAGTATTCTGGTATATTTGCTGAACCTGTGGGATTACCTCCTTCTCGTCCAGAGGACCACCGTATTCAGCTCTTTCCTGGCAGTGTTCCGCCCAACATCAGGCCCTATCGCTACCCATTTCATCAGAAGACCAAAATCGAGATACTTGTCCGTGACTTACTGAAGCAAGGTATTATTCGCCCTAGTACCAGTTCCTTTTCTTCTCCAGTTCTGCTTGTTCGCAAAAAAGATGGGTCATGGCGACTCTGCATTGATTTCCGAGCACTTAATCATCTCACTATAAAGGACAAGTTTCCCATTCCAGTTGTTGATGAACTTCTTGATGAACTTCATGGGGCTCATTTTTTCTCCAAGTTAGATCTTCGTTCTGGGTATCATCAAATTTGGGTTCATGAGGAGGATATACCTAAAACTGCCTTTCGCACACATGATGGTCACTATGAATTTTTAGTCATGCCCTTCGGCCTCACGAATGCTCCTTCAACATTTCAGGCAGTGATGAATAACATATTTCGACCATACCTCCGGAAATTCATTCTAGTCTTCTTTGATGATATCCTCATATATAGCAAAACTTGGGCTGAGCATCTCCATCATCTGGAGCTTGTCTTGCAACTTCTCTCTGATCATCAACTCTGTGCAAAACTATCTAAATGTGTGTTTGGCCAGGAGGAAGTGGAGTATCTCGGGCATATTGTTGCACACCATGGAGTGCGGGTGGATCCTACAAAAATAGATGCCATGAAAACTTGGCCGCATCCTAAAACTCTTAAGAGCCTTCGGGGTTTTTTGGGGTTGACTGGCTACTACCGCAAGTTTGTCAAAGATTACGGGAAAATTGCAGCACCATTGACAGCTCTGTTAAAAAAGGATGCCTTCTCCTGGACCCCTGTTGCTGAGACTGCATTTGAACAACTGAAACAGGCTATGTGCAGTACACCTGTTCTCGCGATGCCAAATTTTTCCAAACCCTTCACTATTGAGAGTGATGCTTGCGGCAATGGATTGGGTGTTGTTCTCCTGCAAGATGACCATCCTATTGCGTTCACTAGCAAAGCCCTCTCTGGTAAGAATCTAGCCCTCTCTACTTATGAAAAAGAAATGATGGCTATTTTGCATGCTGTACAGAAGTGGCGGCCATACCTCTTAGGGAGTCATTTTTGCATCAGAACCGATCACCAAAGTCTGAAATACTTCCTGGAACAACAGGTATCCTCTCCTACACAACAGAAATGGGTCAGCAAACTCATGGGGTATGATTATGAGATCACCTACAAGAAGGGTAAGGAGAATATTGTGGCAGATGCTCTTTCTCGCACATTTGATAATCAAGCTTCCCTTTCCGCTATTTCTATGCCCATTCCCAATTGGTTAGCGTCTGTTCAGCAGGGCTATGACAGTGACTCTTCTTTATCTCAAATCATTCACCAGCTAGCCAATAATCCTTCTGCTATACCACATTACTCTTGGGATGGTGCTTCTCTTCGATACAAGGGTCGGCTAGTGCTTCCTCAGAACCCAGCTCTACATCAGGCTATTTTTTATGAACTCCATGCTTCTCCTTCAGCAGGGCACTCAGGCTTCCTCAAAACTTATGAGCGAGCAAGGAGAAACTTCTTTTGGAAAGGGATGAAACAGATGATTCAACAGATGGTGGTTGAATGTGATACTTGCCAACGCCACAAGGGTGAAACGACCCTCCTTCCTGGCTTGCTCGAACCATTGCCCATCCCTACATGGATTTGGACTGATATTTCTATGGATTTCATTGAAGGGCTTCCTAAATCCGGTGGCAAGACAGTGATCTTGGTTGTGGTTGATCGTCTCTCGAAATATAGTCATTTTTGTGCCCTCAGCCACCCCTATACTGCCTCCTCTGTTGCACAAATCTTCATGGACCAGATATTTCGTCTTCATGGACTCCCTTCTTCCATTGTCTCTGATCGTGATGCAACTTTTACCAATCATTTTTGGACTGAACTGTTTCAGAAAACTGGCACCAAACTGAAGATGAGTTCAGGCTATCACCCACAAACTGATGGTCAAACTGAAATTGTCAATAAATGCTTGGAAACTTATCTTCGTTGCTTCACTTTCGAGCAGCAACATCAGTGGGCCAAGTGGCTCCCTTTAGCTGAATGGTGGTACAATACCTCTTACCACACTGCCTCTAAAATGACTCCATATGAAGCAGTCTATGGTCAGGCACCTCCAGTGCTCCTTCCCTACACTCCCAACAGCTCACCAGTCCAGGCAGTTGACATAGTTCTCCGCAGCAGGGATCAAATTCTTCGTACCTTACAGGATAATCTTCACATGGCCCGTAATCGGATGAAACAGCAAGCAGATCAACACCGTTCTGAGCGCTCATTTCAAGTTGGGGATATGGTTTTTCTTCGTCTACAGCCATACAAAAAATCCTCCCTAAAGCTGAAAGGGCGTCATAAGCTGGCCCCAAAATTTTATGGGCCTTATAAGGTTCTACAGAAGATTGGTTCAGTTGCTTATAAACTGGAACTTCCTCCTTCTTCCCGCATTCATCCAGTCTTTCATGTTTCTTGTCTAAAGAAAGTTCTGGGTACCACTGTCAGAGCACAAACTACTCTCCCTGAAATGGATACGGAAGGATCCATTATCCTGGAGCTGGTGGCAATCATTGACCAGCGCACTCGCCAGCTTCGCTCTCGCTCCATCTCTGAGGTCTTGATTGAGTGGCATGGCATGCAACCAGAGGATGCTACCTGGGAACCCCTTCTTCAGATTCAACAACAATTTCCACACCTTAAGCTTTGAGGACAAAGCTTTTTTCTAAGGGAGAGGGGATGTTAGGAACCTGTGTGTTCCTTCTATTTATTTTGTTAGAGTAGTGTTGTTGGACGCATATGCTTTGTAAGTCGTCCGTTGAGTATATTTTATTATCCCACATGCATAGGTAGTATTACTTTTCTAGATCGTACCCAGTATATAAGAATAGGTTGAGGCCCTTGATGGGTACGGACGAATTTATTGTATTGAGCTTGCTCAAAGGAGGTTACCCCCTCGAAGTGGCCTGCGATCAGTAGATTCATTCTGAGTTCTGCTATCACTTGGTATTCTGTTATTTCGAGCATTCTCACGATATTGCTATAAGGAGGTTCTTCACAGCCATGTACATCATATTGTGTGTCTTGACATTTTAGTCATGTTTGTTATTAACGACATACACTTATTTAGATTGTAAGTATCTATTGAGCATATTGTATAGTTAATAGTGTTAACCAAGCATTTCAGTTGCTACCAAGTTCTACAGTTGCTACCAAGTCCCTTGGATAGTATTCAATTTGCGTCGAACACTTACTACAAATTTGTTGATCAGTAGTGTAAACCAAGCATCATAGTGTATGTCAAATTTATCAGTGCAAACTAAGTTGTGCAGTGCGTACCAAGTTTGCAGTTGATGTGATGTGAGCCTAGTGTTAACCAAGCTACTTAGTGCTAACTAAGTGACTCATTTCATACCAAGCTCATAGTGATAGCATTGACCAAGCTATGCAGTGTGAATCAAGTTATTCATTTTATATGTCAAGTTTCATACTATTCACCGAGTCACCAGTGCAGACTGAGTTCAAGACTACTTGGAAGTGATTAGTATGGACCAATTTTCTACGTCTACTAAGTGCATGATGATGTCAAGCATTGACAGTGGATGTCAAGTATCAAAACCTCACCAAACTAGTCTTCAGAACCTGAGTTTCTTCATTTGGGTCAAATTTGTCTTTTTTGTGTAAACTTGTATTGTGACTCACTTTGTAATTTTTTATTAGATTGGTATATATGTAACATATTGTATCACATCCAATATGATGATACAATGTAATGTAACAAGAAAAGGAAAGCAGTAAAGCGAATTACAAAGGCTACAGCAATATAAGGAGCAACAAAGATTTATCTATCACAACAAGGTGATTTCTACACTTAGAGGAATCTCATTCAGCAAACCAATTTGCAGGTCATAGATCACCTATTGTTTCATCCTAACTGGTGGATCAGTCAAATCCTTTAACAAGGTATACCTAATAGTCTTGTGTAAATCTCTTTATGTACTTCATTGATTGTTTATTTGCAAATCCTTTTGCAAGGTGGACCTAGAAGTCCTTATTGCTCCTAATAGGGCAGATCATCAAAAATGATCATTGTAAGCCTTAATAGGCCAAATTTATACTACAGTACTAAAGCTTGTGGGTATCATCCCCACCCCAGTTTTACTTTCTATTTGGAAGGTTTTTGGATCACCAAATTGTGTGTTAAAAGTGTTATGTATGCTTTAATGTTTTTTAGTTTCTCATGCATGCAATTAGATTAGAATAAACATGAAGGATTAATTGCTAATTAAGGAATATGTTTTATAAGTTACTGATTCACCCCTCCCCTCTTAGTAACTTAGCCTATCATAATATTTCCAACAATTGGCATCAAAGTTTTGTGGTTCTCAGAGAAAAGTTTAACAGCTTGAGAAAAGATCAAAAGAAGTGAAGGTATTCAGACTTGACAAGGTTATTGACAATGAGAAGCTAAATTTGGAATTGGTTATTGGACAACTCAAGAAAGAAAAAGAGAAACTCTCTCAATCCCTAAAAATAAGAAAAGATCTTGCAATCCAGATGAATGATCAACTCTACATTGAAGAAAGAATTGAAGACATCCACTCAAGCAATTTAGATGAAGCTGGTGAAGTAATCAAAGAACTATTTGAAAAGAATAGTACTCTTCAAGAAGAAGTAAGAAAACTAAGAAGAGAGCAAGAAATTCAATCAGTAAGATTATGTGAAGTCATAGAAGAGAAAAAGAAGATAAAAGAAGAGATAGAAGGAAAGAAAAATGAAATTCAGCACCTATCCCTTCAGCAGATAGACTTCATTGATCAGCTCACCAATGCAAATGAAGAAATCATGAATCTAAATTAGAGAATGAAACATTGCAGAATGATCTAAACACTGAAAGGCAAACCAATGAGAGGATGATGAAATTTCAAGTAGACATGAATCAGTTGAATGAGCAAAGCCATTACAGACAAAAGGAAAAGCAAGAATTAGATACAGAAGAAGGTGAATCATCTAAGCAAGGAGCTCAAAAGAATCAAAGACCTACTTGCAGTCACTATGGTAAGATAGGTCATACATCAAAAAAATGTTGGGGCAATGGGAAAGCAAAATTCAATGGAAAATGCTACAATTTTAATCAGCATGGACATAGGGAAAATGAATGCAAAGAGAAACCTAAATTTGAAGGAAAATGTCACAAATGTAAGAAGCATGGGCACAAGTCATCAGAATACAAAACTAAGATATTGAACCCAATAAAGAAAATTGTAAAAGCTATATTTGGTTGGGACTATAACACTTGGTATAGATGTCATTACTATGGAGAATTTGGACACATTGGAATAAATTGTGTAAAACATCATATGAGGACAAGAGATACTACCAAAAGATGTTTCATTTATACAAAACTTGGTCATCTTGCCAAGAACTGTATGAATACTAGAAGAATTGAAGATGAAAAGAAGTCAAAAGTTGATAACATCAGAAAGTAGATGAGACAACAATGGGTTCCAAAATCTTCAAAAAATACAAGTCCGAGCACTAATGAAGATGCCACTCAAGAATTGGGTGACTCCATCATTTCCACTTGATCTCTCATAGGAGAACTAGAACTAGGATTCTGAAGAAAACATCTCACATCAGTTCCAATTAGTAGGTTGAAAGATCCAAATTAGCATTCAAGATGCAAAGAGATCACTGAGTAAAAGATGTTAGTCATTATCGAGTGAGGTTGGGTTACTGTCTTACCAAGCAAGAATGGGAGTAACTAAGTTTTGTGTGGTTACTGAGCATTCAATGCAAGCGAAGTGGATGACACTATGTCATTTGAGAAAATAATTGTACGAGGCATTTATGGAGAAATTTGATGAAGAAGGGTGAAATCGAATTTATTTCTCACCGCAAATTTTTGAGAGCTATATATGCAAAGAGATCTTCAAAGCATTCAAGCGATTTGAGCGAATTGTTATCGAATATTTTGTATTCTCTCAAACCATACCAAGTGAAGATGGAATCCGCTAGCAACAAATCAAAGAAAGGTTTAGACATGTTAGTTTGAGGCATGGAATGAAGGGCACTAGATTTTAAGTTGACTCCTGCCATTGCAGAAACCCTAGATCTGAGCGGAGCTCAGTTGTAAATTCCATCAAAGGTACTATTAATCAATGATAGTTGTTCGCATTTAAAATGTGTTATTCAAGACATTGGAACACTAGAGATGGATGAATCATTGAAAGAATTATGTGTTAATGGTGTTTTGAAATTTGAACATCAACATCTTGAAACTAAAGGTTTAACTCACATTCCACATATGCCACGGGAATTTCAAGTAAAATGGATAAGATATATTTCAGTCATGTGCACAATGGTCAACTATGGTTGGAACAACTGCATGGTTTCCACAATAGATAAAGATAATCACACTATTATTCCCCTCTAGGATACTATATCTATTTTTAGAATTATCTCTTCCATCATGAACTACACTTGAATTTTCAGCCCAAGGACGTAGAACTTGAAATGGATCAGCACAATATGTGCACTAAGTTCCTTTAAGTCTTAACATCTATGCTACAGGAAAGTAAAATGCATGAAAGGTATTTATACTATTGATACAGAATAGTAAACATGCTTGGACTAACAATAGATAACTTTAGAAAATTTTAGAAAAGGAATTTTAAGCTAGTTAACAATTCAAACATCCATTATGATCATTTTCTAGAAGTTTTGCAGGAACTGTCACAGTAACTGTTGTAGGACTAATATAGTAAATCTATCTTAAAATAGGAAACTACAAGAAATAAATCTACTCTACCTAAACCTATTCCACCTCCCAAGTGGGCCCGCTTGGTTGGCTTCAACTAACTAAGAACACAATAGGTATTCCAAAATCACTTTCCCATTAGAATTCTTCTTTTTGCTACATGACTGAATAATTCGTAGAGAATAGAAAAGAGCAACTTCAGAATCCCTCTTACTAACTAACTTTTCCCCTCCTTTCTTATATATATAGAGGATTGGAACTTATTACAAACATAACACAAAAAAATCGTGAGAAAATATTGTTAGAAGAAAAAGGCATAATGTCAACCACGACTTTAAAAACATTGATTGAGCAATAGAATAATAGTCCGCATATAATGTAGGAAGTCAAGTCTCCTAGAATAATTCTTCTCACAGACATGGCTTAACACTTGGAAGTGACCTACGCTTCTCATGCTACGATCAGTCTTCATTACTCCTTCTTTAATACGATGTTCACCACTCTTTGCGCCACTTCTCCATTTTCCAAAAATTAGAAACATTCGAACACATATCCACAGAAACATTTCTACTCTTATCCAAATATTAGAACATAGCTTAAAATATTTATTTGAAATACTGCCCTTTATATATAATATTAAGAAAGGTATATCATATCCATTATCCATAGGTTTAATAAGTTCTAGTTGTATCCATCATAAGAAAAATATGTTGGAAATGTTTTTCACAAGGCTCAAAGAGTAAGTTCAAACTATATAAAAACTATATAAAATTTGAGACATTAATACACCTCATCAACAACCTATCTTGATAACTAAGAAAATGATCCACAGGATCACTAGTCTTCCCATGTTGACAAAAGAAAAAATGACTAAAACACTAAGTCGGGTTGAACTGGAGAAGAAAACCCATACTGAGTGGGATGGAAGGGGAATGAATATTAGCTATGTTACTGACATGGAACTCAACTTTAGGATACATGTCATCACTCACAAGATATAAAGTTTGAGCAGATTAAACAACATATCATGTGAAGCAGTAGATTTTGCATACAAGGTGGTCAAGAATAACCTGTCACTTGACCTTACCAAGTTGATACTTAACTAGTTCAACAAGAACATGGAGAGTATAATAAATTCCAAGAATAGTCCATGTAATTTTTGTTCACTTTTTATTTGTTTCTTTGTCGATGTGCAAAAGTTCTTCCCATCTAAAGGAATAGTAGTTTGGAGAAAGTATTTACCTATTCATTATCAGATTAATGAGTATATAGATGAAATGGGAGAAAACTATGCAAGTATTATGGATAACTAATTTGATGCATTCAAATAGAAAATGAATAATAGATTCAAGATTCCTAAGAAAATAGTTGAAGACTAGAAAAAATGATGTTTGTTTCATGGTTGATAGTGAAAAAGTATGCATTCAGGCAGTTAGACCAAGGATAGTATGGGTAAAGCCTCTTGGTTATGAAGTAAACATAGATGAAACCAAGGAAATTATTAAGGCATTGATTAATGAGCCTTTTGACCCTAAAGCTACATACTTTGGAACTTATAATGAGGCAAAGGCTAGAATTGAGCTTGAAATCAAACTCCCTCAGGCAGTCAACAAAGGAAAGAAGAGAATTGCCAGACTAAAAACCAGTGCCACTCTTCTGTTGACTGAAGGCAAAGGAGAAGATGAAGAAGTAGAAGACGAAGATAAATTAGAGGATGAAGAGCCATTAAAGAAGAAAGGTAAGGTAATTATTACCAAGCCTGCCAAGACATCTACTATTGTGTTTACTAGAAGATCATCTAGGAAGAAAGTAGATAAAAAAGAAGGAGATGTAATCTTCAAGAGACATCCACGTACTTTTGAAGAAAGGATGAAAGAATTAGAATCAAGATCTAGCATAACAAATTTCAAGGCACTGAAGTATGAGTCTATGATTGTAGAAGAGCAAACGAAAATAGAAGATTTGTTAATAACTAAAATGTGTAAGTGGAAATACTCCCCATAGTAGCTTGCTCAATAAATTCCAAATGTTCTAATAGAGAAGATCAAGCCAAGATGGGAGAATGCCATAAAGACTAAAAAAGATATATATGAATAGACCTTAAGGCAATTCATGCCGAATTTTGATGACAAGAAGGTAAAGGAATCTCTAAAGAAAAATGAAGAAAAGCTTACTTTGAGATTCAACACTTCTCTTGTACTATTGAAAGACATTGAGCATGTAGTGAAGAATGCTACAAACACACATGGAAGAATGTTTATCTTCTTCACAAGCTGAGTGATTTTGTAGTTAGTGTCAGTGACAAAGATGATGATGATGATGAACCTGAAAAGGAGGAAGAAATTGATGCTGAAGGAGTTACACATTTTGACAATGTAGATGATGAGGAAGAGGAACAGGGGCAGGACACTATCAAGGAAGATTTACCAGATGTACAAGATATTGAGGAGATGGACCTAGTGAAAATTGTTACAATGGTCATAGCCTTACTTCCTCATTCTCCAATCAAATTTTTGAAAACATCAAGCATGGATAAAGCTTTGGTAGGATTGATTATGACAAACACTGTTAGCACAAGCACTCAATCAATTTCTACACCCATCTAGCTCAGCACCACATTGATAGAAGTGACAAGCACTTCATCTACCGAGCAGCCAGCACTTCCCTCTACATTAGTTTTGGTAACTCTAGGTATTTCTACTATTGATATTTCAACAATAAGTGTAGTACTTATGTTTTCAATGAGTCCTACCACTTCTACAATTGCTTCCATTCCTAGCATGCAATTAATAAGTGCAAAGATAGTTGATACCAAGCCTCAACTGAGCACAAGATTTTTGGGTAAAGGAAAAGAGAAGGAAGAATACATAGATCTTGATGAGGAGATTGTTATTCCTAATTGGGACATCTCAAATCTCAATCCTAATCAGATGCATATTTTTGGAGAAATTCTTTAGAAGAAAGCTAAGTAGCAGAGGTTTAGAGAAGGAAGGAATAAGGAATTCTAGATAATTAAGGATGCAAAGAATATCCTTGCAAAGGATTTAAACATAGAGGTTGATACTTCTCAACCAATTTTGAATCAGTTAGCAGAAGTAGTCCAGAAATTCAATAATGATTTGAATGGACAAGACAAATTGTTGTAGAGAGCTGAGAAGAAGTTTGAAAGTAAAGTTTTAGAACTTATTACTCAACAAATTGCTATCCATCAAGTAGAACTATCTACTATTCTAGGCTCAAGAGACCTCTTGAAATAATGTGTTTTTACTATTCAGTATACTCTTTGATATATCAATTTTCACTAAGGAAATAAAAAATAAACTATTAAAGATTGATGAGGATCTGAAGGCAAGTGCACAGTAGTTGCAACTTGATCCAAGCTATAGCTTTGCCCATTACACCAAGATCAAATTCTTGACTAATATGCAAGCAGAATTACTGAGAGAAGAGGCAAGAATAAGAGCTACATTGATAGATATACATAGTATGATTCTCCCAAACATGGATGCATTGTAGAAACACATTGCACATGCTAAAATGCTCATCCATGACAATAATTTCTCCATTGCAGACCATGTGATAGAATCATCAACAGAAGTGCAGATTGCATTGCACACATGCAAGGTGTTGCAAGAAAATTGGGACAAGACTTTGACACTTATCTTAAAGGTACATTCAAATTTCTTGTCACATTTTGGCATTATTTTATAGTATATATAGCATAAATCTTTGGCATTAATGTCAAAAAGGGGGAGAAGATTGAAGATTATAGAAAAGATGTATATTGTATAAAGGGGGAGAAGATGTATATAGATGTATTGTGAAAAAGAAAAGATGTACAGAAAAGAGGAGAAAATGTATATATTAGATGTGAAAAGATGTAAAGTATACTATATATTATGTATGGGGGAGCATTACTATATTATTCATGTACAAATATACATCTCTTACAAAAAAAAATTGAAAATCTCAAAAATAGTATACTTGTGATGGATAAAGGTGTTCTTGAATGTTTTGAATTCAGTTGTGACTGATAAGTGTTTTTGTCACTAATGCCAAAGGGGGAGATTGTTGAGATTTTAGTCATGTTTTTTATTAGTGACACACACTTATTCATATTGTAAGTATCTACCAAGCATATTGCGTAGTTAACAGTGTTAACCAAGATTTCAGTTGCTACTGAGTCCCTTAGATAGTATTCTATTTGTGTTGAGCAGAACTTACTAAAAAAAAATTGATCAATAGGGTAAACTGAGCATCATAGTGTATGTCAAGTTTATTAGTGCAAACTGAGTTGTGCAGTGCATACCAAGTTTGCAGTTGATGTGATGTGAGTCTAGTGTTAACTAAGCTACTCAATGTTAACTAAGTGACTCAGTTTATACCGAGCTCATACTGATAGCATTGATTGAGCTATGCAGTGTGAATCAAGTGATTTAGTTTATTTCACAGTATTTGCCAAGTCACCAATGCAAACCGAATTCAAGACCATTGGAATTGATTAGTATGGACCAAGCTTCTATGTCTACTGAGTGCATGATGATGCCAAGAATTGACAGTGGATGTCGAGTATCAAAACCTCACCGAGCTAGTCTTCAAAACCTGAGTTTCTTCATTTGGGCCAACTTTGTGTATTTTGTGTAAACTTGTATTGTGGCCAACTTTGTAATATGTAATTGGATTGGTATATATGTAGCATAATATATCACATCCATTATGATGGTATGATGTAATGTAACAAGCAAAGGAAAGTAGTAAAGCAAATTAAAAAGGCTACAGCAGTATAAGGAGCATCAAAAATTTATCTATCACAGCAAGGTGATTTCTACACTCAGAGGAATCTCATTTAGCAAACCAAGTTGTAGATCATAGATCAGCTACTATTTCATCCTAATAGGTGGATTAGTAAAATCCTTTAATAAGGTAGACCTAATAGTCTTTTGTAAATCTCCTTACCGAGTGCATACTTCATTGTATGTTTGTAAATCCTTTTGCAAGGTGGACCTAGTAGTCCTTTTTTCTCCTAACAAGGTAGATCATCAAAAGTGATCATTGTAAGCCTTAACAGGCCAACTTTATACTACAATACTAAAGCTTGTGGGTATCATCCCCACCCTAGTTTTACTTTCTATTTGGAAGGTTTCTGTGTCACCAAATTGTGTGTTAAAAGTGTTATGTATGCTTTAATGTTTTCATTTTCTCATGCATGTAATTAGATCAAAATACACATGAAGGATTAATTGTTAATTAAGGATTAAGTTTTATAAGTTAATGATTGACCCCTCCCCTCTCAATTACTTAGCCTATCATAACATTTCCAACAATGTGCTCTAGTATGGAGTAAGCACACTTGCATAACTGAAACTATCAATGCTTATTTATAGGTGTAACTTTTATTTGATTTGAGTTTTTCCTTAAAACATTAAGATGACAAGATGGGCATGAGAGCCCAGATCACATGAATGGGAAAAGTGGATTCCCAAATCTTTATAGCTGATTGATGAGTATATCCAAATGATCTACCTACCTGACAAGGATCCTATTTAAATTTTTTTATGATGCTTATGATCAATTAATGACCCAAGGATGGGTTTAGCTAAGAAATTTCATCTTAAAAGTTAATAATTTTCAGCATGGAACTTGATTGAATAGATTTCAAAGAACTTACAATATTTTACTTGCATCTATGTATTTGAACTATGCCTCAATCATTATAAAATGACCAAACTAAATTAGTGTGCACATAGGTTCATGGATTTGAAATGTCTTATGTGAAACAAACAATACTAGACAAGGTATATGATATGAGTTGATGTTATGAGAAGCATATTATTATGAACTTGATTATGGATAAGTGAGGGGATTTCTATAGGTAGAGTCCCATGGAAATGTAAAAGTTTATGGTTAGATCAGACACAAGATCCTAGCCACAATTGGAATGATGTAAATAAAACATAGAAGTATATGGGCCACATCCAATTGTGTGTGGGTGTGTAGTCCAAGGGCTTAGGAGAATGGCATACAGATAGTGGTAGCATGTTTATCCCAATCTTTATGATCTTTATTGAGTTTATAATGATGTTTCATAGTGTATCATGATTATACCTTTGACAAATTGTTATAGATGTATAAACACACATTTGGTGTTGACTTCATATGGTAATAAAATATCAAGACATACTGAGCTATTTTATATTGTCTTAGAGATGAAATATATTTCTATTATGAAATGACTATTCTAGTGAAATACTATTGTGATAATATGGACATGAAGACCCAAGTTTCATAAATGAAAACATGGATCCACTAACCATTTCAGGTGATATGTGAGCTTCCAAGGATGATCTACTCATTTAATGAGAACCATATACTAGATGACATGTATGAGTGGTTTAATTTATGCGATCAAGTTATGATCTAGAGTATGTTAATTGAAGAATTGTAATTTTTGAATGATTATTTTACTCTTGATTATGGAACACTAAAAATTCTCTTACACGAGATACCAGTATGTGATTTGAACTAAAAATATTGTGTCTACATGTGTATGCTAAGAATATGAAATAGAATATCCTAAAATGGGATCGATTCAAAGTGATGTTGAAGTGAGCACCACTATGGTAAAGTAAACAAAGATATATGTGTGTGTTTTGCTTTTATTTTTTGATAGCATGGAGATATTTTTCTGAAAACATTGAGATAAAGAAATGATAGACCTTGACTTTGAGCATGGCTTATATTTTGAATCAAATTTGGAATGATGTTATATATGTATATCTTGTATTTGGAATTTTCTTTTAGTGATTAAAATTTGTAGAGTTCATCGAGGACAATGAAACACAAGGGGGAGGGTATGTTACATCCCAATTTTTGGCTCAATTTAAATATGTTCACATAGTCGTTGAGGTTTCATGTGAAGTCTATTAAGAAGTAAAATTAGTTATGATTCATGTGGAGATGTCATGTTAGTTAATCATTATAATATTATTATATTGTTATCTTGAAAACTTAGAAAGTTGGTTATTTATTATAAATTCATGGGAAGTGAAATTGTGGTTATCCATTATGATGATGCATGAATAATAATTTTTTATACTAAATGTGATTATATTGAGGAATATGATATTATCATGGAGAATTATTTTTCCTTGTAGGAGTACAACGAAGGGGGGGAAGCATTGCCATAAAGGAATTGGACACAGGGGCACCACATATCATTGGAAAAATAGGTATGAGTCTTTAACCACCATGGCTAAGGGTAAACAATTGTTGGAAATATAATATGGAAAGTAAACTCTGAGAGGGGGGGTGAATCAACACTTAAAACTTTCAACCTCAAAAACATTCACCACACATCCATCTCACAATCTATGCATATAAATTGAAATACCAAATCAAGCATATACAATCATAGCATGAAAGTAAAACATTGAACACATGTATGACACAAGATATTTGGTTACCCATAAACCCTCCAAGGAGAAGGTAAAACTAGGGTAGGGACGACACCAAAAATCTTCACTACTACAGTAATAAAGTGTATCCAATGAAGGTTACAATATTTTGATCATGAAACATGATCTACCCTATGAAAGGTCTACCTTGTTAAAGGTTTACAAAGATTGTTAGGTCTCACTATGTTAAAGGATTTCTACACCCTGTTAGAAGTGTGCCAGATTAAAGGACTTCAACTTATAATGAAGTAAGCATCTTGTTAAAGGATTTGTAATAGCCTCTTAAGACTACTATGTTAAGAGATTTAACTAATTCACATGTTAGAATGTCTCAACAATGATCCTTCGGTTAGCATTGTGTTGCTTGATGATAGATCACCTCTTTCCTAATGTGTACTTGATCCTTTCAAATCATATGTATCTCTAATGTCTTCTAATTCCTTTCTTGTGTTCTCCTCTAATTGATTTCGCAATGTATCTCAATTCACAACTCCTTAGTCACCATGAAATCTATGTTTGCGCATGCAAAATTCTTCTATTTTCTGCTTCCACACACATAAAAATTTTAGGGTATGTCCTCCTTAAGAGGACCTTGGTGACTTAGGGTTAGGTATGAATCAATGATTGTAATTCATCCATCTAACCACTTAAACCTTCCCTTTTTCTAATTGGATGCATGTATTACATAGGGATTCACAATAAATATTTGTTCTTATCATCTAAGATCACAAAATAATCCTTAAGTTAGCTCCAAAATGGTCTGCATAGAAGTTTTTGTCATTACAAACAACTATGTCAAAATTGTATGACTCAACATCTGAAGTCCCTAATGCTCGACATCAACTACAACTTCAATGTTGTAACACAGCCTCTGAATGACTTGGCATCCATTGATCACTTGGCAACTGAATAACTTGACACATATTGTTGCTCGGCACTTGAGTGACTCGGCACTTACTAGTTACTCAGCATATACTAAGTATCCTTTGCTCGGCATATACTATCTGACAACTTATGCTTGCTATGTATTACTTGTTCAGCATGAACTAAGCAAATGACTTAAGTATATTGCCACTCATATGTCAAAACCAATCTAAGATCAACAATCTCCCCCTTTGACATGAGTGGAAAAAATACTTGGTCATGCATGAATAACTTTAAGCCTTTCAAGAATAACTTAGTTAATATCCATTTACATACAAAATTTAAAAATTTTTGCAAAGACTTATGACTCGCCAGTCATACCTCAAAATTTAGTAACTCCCCCTAAGTAGATTGTGTTGTTTTGTATCTGAACCAAAATCATTCCTCCTACTGAGTAGATGTGTATAAGTTGAACTATATACTATGTTTTTGTCATTTACTCCTTCAAAAATATTATCTTCTCCATTATCTCTTATGTCTCCCCCTTTCTTGTTTCTCCCATTTCCTTATTTCTCCCCCTTTTCCACACTTATGTCAAAGGGTTATACACTAATAGTGTGTTTATCCAAAAATGTTTTATGGATCTCAAGCATCATCCCAATTATCACAAGCTACCTCCAATGACTTGATTTGGATGGTCAACTTGATAGCAAGGTCTTCTGAGCCTTCATGAGTAGAAAGATGCAAATCATTCTTTATGAGTGTTTCAACAAAGGCTAGTTCCTTGTGTAATATCTCCATATGTGGAGTTAGCATTGACTAGATGTTGATCAGTTTAGCCTTAATGTTTTCTTCATCTATATATAATACTGCTAACTAACTTTGGGAGTTCAGGAGATTCCTGAAATGTTTCTCACTTTTGGCTGGAGACCTTGATAGAGTTATGGTAGTTAATTGCATATGACTCTCCAAATTTATTATGTGGCTCCTGACTTCATGTGTGAAGAGTGTTGGATTGCACAATTTGGTGTACAAAGAGAAAATTTTCTCTAGTACCTTCTTCACATGATCAATTTTGGTTGTTAACTCAACCTATGATAGTGCAATAGCACTTGATATATTTTCATTGACCTTATTCTAAAACTTTCTTTTAGACCATTCAAGTAACTTCACATTTGAATCTAGGTCTACATCATTTACCTTCTCAACTAGGCTAGTTAACTTCTCTATGATTGGCTTGGTTGCTTCTAGTGCTAGCAGGCTAAATTCATCAAGAAAAAATTCCTTGATATCTAACAAGGCTTGCTTCTACCTATGCACATGTCTAAGCAGTTCTTGGTGTTTCTTCTTTGCAAGAGCATCATATAGTATGCTTATTTTTTCAATAGTGATAGTTGCAAAATCAAACTGGGGCAACTCAATCACTTCATCCAAATTCACATCACCAATTGATGAAACTTCATATACCTTGGATGTTTTTGGACTTGACCTTGAGATTTTAGGGGTATAGCTTCCATACTCGACCTATGAAGAGCTTGACTAAGAGGAGTAGCAATCCCTGATAAAGTCACCAGTGTTTGTATTGCTAATTTCTCCTCAGGCTTTGTAGTCAAATATATCTCTTCAATCCTATCCTTGGATGGCTCTATTTTCTTGGTTACACCTTTATCTTGTGCTTTAGGTGCAGGAGTAACTACCTATCCTATTATAACATATGTTGTATATTATGAATCTATAGCAACTTTTGGTACTGACACAATGTGTACCAATTTTTTGATATGGGTCATGGATGGATCTTTCCTTTGATACACTACAAGAGGTAATGTAAGTTGTATCAATGTGAATTGAGGAGGGGTTGTAGATGTTTCTTGAGTCTGAATTTCCTCCCCTACAGATGCCTTATCTGCCTTCTCAATCTCATCAACATTTACCAGTATAGGATGTTCACATAGTTTTGCCTAGGTAGTGGATTCTACCAGTATCTTCTTATAGTCTTCTTCTATAAGGGGGTTGATGTTCTAATTGATAGTATCAGAAACATCCTTAATCTTTATAGTATCAATATCTATAATCAACTCATGTGGAGGACTGGTACTGAACACTACTATGTCTTGTATACTTTGTTCTGTCTATTTCTCATCCTCAATTGTAGCTTGCATATCTTCATGTGTCTCAGTGCCTTCCTCATGTGCAACTTGTTCAATATCAACTATAGTAACCTTAGTTACTTATTGTTGTTCATCTTTTTCCTCACCTACCTCAATAGGTGTCTTCTCTATTGCCTTAGGTGTTGTCAAACCATATAGTGATTTCCAAATTTGAGTGCTTTTTTGTACAACATCCTTAATGTTATTCTGCAGTATGTTGAATGCTCTATATTTTGGTACAAATTTCCCAACATGCTTCTTTATTGCCTTTGTCATTGTTACCCTATCCAATTCTAGCATCACTTGGGTAACTGTAGTCTCTCTAATTTGTCTTTTTGTATTGACATTATATTCTCATTTTTTCTCAACTCTATCATATAGACCTTTTGGTAATGAGTTGGTAATCTCAATTGGAGTCTATTTGAATGTTGCCATCATGACATATATTGACTCCTCTACTTGGTTCATCTCAATTTTTCCAAGTTTACCAAACTCAATATGTGTGAGACTAGATAAATTAGCATTATTCCTTATGTTTTCACACATATTTTCTAAGTCTAAGGAGGAACAATGACTTACCACTTTGAATTGGTTGGTATCATCAGATTTGGTCCCCTCTTCATCAGATTCAACTGAAGCAATATATTTTCTCCTTAGTCTCTTTTTAGATTATGCTTCATTAGTAGTTTATCTAGCCCTCTTTTCTTTTGGCTCTACCACTTCTTGGGCCTTCTTAGTAGTATCTCTTGTGCTAGTTTTAGTAGCTTGAACTATAGGCTTAGGTTTTACAACCTTACTTGGTTTGCTAACTATTAAGATTTTTTCTTTCCTCTTCTTTTTCTTAGGTGCTTCACTGGCTTCTTCTCCCTTGGTACCTTCTTCAATTTCTTCTACTTGGTCTTCACCTTGACCTTGAGTTAAGGCCAGTGGTGCTTGGGTAGTAACATCTTCTTCATCATCATCATCATCTTCTTTTTCTTCATTTTCTTCTACTTCTTCACCAAATTTCTCTTTGAGTTTCTTGAAAATTTTATTCTTCTTTCTTATGACTGAGGCAATCTTCAAATCCATTTTTATCTTATATTTAGCCACATTATAATTCCCAAAGGCAGTAGGCTTAGGATCTACATCTTTTGCAAGTAATGATGTGATTACTGTAGAGGCCTCATCCATATTGATCGCATAGCCTAGTGGCCTTAGCCACCTTACCCTTGGAACTACTTGAACATATGTAAAATTAGTTTCAACTAGAAAGAAAACACCATTGAAATGTTTCTCAACTAGTGAAATGGGTATCCTTAGTCTTTTCTTCACTGATTTCTTAAAATCTTTAAAGTAACTAGTCATTACTGACTCAAAATTGTCTCCAAGTTGCTCAATAAATTCACCTATTTGCACTGCAATAGATCTGTTTGTTTTCCATGCAACTTTACCAAAACTAGGGAATGTATTTTGTATATAAAAGAACATACATACAAGAATTGAACCAAATTTACATTGTGCACTCTTGGTTTTCCTTATTGCTCCCAAATTTTCTATCAATTGTTACAACTGCAACTCAGCAAGGTCATAAGTATGATCCTTAACTATTTTATAGCCCATGTCAACAGCAATACATGGTACACTTTTGAGCCTACTAAATTGATAAAATTTGTGTTATAATCTTCATTGCAAAAACAATTAGGGGATCTAAGATAGTGTCAATTGTCATACCTCATTTCTTCCACATAGTCCTCGTATTTCTCTCAATAACTTCCTTAGCTTCACTCCTCATGGTTTTAGGTTGGGCTAGGGTTGGATACCCTATCACTCTGTGGATAATCTTCTTTGTGATTTTCACCAGTACATTAGTAATATGACCTATCTTACCACAATTATGACAAGTAGGTTAGGAGTTCTTACCTTTGTTACTTCTTTCTTCACCACTTTTGGATGATTCTCCTTCTTCAGTACTGGTGTAACCTAATCTAGTAGTATCACTATTGGATCTAGGGGATCTCATCAATTTCTCAAAGTACTTAATAGCTTCACTAGGTCTGCTAAAGCTTTCAGCAAACCCTTTTTCTCTTTTTAGATCATTTCTCAGTTGTTCATTAGAACTGCAACTTCAGTGTTGAGATCTCAATATCCTTTGCTTTCAGTTCATGATTTATAATCATCATTTGACTCAATGTTTCCAATTGCATGTTAGCAATCATATTTACCTCTAACATTTTCTCTTCTAGTCTATTTGTCAAAATCCTTTTCTCATTTTCAATCATGACTTTTTCTTCTATGGCTTTCTTTTTCTGTTTAGTGACTTCACATAGCAATACTGATTGGACCTCTTGTTCTATCTTGAGATTTTTGACCTCTTCAATTAGGGTTCCATTCTTTTTCATCAAATCTATAACTATTGCATCAAATTCACTTGTGTTTCCATCTGCAAAAAATTTAGTAGTGTCAATCTCTTGGTAATGTTTGTCATTCTCTTCAATAGTTATTTCCTTCCTTCTTTTCAGTGATCACTTTAACTCATCTCTTACTTCATTCAACTAATGTAGGGAAAGTTGTATTTCAATCTTCTAGTTATTAATAGTCTTTCCCAACTTGTAGACTTCCATTTCCAAGATCTTTCCTTAAAGATGCAAAGCTTTACTTTTAGAGAACTCAACTCTTATACCAATTGTTGAAAATATAATAGGGAAAGTAAACTCTGAGAGGGGGGTGAATCAGCACTTAAAACTTTCAACCTCAAAAATATTCACCACACATCCATCTCACAATCTATGCATATAAACTAAAATACCAAATCAATAATATACAATCATAGCATGAAATTAAAACATTCAACACATGTATGACACAAGATATTTGGTTATCCATAAACCCTCCAAGGAGAAGGTAAAACTGGGGTGGGGATGACATCCACAAATCTTCACTACTATACTAATAAAGTGTATCCAATGAAGGTTACAATGTTTTGATCATGAAACATGATCTGCCCTGTGAAAATGATGCCCTGTTAAAGGCTTACAAAGATTGTTAGGTCTCACCCTTTTAAAGGATTTCAGCACCATGTTATTGTTAGAATCTGAAAAGATTAATAACCCAGAAAACTAGTGCAAAGAGTAAATATCTAAACTATGAATGCAAATGATACAAAATCAAAATAGCATCATAGAGTTAGTCTCTAAGAGAGTAATGCAAATGCTAAAAGCAAAATAGCATTAAGAGGATGCAAAAATAAGAGATACAAATACAAGCCAGGTAGCATGCTTATATAGGCAAGGAAGAGAGAGGAGGTGGCAACACCAACCAATGAGGAGCAACCATCTATCTGGCTAAAGATAGAAAAGTATCTTCCCAAGATAGCTAATGGATGCTCACATGTAGGAAGGTGACACCTCACAACCATTCACCTAATAAGACATGCTTTATTAACCTAAGCGAGATTATTAAAAGTGTAGGAAAAACCTAGCAAAATAGGAAAAAATAAAAAACTACACTAACACCCCCCCATAAGCGAAGCTTAGGTGGATGTAGAAATGGGTCCCGGCAACGAGGCCATGTTAGGTACCCAAGTACAATGCAAGAAGATGGAACCTCTGAAAGCAGGGAAAGAGAGAAAACCACAAGGGAAAAACCCTCCCCCAAAAAGAGGTAAGAACCTAGTGAAGAACTGAAGAAGTCTCACGCTAGGGAAATTGTCCCCTAAAATAGGAACAAGGAGTGATCATGAAGAAGCAGCATCACTGAAGCATGAAGAACCGCAAAAATCTGTCAAAATACTGATCTCTAGAACCCCCATGGAAATAGAAGGCACGAACCATCAACCAAAGGAACCTTCATGGAAAAAGAAGGCACGAACCATCAACCAAAGGAACCTCGATGGAAATAGAAGGCACGAACCATCAACCAAAGGAACCTCCATGGAAATAGAAGGCACGAACCATCAACCAAAGGAACCTCCATGGAAATAGAATGCATGAACCATCAACCAAAGAAGCATAGAACAACAATAACCTCCCCTTAAGGTAGGTGAGGTGACAGGCAGCTGAAAAGATGGGCCAAAAATCTCCTACAACACAGGAGCCAAACTCATCGAGAGTGAGGTACAAACACAAATAAAGGCATGTGCCATCGACACTGCATGAGGAATTAGAGAAAGAGAGCCTATAAGCGGCAAACAACTATCCCCCCCATGGCACTTTATATAATAGTGCGAGTACAACGAATCACAATGATGAAAAGGATCCCGAATCGCAAGAGTGGCACTTTATCTCAGTGTGTTGCATAAAGATGCTTACAGTGAATATCAACAATGATCAAAAAAAATATAAGGCTGAAACAACAAAAGTTAGAGCCCAAAACGAAGCAACTGAAGCAACAAAATCGATCCCCAGACCTGAAACAAACAGAATATCCACCAGAATGCTAAAATGCAAAAGACTGAATAGGAAGTGTCTGGAATAGAATCTGGAACAACAACTAGCATCACTAGAAAGAGCACAGAAAGAGCTTTCCAATGATATAAAGAAGTCCAAAATCAGAGATCGGAAGCTCAAGATACGCCTCCCAGAGTGCAAAATAGAACATCAAGCTTCGACTACCATAATAGGCAACCAAACTGAATCAAAACTCAAAACCACCTATACCAGCATCTCCGTCTCGGAACCAGCTTTCCGGTGCTTCTTTTGGATTGGAAAAATACCTCAGTATGCAAAAGTTATGGCCAAAAAACCAAAGGTAGGTCCAAAATGACCCAAGAAGAGGTGCATGCAAGGATGGATGATGCAAGGATGACGTCATGCTGACGTCAGCAAACGATTCGATTAAATTTGACGGTTTCTAGGCCATCGCTGCAAAAAAGGGTGCCACGTGGCAGTATGGATGATGATGTGGCAGGGGGCCACGTGGCAATGTGCCACGTGGCAATGTGCCACGTGGCACGCCTGCAACGTGTCAGGCACAGGACGCGGCAGAAGACGCCACGTGTCACTGCCAAAGTGTCAGACGCGACTGGTGACGTGACACCACGCAGCGGGCAAAGGAGCTGCGGAACGAATGGCGGAGGTTGCGTGCTGGCCGAGCGACGGTGGCCGAAGGGCGACGCCGGAGTGGCCCGCGGGCGGCGCCGAGCTGTAGCGGCTCAGCGGCGGCGCTGCTGGTGGCAGCGGCCGGCGAGCTGCGCTGCGGCGGCCGCTGGGTGGTACGGCGGTGGCCGTTGGGTGGCCGCCCAACTGAGCGCCCGAAAAATATTTTTAAAATTTTTTTTTTTTTTTTAATGCCGAAATCGTGCGTACGATCCGTACGGAAGCCCTGCAACCAAAAAAAATTTGCCTCCCGGAGCTCTTTCTCCAAAATTGAAAAGCTTTATATGAATCCTGACTGCAAACGGCCTTCCGGATCCAATGGTGATGTCCGTTTGGGCTGAAAGTGCTCCGAAAATTTGTTGACCCCCTGATTTGAAGAAAAATTGCATTCAAATCTGTGACTACCAACGAAGAGGAGTATGGCTGTAGCTTTGCATGCTCAATTCTAAAAAATATACAGCTTGCATGCAAAATCTAAAAGATACCCAGATGGTTTTTCGGGGCTGCGAAAAAAACCCAGAAAGTGTTTTTTGTCAAAACTTTTCTGATTCTCAAGATCATCCAAAGATGCAAGAGAAGAGCATACTTCGTTTTTCAAAAAACTACAATAAAGTTTATTTGCCCCCCCCCCCGAATCTCTCAAATAAGGAAACTAAAATCTACTCTTGCACATAGAAAAGCTCTGATACCATGTTAGAATCTGAAAAGATTAATAACCCAAAAAACTAGTGCAAAGAGTAAATATCTAAACTATGAATGCAAATGATACAAAATCAAAATAGCATCATAGAGTTAGTCTCTAAGAGAGTAATGCAAATGCTGAAAGCAAAATAGCATTAAGAGGATGCAAAAATAAGAGATACAAATACAAGCCAGGTAGCATGCTTATATAGGCAAGGAAGAGAGAGGAGGTGGCAACACCAACCAATGAGGAGCAACCATCTATCGGACTAAAGATAGCAAAGTATCTTCCCAAGATAGCTAATGGATGCTCACATGTAGGAAGGTGACACCTCACAACCATTCACCTAATAAGACATGCTTTATTAACCTAAGCGAGATTATTAAAAGTGTAGGAAAAACCTAGCAAAATAGGAAAAAATAAAAAACTACACTAACAGTTATAAGTATGTCTAATTAAAGGACTTCAACTTACAATGAAGTAAGCACTCTGTTAAAGGATTTACAATAGCTTATTAAGACTTCTCTATTAACATATTTAACTAATTCATCTATTAGAATGTCTCAAAAATAATCCTTCAATTAGCACTGTGTTGCTTGATGACAGATCACCTCTTTCCTTATGTGTACTCGATCCTTTCTGATTAGATGTATCTGTGATGTCTTCTAATTCATTTCCTTTGTTCTCCTCTAAATGATTATGTAATGTATCTCAATTCCTAACTCCTTAGTCACCATGAAAGAAATTTGTTTGTGCATGAAAACTTCTTCTATTTTCTCCTTCCACACATATAAAAAGTTTAGGGTATGTCCTCCTTAAGAAGACCTTGGTGACTTAGGGTTAGGTATGAATCAACGATTGTAATTCATCCATCTAGCCACTTAAACCTTCCCTTTTTATGATTGGATGCATGTACTACATAGGGATTCACAATAAAGATTCGTTCTTATCATCTAAGATCAAAAAATAATCCTTAAGTCAGCTCCAAAATGGTCTACATAAAAGTTTGTGTCATTACAAATAACTATGTCAAAATTGTATAACTCGGCATCTAAAGTCCCTGACGCTTGGCATCAACTACAACTTCAATGTTGTAACTCAGACTGTAAATGACTCGGCATCCATTTATCACTTAGCATCTAAATAACTCAGCACATACTATTTCTTAGCACTTGAGTGACTCAACACTTACTAGTTACTCGACATATACTAAATATCCTTCCCTCAGCATATACTATCTGACAACTTATGCTTGACATGTTTTACTTATTTTGCATGACTAAGTAAATGACTTAAGTATATTGTCACTCATATGTCAAAACCAATTTGAGATTAACAAAAACTAGGAAAGAAAGAGTGTACATTGGGCGACCATGAGATAAATAGTTATATATATATATATAGCTTAATAATAAAAGAAAGCACTAAGCATAAATTGAACTATGAAAAAGTTGGTTCCTTTATAATTATGTTAATTGGTTGGAGCCTCTTGGTGTTTAAAGCATGTCCTAACATATCAACACTGTGAATACCTAAATATCTATACATGTATATGTATATGTATACCTAAACTTATTTTATATATATAAAGATGTATACGCATACTTAATATTTAGCATATATGTAAGAAATATATGGTTGGGGTTTATGAATTTACACATATAGACATATACATACTTACATATATAGGTATTTATAGATACCATGATATTATATATTAAGACAATATTATTGATTTTTCATCCTTGGCCAAAGTCTTTTTTTTTTTTTCCTTGAGCGACCACCTTGCTAATTATTTATTTGGACCTTATGTCACTTCAGTGACCTCTATAATATTTAAATATATTCCACATGTCCGATGGCTCTTTGTTTTCTTTTATAATTCCTTCACCACCACCTTTCTTGTTCTTATTTTATAGAGCATGAGGCATTTTATGGATATGATGAATCAGTTATCTTGGATGAAAGAGGTGAAATACCACAAAGATTACCAAGTTTTGGAAGCTCATAATTTGTTCAATGGTTTCTTTATTACTTATTAATTTCTAAGAATACACATTATATTGTTGACCTGTTCATTAAAACATTATGTTAGAGATTATAGTATCAAAGTATATGTTTTATTGTTCAAACATCAATTTGGACTCATGACAGAAAATACCATAGCGACTACCAAGTTTTTAAAGCTTAGAAAACATGATCATTTTTAGCAACAATAACTCTACCTTTTACATTCAATCTACAGCCGCTATAGCTCTATATTTGTGACCATTTTTAGCCATGACAAATCTAGGGGTTTTAGCACACCGTAGTATCATTGTGAAAGACCATTTCTATAGAGTGTATTGATTGATTGCATGAGTGGTGAACCTCCATTTTTGAGAAAGTGTTCAAGTATGCAAATGCAAGAAACTATTTTTTAACAAAGAGGCAGAATTCATTACTAGGTTCTACAACATTATTACTACCTTTGTAATTCTATTAGCTCATTTTTTTCTATGTTTTACCAACTTGAGTGTGATCATATACATCGGATGGTTTGAGAAATTGAGCTATTATAGTTTCTCTCCCAACATTTCTTGTTTAGGATGTGAGATAAGTTTAATTTATCAAGAGGGCGATAAAATTCAACACTAGATTATTTATCAATCAGTACTAATTTTAGGTCATGTATTTAAATTTTTTTACTATCTTCTATTCACATAATTTTGTATTTGTATTGTCGATTTGCCTCTTAGGAAAGGCTTCAATATTTTTCTTTATTGAAAATAATGTCGGACTAATGTCAGTTTTTGTATTTCCTCTATTATATTGATATTAGAATAGATTTCTCACAATCAAAAGTTTATGCTTGTGATTATTTTGTTTACAAATATCAATGCTCATATGTTACCATCAAAAGATGATGTCTCGTACAGGGATATAGTCCATATATTATTGAGATGGGAGCTGAAATCTTGAGATAAAGAATTTTATTATAATGAAAGAATATCTCATTTATAATGGCATAGGTTAGTTTAGGCATGATAAGATGGAAATATTTAAATTTCTCATAACCAGATATCATATAAGGAATCACCTCGACATTCATCCAGGAAGACAAGCATGGTTGAGATGAAGGGTGTGTGATCCGATTAGGATCTAGGACTATTACAGAGGAATGCTTGACATTATTTCATAAAGTAAAATTTCAAAGCGTTAATTAGCAAATTAACACAACTTAAATGCTGAAATGAACAAAGCATAAAAAGGTAATGACTGAAAGAAAGAGAGTAGAGAGACATAAGGCAAAACACGATTGATAACAGAGTTCATCCGCGGGTCGGACTACATCTCCGGGTCCTGCTCCAATAGAGGGACCAATCCGATTTGCTCCAAAATCAATTACAAGTGTTCAAGATCTTCCCTTCAAGCACAATTACAGCATTACTCTCCAATGTGAAAGAATAATCATCAAGTCTCCAAAATCATAATCTCTTTCTCATCACCCGGATGCCTTTCCAAAGCCTACTACCCCCATTTTATACATCAAATTTAGCCAAAAATGGGCTAAAACAATTAACTAACAAAATCCCCCATTTTGGTTACATATTTCGAATTTACCCCTTTTACCATTATTTGGATATGATTTTGACACCAAAATTAAGGGTTTGTTTTCAACAAATACCCCTAATTAAATAAGCTTGGGCGGATTTGTTATGAATAGATAACAACTCTTCCCTTAATATTACATATGCCATAAATAGCCCATTGGTTGGCCTTAATTTTAGGAGGCCAATGGTTAGGAGTTCAACTCCCATTATCTCATTCCTTTAATTCGAATTAAATAGCTATTTTAATTCAAATTTGAATGTTTTTCCTCTCTTTATGATTTCGTGATGTCATGTTGATGTCATCGAAATCCATACTTTTACTGGAATTTGAAACCATCATAACTTTTATATCCGATCTCCGTTCTTGATGAAACGAACGCCATTGGAAAGCTTTTGACGAGCTCTTTCATTTGGAATCCATTGTCAAATACTTTTGAGATTATTATTTTTTCACCCTTTTATGACCTTTGGTCCCAATTTGACCAAATTTTGACCAGTCATAATTTTTGCACTTGAACTCCAATTTTGATCGTTCAAGTTATGTTGGAGTCAAAATTGTGAACACTTGCAATGATGTTGATTCTTGGAGCATTGGGGACATTTTACTTTTCAGTAATTTTCATCCCCTGGATCAATGTGTATTGATATTCATTAAACCATGGGTCCCTACGTGATAAGAGAAAGAACAATAATAAAAAAATAAGCAAGTAATAAAAAAAAATTAAACTGAGTTAGCTCATGGTAGTCCAATGTTTAGATCTTGTTGTTTAGTCAAGCAGTGTGTTGATACTCTAAATACTAGGATGCTCAATAGCTAGACAAGGTGTCCCATTACTATTTATGGGAAGGGAGGGCCTTTCTTAGTTGAGATTGTGTGGGGATATTTAAGGGTTCACAGTTGAGAGGTTAAGCCCCTTACAATGCTTCTCCTTTCCAGAAAATGTCAAGGCTTGCTCAAGACAGAGATACAATCTACATTCAAATATGTTCTTGTAATGGGTATTTTACTTTTAATGATATTTGCAATCTCAATTTGAAGAAATTCTAGATGGTTAATTTTGTTTAATCAGTTATTCCCTTCAATTCTTATAAATCAATTTCCTTTTAAATATATTAGGAAATCATTTGATTTTATAAATTGATCATGAAATATAACTGCATGTATGAGATATGCTTGATGGTTGTTACAACTATCCTTCATTCATGTAAATATGAATATACATGTATATTTATTTACTTTTAATTGTCATAATTAGAAATGGGAGAAAGTGATGTTACAGTGGGTTTGTTGCCCTAAATGATATTTTTTATTACAATACAGTGGTATAACTTTTATGCCCTAAGTAGTATATATATGTGGAATAACCCACAATTATGTAGATGTTGCCTAGGCATATTCCAATTTCAAAATTTAGGGTATTGCAAACTTAAAATCTTTAGGTTAGTTTTATTTGATTATGCCTTCAATTGTTAGCTATAATATTTCAATTAAATTTATTGTAACTATTAATCTCCTTCACATGAACATGTAAGATAATATTTATAACTACCTTCCCATGAATGTAAAGTAATAAGTGTATTTTGACAATATGCTAGTTGTTAGCTAAGGCCCAAGAAAAGGGGATGTTAGAGGTGAGATCTAATTAGTGTTAACACTAGTAAATTTTAATCCATTTTTCGATGAAAATTGGTCAAAATTTTGACCCATGTTGGTTGAATTTGCAACCAAATGGTGCGTCATAATTTTTGTCATCAAAATTTTGATGAACCCTCAAAGTGGTCGGAATTTCGACCAAATACTTGCTCAAAACAAGCTATATTTGGTATGAGCATTATTGGTGGCAATTGGTCAAAAGTTTGACCAAACATCGTCGAAATAGCCACCAAAGTGTGGTCGAAAGTTTGACCAATTCTACTCTATCAATGACTAGGAAGCCATACACATGACCAAAGAATTGGTCAAAATGTCAACCAATATTAGTTGAAATAGACACCAAACTATGGTCAAAAATTTGACCAATTATGGTCTGTCAATAACCATGATGCCATACTCACGACCAAAGAATCGGTCAAAATTGTGACCAATTCTTGGTGGAAATGTGAACAAAGATTGGTCTAAATTTTGACCAATCTCATTTGTTTAAAAAAAAATACAATAGAGGTGAAAGGGCATGAAAAAATCCCAATTGGGATGAAGAATGTTGGGGAGTTATGTTAGGAGAGAGTGATAGTGATGAATGTTAAAGATTTGTAGTTGATGAAAGGTCAAATGAAATTGGTGTTCGAGTTATCTACGTAATGTCTAGCTATGGTGGTGGCAAAAGATAAAGATGAAAATGGTTGTGGGTTTGGGAATGGGCTTCTTCTTGTTCATGTTGTGGGCATTGTGGTGGTCTAGTAAAGCTTGTTTGGTATTGAATTATGTAAAACAATGATGACATTAGTATACACGGTGGACATTTTAGTGGCCTCCTAAAGCTTTTTTAGTAATGAATTGTCTAGAATTGATTTTCAAATTGTAAGTATCAGTTGAATTGATGGAGAAGAATAGCACTCCAAATAGTTAAGGTTTGAAGAGAATCTCTCTCCTTAAATAGAGATTTTGAACAAGATTATGGTCAATGAATGGAATTAGTAACACTTGTCCACCTTTAGATTGTATAAATGGGGTAAATGATTATACAAGATTTCACAATATAAATGGGGTAAAAGTCTTCCTTCAAATGACCTCCTCAAAATTGGTTAATGGAGTAAACAAAGATGTAGTCAGAAACCCATAGAATTTCCAATTTTGTGCAAAAATGTTAGTGCACTCAGTTTGCAACTTCAGGAAAGAGGTTTTATTAGCAAGGGCAAAGTGATTCAGTGACTTCCTATATAGAGCATCATAAAGTTAATTGTTTGCTAGGGTTTTAAATAAATTCCTTATTTATTGATTGATTATCGCTTCAAGTGCCTTAATATTATTCATTAATTATTGTTTAGTATAATTTAAATTTTGTTTCTTTGCCTTTATACCAATCATGACTCCAATTAGAATCACAATTTATAATGTATTGCCGCACTTTAATTGTTGTCCTTTGCATCATCATTGTTCATTATTATCCTTAGTTAATTGTTATTAGCTTGGCATCATATGGATTTTCCTTCATATTAGTAATGAGATTGGTGAATGATTCAGGGATTGTTAATCCTTCTAGAAGTGCTTCATTATTTACCTGCAAGAGAAGTTGGTATATGTCTCCTCCCATTCTCTGCAAAATGCCACATGCTCTAGGTTTAGATTTCAATAAGTGCAGAAGTCCCAGAATATAAATAAATTGATCATTCCTCATTACAGTTATGTGAATATGGCTCTTCCCATTCTCTGCAAAATGCCACATGCTCTAGGTTTAGATTTCAATAAGTGCAGAAGTCCCAGGATAGAAATAAATTGATCATTCCTCATTACAATTATGCGAATAGGGTTGGTATTTTAATTTTTATCTTAATTTTCTATATCAATATAGATTCTTAGCACATCTTAAACAACAAGGGAACTCAAAAAAATATTACCTATTCCAATGAACAAGAAGACTGCCAAAAGCTAGCTAAGTATCAATGGAGCTTCTTAGCACATCTTAAGCAGCAACAAGGGAGCACAAATAGTCAAATGACCTATTGACTAAAATATTTAATATCATGAGCATTTTCATATTAATGTATTACTACTAAACCTAATTAAAATAATCCATAAAGCACCTAGAGCATACTAAAAACAAAAGTCATAAAGCATGACAAACTTAATTGGTATCTATGTGTGCAAAAGTCATAGTGGATAAGTGAAGAATAAAGAGATAATCCTATGGTTGTTAACAACTTTTTGAGGTGATATGTAACAATGGTAATAGAAGATCAAAAGGATATGGTTACATGAAATTATTCTAAGGGCGGCTTCAAAAGGAAGAACTCGGTCCAATGAAAAAGAAAACAGTGTCAAAAGCTATTCAAAGCCTAATCAAAAGAAATGCAATCACATTTTTTATAGGTTGCATGCCAATCAAGGTCCTACATATCCCAATTTTTGCATCCTTATTTGTTTCATTGAAAATTTCTTCCAAATATTCTAATAAGATAATGACTATGATATGGCAGGACAACATTAAAGCCCATGTTGAGGGATGGATATAAAGAACTGTAAACACTGATTAGTTAAAAACTTGAAATTTAGTACCAAATAAATTGTATATAACACCTAGTTGTAATTAAATTTATTCAAGAAAATTCATTATCTTAACAATCTTGAGAACTCTATTGTGGCCATTCAGTGGCTCAATAATAAGCTTTCTATAGAGAAGAAGCAATAAATATCATAAAGTTGAATTGCAATCAAGAGGTTTCTTAGTACTAACATTCATAATCTACTTTGTTCATAATCTGTTGTGTTCATAATCTACAATGAAAAACAAACAAAAAAATTGTAAGCAAGCAACTTGAATAGTAAAAATACCAAACCAACCTCATTGGAAGTTTCCTTGTTAGAACCAGAGGCCATTCCATTATTTTGGCTACAACACACTAAAGAAGAAATAACATAATTTTGATTTTGCTCTGAAATGACACTAAAGTATGGAACATAATTATTGTGTTCATCAAGCAAGATAGGCAGCTCTTTCAAAGATTCTTCCAACATCCCCTCCTCTTGTTCAAATTCCTAGGCTATTGCTTCCATTGTGGATATATCATCTCTCAAGTAGATGGTTGGTATGCAACCACATCCACATTGTATTGTTGCGAATTAAAAAATATCAAGGCATGTAGAAAAACACTAAAATAGTCCAATATATAGTTAATACCAATTTTCATGGTAAATAATTTGTCATTGAAAGCCATATTGTGTATACAAAGGATAACCACATAGAGAATGCATTTGTAACTACTAGTCAAATTGCCACTTCATGAAATAAAATCCATTTTGATGTAAACCAACAATTACGAGTAAAAGTTTTCTTAGGATCATCTTTGTTGTCCAATGAAACATAAAGGCTGAATGATCAAAACTAATAATGAAAAGAAAGTCATATCATTATTTAAACACACAGTGTGCATGTTGGATTGGCATATGCCAAATGCAACATAGCACCATTGATTGCAGACACTGCATAGTACATTTTTGTCATAACCCAGAGAGTAAAATATATGTGCTTCTTGCTTCTTTAGTGACCAATAGGACTGATGTTGATGTCTTATAAGGTGAGCAAATGCAATCTTCATCAAGTTTTGCACTCCTTCAGAACCTAGTCTATTGTTTGCATGAAGCATTACCTCTTTACACAATAGTTTCTCATGAGGAATTATTTGTACTCTATTCAAATTTTTAGATCGTTTATAAGCTGCTGCCCCAAATGGAAACTAATCAACTAATGCAAAATTTACTGCCTCACCACAATTAAAACCTACAACGATATTTAATATGTCAACAATAAGACAAAAAACCTAACCAAACACTGTATACACCTTACATGGCCCCACTTCACTTGAGTAATGCAATCAAAAATTTTAAGAAATCAATCAAACACAGTTAGCAAAATGTACTCAACAAAATAATCTTTCCTATGTCTTTACCATGACTAAAGCTTGCATGGTATACCTGAGGAAATGTAATTACAAAATCCTCAGGCTCCTGTATAGCGTTATAAATAGGAACTCCATGGTCACATAATATTATTAGTGGAAATATTGTTGTTTTTCCTATCAACAAACTAAAAGTTGCATCTTCTTCTTCTTGCATGGCCATTTCTACACCATACACATGTTCCACAGCTACATTTTCAAAATTATTAGTTGCATGTCCAAGAACACCATACCATGTCTTGGATGCACCACAATGGTGATAGTTAATGCTACCATGAAAAGAAAATAGTTAAATTAATTAATTTCCAACATAGTGTAATTTTAAATTCATAATAGTGCATGTCATCATGTCAAATATGGTGATCCTCAAAGAATAAAAACTAGTACAAATTTTATATTAGACTTACCTATACAAGTAGTGATCTTCAACATATCATGCAAACATGCTCAAAAGAATTCCAATGTAAAGCATTGGATCACTCACCCCCTACACCAATCAGAATGGAACTTTAGTTGGCTACAAATAAAAAAAAATGGCAATTGTTGCATATTTTGAACTATTGAAAATAACACCCATATTCACTAGGACTAGACAAGCTATAGAAAAAATTATTACCGGAATTGTAGCTTCAAGTAGGTGTAAAATAGATTTTGGAAGTCTTGAAATATCCTGCATGTACCCAAGAAAGGCAAGGTATCAGTAGAAGAAGTTAGTAACTTGTGGCATAAAGTATTCAAAAATCTACAATGAGAAATATGATTTTCATAAAAATCATCTATAAGATTATGAGTAATGCATGATGTGTAGTTACCATCATAAAAACTACAAGAAATTAACAAAAATACCCAAAGTTCCATTGATCCATAAATAATCAGCTTGGACAAATTATGTGCAAAAATGGTACAAGGGCTCTAGGTCCTAAATAAGGTGGTCAAACACCAAGGAGGAGAATATTGAAGGTCAATAAGTGTCCAAGATGACACAAGTTAGTTGAGGCATTCTTATTATGCATTTAGGCAATTTGATTTCATGTTATGCTAAGGTTACAAGCAAGCAAAGTCAAAGGGTGGTCAATGATTGGTCAAACATTAGGAGTTGACCAAAAATCATCATTTTAAAGTTTAATAAACCTTTTTCATTTTTTGGTATAGTTGGGTAGCCATTGTGAAGTTTTTATGTTAAGGTTTTGGAAAAAAATATAAAAATTGCAAAAATTGCAATAAAAGTTGTCATGCAACTTTTCTTGCAAAATTATGGAAGCTCAATTGTCAGAGCTCTGTTTGGATTAAAAATGGGTAGGTGAAGTTTTAAGGTCAATTTAAGGGATATATTTATTATTTATCTTCCACCTAGAGGGGGTTGATATGCTGTGTACGGATTTGGAGTGGCTAATATAGACTTTTTGAAGTGAATTTATGCGCAGTCAGCAAGCATCTTTCCTTATTTGATTGTAAGGTGGTAGTACGTAACTAAATCCATTCTTAGAAAGTTTTATATTTTTTCTTAAATGAAGTAAATTATTGTGTTTTTCAAATATGATAAGGTAATAGCTAGTTTTGGCTTATTCTTTACCTATTTTTACGCTTAGCGATGTGTTGAACATCTAGCAGAAACTTGCCATACTGCTCGCAGAGATCACTGCAATAGTTATTATTATCAAGTAGTGTTATTATCCCACTCACTATAGTACTCAAATGACTAGTATTTTAAGCACAACACATGATAAGTTCCCGTATTCAGGTTCAATGGAAGTTATTCTATGAAAGAATCATAGTGTTGTCTCCATTATGTTCTTCCACTAATAGACCTATATCAACAACCCAACTAAGTTATCATCATATGATCTAATAGACCCTTATAATCCATATATAGTCCTTCTATTCACCAAATATTAGAAAGAACCAATATTTCAAAGAATACATTTCATATTAAAACAATGAATCTTAGAAGCTATTGAATCTTGCCCCTTCACCATTAATCATTGTTTATGTCACATATGTATTAGATTTAATTACTAAAGTGTATTAGATTTGTACAATCTATACTAGATAATTATTTTATCTTATTGAATAGACTATGAGACATTTTTTAGTATCAATGTTGATCATAGTACAGAAGGCTAGTGTAAGCATGTGTTGGAGTGTAAATGCACCAAGATGGTGT